>OV651822.1:3253459-3438459 GCA_927349885.1 Psylliodes chrysocephalus | reverse complement strand
TATTTTAAAAAAGTATTTTTTTATAAAAGTCCATGAACTCTCTGTAAAGAGAACGATTACAACAATTTGTCCCAAAATTTGAAACATCGGAGACATCTTATGTGTCAATTTGAAACTAAAAATAGAATATAAAAGTTTGTTTATATTATATCTATTTCCTGCAGTTTTGAATTATTTATATTGAAAATAAATCCTGTTAAAATTAGTCCTTTTCCTAAAGCAGACTCAAATAATCTTCCCCGAGATCATATTAACATTGTGATGGAGTTTTATGCAAATATTTCACATTTTATTGCTGTGATCAAAAAAATAGATCCAGCTATAGATAACATTGGTAATTCCTATCTTAATCGATAACTAAACCTAATTATTATACTGTACCCACAGTAGATTTGTTACACAATTTCTATAATAGAATTAAAATTCTGATGCTGCACTTACTGTCTCATAATTAGGACCGCCCACATTCGCATAAACACCTTGATGCAGCTTTCTGAGCAACCCCAGCTTTTTAGCAATCCTAACTGCCTGCTTTCTAAGATCCTTGTCATAGCATTTGTTCATAGGTGGAAATCTGTCACCGAACCGATCTTCATTAGGGCCCCTCAACGGATTGTTACCGGAAAAACCCAGAAGATTTATATGGTCTTTGATCATCATAATATCTCCGATTCTGTATTTTTTATTAACCCCCCCAGCAGCATTGGTGATTATGAGGAACGAACAGCCTAGCAACTTGAAGATTCTGCTTGGCATGCTGACTTTCGATAAAGAATAACCTACAAAAAAATATTCCAAAGCACTTTTAAATATATGAAGTGGCTTAATATGACCAAAAGGTTACAGTGCTGCCATGCTAATACCAGAAGAGAGATGGCATGCCAAAACGTAAGCCTGATTTGAGAGAGTCAGGCTGGAACTCCAAGCATAATTCGGAAGACATGCTGGATCCCAAACGGGATTGGCGGGAACCTGCCGGAACCCTTCAGAAGTGAGTAGAGGAATGCCTAAACGGGTGGAATAAAAGTCAATAGAACTAATTAATTGTCAGTAGGACTATAAAGTTTTAATTTATCCTTATTACAATTTTACAGTCCTATAGCTTTAAGGAAACTAGGAGTAAGCCTCAAACTATTAAATCTGATCAAACCAATACTAGAAGAGACAGAATGGTAAGAAATTTAAATTTAATTACCTACCCAAAAACTTTAAGGTAACAGAAATACTAAAGCAAGGCGATATACTATCTTTTGCATCTTTTAACTATGTATAAAGATACATAGACTGAGAATACTATATCAAAAGAGATATCAGTGTTTTGCATTTGCAGACGACTATGTTATAGTAACAAGAAGTAAACAGAAACTGAGAGGATTTTGTTATGACTAAAGCAGTGGAAATGGTACTATAAATAAATGAAAAGAAGACGAAATATGTGACTGTTACTAAAAAAAAGTCACCAAAGGTAGATGATAATTTAAAGTAACAACAGCAGAGGCAAAAGGATATAGCTTTGAAAAAGTTGAGTCATTTACTTATTTATGTATGGGAAAGAAGAACCAATAAGAATTATTCAATTAATTAGACATTGAACGCGTCTGGAGAATACCTAAAAATCAAATGTGTGGCATACGAGAACAGAGGAAACGATGTAGATCAATTAATATTAGATGGATGGACAAGGTGCTAAAAAATGTAAAGTCTGAAGATCATTAACTGAAGAGAGAAAGCAAAAGATCGGAATAAATGAAGAAATATAATCTATCAAGCTATGCTACTATACTAAATATAAATATGCATGTCTTACAATATATACTATTATTAAAAATGTAAAACAAGTTTTTCTAATACTAAAATACAAATTTTCTTACCTTCGTAAAAATGGAATCGCCCCTTCATAATTATTACTGGGACTTCAAAGATTGTACCAAACACTAGAGATCCAGTTTGACCTTCAACTGTGCTTCTAGGAAAATTTGGAATTTCGTCATAATTAATTTCGGTTGGATTTTCTACTACATTTGCGAGACCGCCTATAATTACAAAACTATTTCCGAAAATATTCCTGATATATAAATCTTCGTATCAGACTTGGATACCAAATATATGGGTATTATAGAAATAGAATATTAAAACAATGAGATTAAGGGTGAGATTAAAGAAAATGCACAACGTCTGCAACTTTGCAGATCTGCAAATATGGCGGACTTACAGATGCAAGTAAAGGATACTTGACTCTCTATAGTATCGGTAATGTCTTTGCAATTTACCTTCTAAATAATACTAAATAAGTTGCAAAACTTTATTCTTAGTATAAAACAAATAAATAGGTACAAAGCTTAAATATTGAGGTTAAAACATGAAAAGGAATGGTGAACCTTCAAGGTTCCTACTGCCTAACCAACTGTGCCTTTTATTGACACGGTCAGGCAGCCAACTGTAGACTAAAAGTACATCTGGTTGAGCACATACTAATGGGTGGCACTAGATGTCACAGTATCCTTGCTTGAATCTTATATCTGTTAGTCCGCCATATTTGCAGATCTGCAAAGGTGCATTTTCTGAATTCTCACCCTACATGTACCTAATTTTCTTTTTTATCAGATGTATTTACTTAGTTTCCTTTAGTGAAAAGAGACTTTTCATGGATAAGAAGGACGAAGCAAATAATCTAATAAAATTGTTTTAAACATTTATAGTAACATGAAATTGTTGAGATTGCACAAATAACAGACAGATAAGCACTTATTTTTATACTTACTTAATCCAGATCCACATATTATGGCTACTTTAGGAAAAATATTGTTTGATCTTTGCTTTAGAAAATCTGCTATATCTTCTAGTTGCCAATATGTGTACCTGCGAGAACAACAATATTTACTAATATGTAAAACTAAAATTATGTAAACATGAAAACTGATTACATCGTATAAGTGATCTATTCATTTAAATTAAAATAATTTTTAAACTTTATTATTTAAAACTTTGATTTTAAATATAAAATGTATTCGTTTTTGTGTAAATTTTTGATATACTCACACTCCTTCACTGTCTCCCATTTATTAGTTTTATGGAGATGAAGTTGTTTAAATTATGAAATGAAGTTACAAAGAATACAAAAATTTATGCAATTGACGTAATTTTGACAAATCTGTCAAATAAGGAAAAGAATCTGTCTCATACGCCTAATAAATGATCATTAGGATAGACTGAGTATAAAATCACATACTTTTATTACTATACGGTGCAAGAGAGACACGCCCAATATAGGGCGCGGCCATTTTGATGCAATTACTACTAGGTTAGGCAATACATTTTTTAAAAATGGTAAACTGGTAGCCTACATCTTGGTATTTTGGGATTTGAAATGAAGGCAACAAATATAGAAAAAACGTTTATTTATTTAAAATAATATACAAGAAACTTCTTTGAAGTAAAGTTATAATTGCGAGTGCATCTTGAAATAAAGGTAAGTGGTTTTAAATTATTTCTAAATCTATACATATGATTTTACCTTAATTTTATGATATTTTTCGCCAGACCCATGCCCATTAACAAAAATTTTGAATACCTCAAGGAACAGTACTGGGTCCCTTACTATTTACATTCTACATTTCTATTATCATCCTTAAAAGTTTTGCTTGGAGGAAGTTTTTTTTTTGTAATAATGACAATTTGAAATGTTTGTCACTAATTTATTTCATACTGGTAGATTATGTTTGGTTATCAGTAATTGTGGTAGGTGATTTGTTAGTACAATTCTACTTAATATTATTTTGATGAATATGAGTAAAAATACACATTTAGTATGAATATAACGTTTAATATAATTATGTTAACTGACAATTATTTTTATCTTAAAATCACTCGTATCCCCTGATCGTATTCCAGTGATGCTTCATTTTATTTCTACAACAAAATTTATTCAACAATATCATCAGAATTCCAAAGTATATTATTTTAACAGCTTTGTGGACCAATGAATTACCTCTTTTTAGCAACATCCGCAATTACACGGTTTCTTACACCCCATAAACTTAACCATCTCTTTCACAAAGTCTTGAAGAGGTCCTTCCATAGCTTTTGCAGCCTTCAGTACTTCCAGATGGCCCGGCTTTTTCGTACTGTTATAATCGAGGATACCTGTATAAAGACAAAAGTAATTATCTAGAGATTTAAATCGAAGGTACGCATTTTATATACCTTCGTTGGTTATTAGACTGAAAGCAAATACCGCAAGATCACAGTGTCTAGCGACCAACACTTCAGGCACTGTTGACATTCCAACAGCGTCAATTCCAACTGTACTCAACATTCTCATTTCTGCAACCTGCATAATAAACGTTTAGAATAACAGTTAAGAGTTTGATGCTATTATATAAGATGACAATTTAAAAACTTACAATGACTCTATCTCATGAACTTAAGAGAAGCATTGTAAGCATTTTATATTTATTTATAACTTCCACC
The DNA here is from genome assembly GCA_927349885.1 of Psylliodes chrysocephalus. Lineage (NCBI taxonomy): Eukaryota > Metazoa > Arthropoda > Insecta > Coleoptera > Chrysomelidae > Psylliodes > Psylliodes chrysocephalus. Next base: position 3,433,989 of record OV651822.1, on the reverse strand, counting down.
TTACAGATTCATAATTAGGACCTCCAACAGACGCGTATACACCCTCATGAAACTTCTTCTCCAGCCCGAGCTGCTTTACAACTTTTCTAGCGTGCTTCCTCAGATCCATATCGTAACAGTTAGTCATCGATGGGACCCTTCTTCCAAACATATCTTCATTAGGACCTCTTAACGGATTATTACCGGACAATCCGAGAAGAAAGACGTGGTCCTTGATCATCATGATATCACCTACTTTGAACCTTTGATTAACTCCACCAGCTGCGTTTGTGACTATGAGAAAGGAACAGCCTAGTAACTTGAAGATTCTGCAAGGCATGGTGACTTTCCATACAGGGTAACCTTAAAAAAAGTAAGTAATACAATAAAAATACTACAATAGTGGTTTACACTATAAGTTTAAACACTTACATTGCGTAGGTAAAAACAATTTTTAAAAATAAAAAAAAGTTTAAATGGTTTTGATTTTTTGAATTTAAAAAATAATAGGAAGCAGTAGGTTGATTTATAGTAGACATGTCTTATATATAACTTGTAAAAGAATTAAAAATTATATTTTGTAGTAATAATAGTAAAATATCAACACCCAACTTGATATATGTCGGCGTTGACAGCAAAAGAAATGGAAGATGAACAGGTGGACAACTAACGCATCTAAAAAAGTGCCAATAGGTTCTTTGACAAAATATTTTCCACCCAAAAAGAAGCTTCTTGCTCAAAACTTTGAAAATTTTGTCATATACAATAGACAGCTAAAGTTCACCAAACAAAGCATATTTTTTGAAAATTTCATCTACCTGGGAATACATTTTTATTTTGTCCTGTATAGAGTTAGGTAGGTGAATTTGCTTTAAAACAAATACCAACCGTCACTTACCTTCGTAGAAATGAAACCGTCCTTTCATAACTACCACTGGAACACCAGACAAACAACCAAAGACTAGGGAACCAGAGTGACCTATGACTGTACTCTTTGGAAAACAGGGAATTCTGTCATATGTTATTTCGATGGGGTTCTCTATTCCCTCTGCAAGAGGACCTACAATATTATGTAAGTTAGCAAATAATAGTTATTAAATACTCTCTGGATTGTTATTTATAAGAAACATTTGTAGTAAATATAGTGTGAAGTATTTAGCTTTTAAGAGACCATTTAGGTACATAAATAACATTCTTATTATATCTTTTTTCTTAATTTAGGCTTTACTCGTCTATGTTTTCTTCTAGAAGAGCCTTCTCATTCTTTCTTCTTACAGTAGTATCCCCAGCAAATTCTTTGCTTTTCCATATTTTCTAATCCATTATAATATTCGTAACTATCGCAAATCGGAAACTGGTTCCACTTTAAAACTTCATATATATTTTCCATTGTCTGCTTATCTGCCTCCTCTTCAATATTAGCACTCTTTCTTGTTCATTGCCCTTGATGAGTCACCCAATTATACAGTGTGACAATTTTAAAACTCACTTCCATCAACCCCCTAGACTCCACCTACCCCAACTAAATAAGTTTAAATAGCAAACCCCTACTCGTGATACATCATTGAAAAGCCTATAAAAAATGCTATCTAATCGTATAAATTGTATAGGGTGAATCAATAATTGTGAAACCTTGTCTCAAAAGGGAAATGTAATGAAGTTTTTGTTGAACAATAAATTTGTCTCTTTTGAGTTCTTTTAAGTTCCCCCTTCCTATCCTAGAAACGGTTTTAAGCATTTTTTTGATATCATCTTTCGTTTGAAAGATATAGCCCCATGTAAGTGTTTAAATTGTCACACTGTATATCCTATTACTTCGTGAATTCTAAACATTATATTTGCGACTTTGTTAAGACTATTTCCTATCCTAGAAACGGTTTTAAGCATTTTTTTGATATCATCTTTCGTTTGAAAGATATAGCCCCATGTAAGTGTTTAAATTGTCACACTGTATATCCTATTACTTCGTGAATTCTAAACATTATATTTGCGACTTTGTTGAGACTATTTCTTTTTCCAAAATGTATGACAAACAAGATGTAATAGCACTTATAAACTGTAATTGTTTGATAATGCTCACCTAATCCAGATCCGCATATTATAGCCACTTTCGGCACCATACAGTTGATGTTTTCTTTTAAATAATCGGCGGTTTCTTTGAGTTGGTAGTAACTGTATCTATAAATAAACAATTTCATTAAGTATTGCTTTTATATTGGGAAGAACGAGTTAGCTGTGTAGTAACGCCACTGCCTTGTATTCGAAAGATGATTTTTTCTAGTTCCACTGCCACCTAGCCTGCTATTATTTTTTTATAGGTTTTCATTGGGTCAGTAACTTCCTCTCAGGTACCTACTACCATTCCTTCCACGTCATGCAAGCCAAATTCATTCAGTGCAACTGAAGAGACTAGGAAAAATGAAATACACGTCTTTTACCTTTTTTTTTTCCTTACATAGGAACCAGTTCAGGTTTCTGTCATCTAATTACCCTATCAGATACTTCAGGTGTACTTTTATTGTAAAAGGAAATTTCCTTATAGGTATATTCCTATTCTAGAAAAAATTATACAAAGCAATCTGATTTACCTCTACAGTCATTTTAGTGCGAATGTTAAGCTGGAATTTTTAATTGTTAATCTACATTTTTGCTTATCTTTGTCAGATATGTATTGAAATTTTACTAAACTAACCTGCCTTCAATACTGTCTGCCATTTGGGGAAGTAGTGAATTATTTTCTTTTTATTAATGAAATGGGATGGACAACAACACAAAGAATTTACAAAACTGACATGTTGACTGACAGAATGAAACTACAGATGTTACTCATAGCAAAGAATACCTACCCAAGAAGCGAAACTAAATGGGCGATTTGTGGACAAAAAACTGCCAAGTTTTCTCAGTGTTTTAGAGGTGGTTCAACGTCAAATATAGCTGTCATTTATGAAGAGCAACGTTTGGTATATTATTATTAGCGTTTTGTGAAAATTGCAGTATACCTAGTTAAGTAGTTGTATTTAACTAAGTAGTAATTAAAAATTTGTATTACGTAAAAAAAATACATTGCGTTATTCGTAAATTTTATTGAACGTTCATGCATCTGGCTGTCAATGTTTTTTTTTTTAATTTCTAAATAAGTATTACCTATAATGATAATTGACGCTTACGTATTATTCATCGTTTAATTTTTTAGCCTTTTATTTAAATATGTTATTTTTTTGTTTTTCAAACTATTCGAATTAAAACAGTAAATAAACAATAATACAAAACAATATTTAAAACATATGAAAATCTCACTTCGAGAAACCAAGTCACTGCTATTAGGATAGAATCGAAATGCATTTACAGATATCTACACTATTTCTGGATATGTAACGTGTAGAGGGTGGGTTACCCCACGGCACTTAGGCCTCACTAGGTCCATTGTGTATCCACCTACAATGATAGGCACCTCCTAGCTCGTGAGCCAGCATACATATTTAATGTAGTTGATAACGTCGCCAAGAGGTGCTTCTCTTATATCGGCCGATGCGATAGCTAATACACGCCGAAAACAAATCTTCTAATAAATGAGAGCGACTGGCAATCGTAGAGGATATGTTCAATGGTCTTATCTTTTTGTTCGCACCCCCTGATGGGTGCGGATTCTGACAGCCCCATGATATCGAAATGCTTCCGTACTTGGCAATGACCAGTCAGAATGCCTGTAATCAGACGCAGATTCTGTTTAGTCGTAGTCAAGTATTTGTTTGTTGTAGTGTTGTCAGGATAACTTAAAAGCTCCCTGGTAACTTAGCAGTTTCTTATTTCATCCCATCTTTCCTTTAATTTCACAAGGGAATATTCTTTAATTAGGTCTGTCACTACCGATGTTGTCAGTTTAATAGAAGGGCCAGGTCCAAAAAGTATTTGGTTGGCCGCCTTCTTGGATAATGAATCAGCAATAAGGCTACCTTTCGATGTGGCGTAACCTTTGATCCATCCATCTTAAGGTGACCAAATTGTTGGATACTCTTGCCAAAGCTTCGTGGCATTCTAGTACTAACCCTGAGTAAATTCGTAGCCTGTTCAGGGTAAGTAGTGTTTATCTGCTCTCTGTATAGATGAGCATGTTCCTACCAGTGATATTGTTTCTAATTATTTCTTTTGCTGCTATGAGAACCTCCGTGATCTTCGTGAACTACATTGGCACCACTGCTCACAGCCCATTTTATGTTGAGGTTTAAGAAATTGGAGTATGTTCCACATCTTGAGCATTGTTTTGTTGTAGAACCGTCGGTGTAGATATGAATCGTACCTGCCACTTCCGGATCTTCTATTTGTTTTGTTATAACTTCATATGGCTTATGGAAGATATATCTCGGTGAGATGAAGTTCATGTTCGCTTGAAAAAGTGGGAGCGTATCGAGCGCCTCCTGCCAAAAAAGCCACGTCTCGCCTCACCAGATCCTACATCAGGTTCTATTCCAACCGTGCGGAGGCAACCTCCTTGATGTAAATATCAAGGGAGTGAGACTAAGAATGACTTTTATGGCTCTAGTCGGTGTTGTTTTCATGGCTCCTGTTATGATGAGACATGCTGTTATTTGAATTTGTTCTATTTTGTGGATGGCTGTCAATTTTTGAATTTTAGGTACACAGACACCTGCACCATATATTAGCATAGGTCATGGCCATGTAAGTCCATGTGACGACTCTGGGGGAGAAACCCCAGGTGCACCCTATGGTTCGGTATAATTGTTTATAAGTAATGTATGCTCTTTTGAAGGGTGAGTTAACTTGTTATCAAAGGTGCTACATACATTGCGTTCGGTCTGCCAAGTTCCTTTAACTCCTTTAACACTTTTAACTCCAAACGACCCTTTTAGCGTTAGGTTAAGTCCGTTTAGTGACAGTTTAACACGCTTAAATGTCATTTAAAAGCACCCTAAAATTTGTCCCGCTCCAGCCCCTGACTGACCGAACTCGCCTCTAGGTACTTCATCTCTGTTACAAAGTTGTGTTTCGTGTTTTGGAGCTCTGTAAATTTTAATTTCTTTTTTATCCTTTTTTTTGTGAAAAGGATTCTTTCTGTCTTCTTGGGATTAATAGACAGTGAATGGTCCTTGCACCACTGTTCCATAATTTTTCTCAAAATTCCCCATTTGCAAAATGATCAAGTCATTTGCTTTCGGTATTGTTTATTGTACCTACTGAATTATTTCGTTATTAAAATAATCTATTTGACATAAGGTTTGTTCCAACACGCGCGAAAACCGTAATATTATCGTACAAATCGTGCGCTCTACCCAAAAATTGTAGGAGAGCACATGATTTGTACGGTAATATTACAGTTTTCGCACGTGTTGGAACAGACCTAATATGAACATAGTAAGAATGTGTTATCTGTCATTGTTACTTTAGTATGTGTTTAATTTTAATGAACCAAACGACAAAAATTGATTAATTTTTATACGTTTCCCAGTGTAATAAGTTCCCTTGCTTTCGTACATACGAAAACTCATTCAGTTTCACTTCTTGGGTAGGTATTCTTTGCTCATAGATGTGACCCAAGCTTATGCTCTAAGGACCCAAGAGTGGACACTAGTATTGTTGTGTTGATTCCTTGTAAATGAGCAGTACCAGCAATCAATCAGAATAATATTCCCAAAATCAGACGACACTGACCTTGAGAATATCCATTACCGTTGCATTTTTATTTTGATCAGAAAAAGTGTGTAATTAGACATTCATATCAAACTGTTCATTATATTACACCATGGATATTCCTCTAGGTTTACCATATCTTGCAGTAAGTTACTATTGTATTGAAAAATAATATTTTTTTATGAGTAACTGAACTATGTTTTTTACATAAAACATAAAATTTTATAATCTCGCCATTTCGACAGAGGTTCAAAAAACTAAGAAAACATCTAAAATCCTTCTATATTCGAAACATTATGAGAGAAGGTTGTCTCTAGAGTACTTAGACATATTGTGCATCCTTCAAAATCGCACAAATAATATTATAATATATCAAAAAATAAAACATTATCAAACTGATTTACCAATATTCATTTTATAAGAAAATAATAATCTTAGATACTTAGAAAAGTTTATTTCTTTTTTAGTTCACTCTTTCTTATACATATGCAAGGTCTTTTAACGCCCATAAATTCCACAACTTTAACCAGTAGTTCTTGCAATTTTGGAATGGCCTCTTCAATTACATTTGAAATTTCTCGACGCGATGGTTCTCGATACACTATGTATTCCAGTCGGGCTTCAACGATTACCAAAGATAAACCAAAGACATAAAGATCGCAATGCCTCGCTTCAATCACTTCGGGTACAGTCGACAATCCCACAACGTCAGCTCCCAAAATATTTAACAAATTTGCTTCTGCTACCTGAAATTATTGATAGGTTAGTTTTTTTAACATTCTTGTCCATCCTACAGAATTGTAAAATAAAATGTCTGCAATAATAAAAGAGTCTTATCTGGTACATACAGTAGAAAAAATGAATTTGGTTGAAGAGATTGTTATAAAAACTATGTCTGACTAAGATTTTCTTAAAAAGTTATTGTACAATCTGAAAAATATTTAAAAGTTTAATTTAGAACATTCTCTCCATTGGATGCATTTTAAAATATTAAAATAGTTTAAATGGATTTGAGAAAATATAATGTTTCACTACAATCATTTAACTATTTATCTCTGGAGCACATGTATCAGTCTGTCTGTTTGGATAACACTGAAGGAAGGCAAAGAACAAATAATATAATTTTTAGCCGTAAAAATTTTCATCAAATACTAAGCAATTGACAAGTTTTGGCACGCTGGCCTCATACAAAAACTTCAAAAAATGTTCACTATACACTTTCTGGACATTCTTGCATCATATTTAACGGAAATAATGTTAAGAATGAAGCAAGAGAAAGCATACACCTAAAAAAGCAGGTGTACCACAAGGCTGTGTGCTAGGGCCAGTTCTTTACTTATTATGCATCAGCGATATCCCTCAATAACAATATGAGGTTTAGCAATGCTGTAGAAGTGCGCTTCCTAAAACCACATTGTTCTTTAGGAAATACTTTGTTACTAATAAAATATTTGTTACTTTGGATATTATCTATTCGTTATAAAATCGCCATAATCTTGCGAAATATCCACATTCCAAACAAATATTAACGTCATAAGTTATAAGGTCTATTATAGTAAGTATGCAGAGTTTTAACATTTGCAAACATTAGATTAGATTTAATACCACGATTATTTAAACCTTGCTAAAGTTTTTTTTGTTTTTTCATTTCGGTCATTCTGTAAATTCGTCAAATAAGAAGCTTTTTCTGTCCTAATTGCAGCTAATACAAAATTTCGACATTATTTGTAATGATTCCAGTATTGTGGAGTTGCACTACAAAGAAATGTACCAAAAGAATTAACTGTCAGTTGTCAGTTTACCAAGATACAGGTGTTTACTAACCCTAATCTATTGAAAACGCAAAAAGAATGGGTTCTACTTTGAACTAAACCCCATGACACATTTTTTAAAGGTGAACAAGTATTTTGACTTTGACATTATCTATAGCGATAATTTTTTACTTACAGTCTCTGAAGTTGGTCCTGAAAGATACGCATAAACGCCATTATGCACTTTCTTTCCCCATCCCAGTTCTTCTTCGGCGGTCTTCCTAACGTGCTTCAAAACTTCTTTATCGTAACAGTTGTTCATCGATACGAATCGCTCTCCGAGTCTAATTTCGTTAGGACCTCTTAACGGGTTGGAACCGGGAATACCAACGAAATCCAAATGATCTCTGAGCAGGACAACGTCTCCCAGTTTGTATTTCGGATTGACGCTGTGCGCCGTATTGCAAATTATGAGCTCAGTACAGCCGAGTAGTTTGAATAGTCGGACTGGCATGGTGACTATGTTTAAGGAGAAACCTAAATGAAATAGTAAACGATTAATGAACGGTGTTAATTTCATTATATTGCAGGATATTTTTATTGCCTAAAGCACAAGGTTATTATCAAAAGTGTGGTAATTGTACTTTAAGTCGGTAGCATTGCTCAAACGAAGGTGTTGTCAGAACAGAGCTTTGGATATCGATGATCCTTTTTAGAAATTTTAATAGAACTCTTTCCAGTATTTCCAAATATCTAAGGATCCAGACAGACAATTAAACATACCCTAAGAACCAGTGATTTAAATAGTTAAATAGCAGAAACCAGTCACTGACAGCAGGATTCTGCGCAATGGATTATTGGGACCGCCAAATTATCTAATGCGCAGAATTCTGGTATCAGTGACAGGTGTTGACAAGTTCGTGATCGTTGTTGGAACAGACCTATTATAGGCAGTAGAAATCCCACACAGCTTGTTGTCATTTCATGAAAAGTCCAAAGGAAGTGAGAATCATCTAAACAAGTGTACTCATTAGTTGAGGAAAGAGATTTTTGTTAATAGAAAAAGGAGCGTTACTTTTTGAAATCCAACTATACAGAAGCGCATCATATTCAACCAATATTTGTTTAAGGACAGCGTCTCCTAGGAATTTCTGAACAAAATTATGTCAATTTAGATTCAATCAAGGAGGTGCTGTTACCTACCGACTAGAGATTGAATTAGTGCAAACTATTACAGAAATCTTTAAGTAACTATAAATATCGACCGACTAGCTATTAGGGGATATTGTATTATATTGTATTATAAACCGGTTTTTAGTAGACTGAGTTTGAAGGATCATAATAATAGTCCTGAACATAAAATCTATTTTTCAATAATTGCCGGGATTTTACCAAATAAAAAAAAAATATTTCGCGATTGTGAAAACGGTCCAATCGTTTCATATGCCATTTATAATATTATAAAAATGTTAACTCTAGGACTTATTTTGGAGTATGAGCATACTTTATTTCAATACTTTTATTCATAAAGTATTACCTACCTATTACATTTTATTTTTAACAAAAATCGACTTTGTTTCCTGGACCAAAGTAAAGAATGTAGGTAGGTATTATGCAGATGGCAACAACAAAAACGATATCTTGCCTCACATTAAATATAAATATTTCCTAAAACAAATAATTTGGTTTATATACGGGTAGCAATACGAGGGATGTTTATAATTTCAAGTCACGAATATAGAGTCGTTTCAAAATATATTGCCACAATAATTGCGTCACATTGAGTCGGAGTGGGACGCTTGACGTGTCGCAATTCGCAATATATTTTAAAACTATTCTACCTAATTAATAAATTGTGATTTTGAAGTATCGAATGAAAACTATATTCTCATTGGTTAAAGATGGAAGTTTTTGTCATTTGAATGTTCAGGAATATTAATTGTGATTAATTGGTTAAATACCGAAGTTATCTGTTATCTGATGTTGGTACTAACCTAATGTTTTTGGGTAATTTTGACGGTCATTTCCTGGAATTTCCAGGCCCGCATAAATATTTATCCTATTAAAGTACAAAAACCCTACAATAGATATAATGAGTAGGTATTTAACATTCATTTATCTTATCTTATCTTAGGTAGTTATTTCCTAGAAACATTTCCCTGATTGTCAATAACACATTACCGTATATCTGTGCCAATATGACGTCACGACTTTTAATATACTTAATGAAGGCTAGGGGAAGGAGTTAAGAGTCTATAAATTTACAAACAAGCTTACGGGTATTTAGTTTTCAAAATTTACATCACACGTTTCTAAAGTGTTTTATTGTGCTGTTTGTTTTTAATAAGTGTTATTTTCTTTAATAGAAAATTGATTTATTTGTGCCAAGTGTCCTAGTGAGTTTCATTGTACATTTTAATCAGTTTTATTTTTGGATAAATTGACATCGACTTCCTGCATTAAAGGTAGGTAGTATTTTTTTTCTATCACTCTCGAGTTCGTCATTGAATAAAAAAATTAAACGCTATAATTTTAACATTCAAATATTTGCAATTAAAAAATAATATTACGTATTAAATTTGACAATAAAAAAACTTGTTATTTAATAATAATGTTTCATTATTCTGAATATATTTTTTCTACGATCAATATCCAAAGTAGGTAGGCTTTTGCACATTAAAATCTAAATAAAAAGTTGACGTTTTCTGCGAATTGTCATAATTTGACATTATTGGCGCACATTACCTAATATTCAAACCCATTTCCATGCTTAAAAATAGAAGATGGTGACATTCATTTAAAAGAAAACCATAACTACTTTTACCAGGTAAAAAATTTCAATATGTTAAAATAATTCATGATTTTTAAGAAATGTGCTAGAAATGATACTACAATATTAATATTCTTTTTATGTTTGATTTTCTAATAATGATTTTATATACTTTTAGATTTAAGGACAGCTAGGTATAGCTCAAAGAAAATTGTGCTACTTTGTAGTATATACTGGAGATGAAAATCCACTATTTGTTGAAAAAATTCATTTTCAACCCATTTTTTTTTTTTTAAATATGGTTGAAAAATTAGAAAAATTTTACTCGGAATATATGGCACCTGAGATAATTTTAAATAGAAGAGGACGAGGATTAAAATGTCTGGATACCCCATATAATGAAACTTAAAGTGCAAAGATTAGCAAATTTATAAAAATTATAATTTAATGGACTTTAATGATACAAGTACTTGAAATAATGGTTTTTTTTTGCGCAGAAGCATGTTCATACGTAATTTGCAATTGGTAATCACTAAACACAGATGGAAAAGTATATACGTCAACGATATGTTCTCTTATTTTTGATTTATTTTAACAGGTATAATATATGGTATGTTACTTATAGTATAGATTTTTTTATTTCTCGACCTTATTTATTTGTTACGTCTTCAGCAATTGTCGCTTTCAGTTGACATAAACGAAATTGATAAAAAATGTTTTTCGCATTTTATTTTGACTGTTTCTCTTACTTTCGAAGAGAAACTGAGCTTTGTAAACATAAAATGACGGATATGTCAAACTAAAACTGACGGTAAAATGAAACATTGAGTATCGTTAAATGCAACTTTTGAACTAGTTTCAAAAATAGCATTAAAATGATATTATCATTCACAATGTACTAATTTCCTATACTTTTAGTTGATAAATAACCGATAATCATACATCATATAACAAATAGGCGCGTTTCAAAAGGTCAGAAAAAAGAGTGCCGATGAAAAAAGGTCATTTCCAATTGTATCATATAAACAGTATCAGAGGCAGTATTATCATCTCGTATATCCCCCGTAAACACACTTAATTTAAACGGAAATAATCAAATACTAGTCAAAATATTATCGATCGGAGCACCATCTTTATTACATTACATGAAGTAATTATTGATTTTTCGGGGTTTATTTAGAGTTAAATTAGACGCCATTTTTGGTCCAAATTCGTTTTGACATGTTTTTTTAAAGAAAGTGACTTATAAATTTCAAATCTACACGTTTTGAAAAATATACAATATTTAAATATTCTGAGTGTACCAAATTCCAAGTAAAGGTTAAACTTAGGTTGTATTACATTTTTTTTTTTATTATTTGTTTGACATCGAGGTTAAAATAATTCTAGACGGCACCTTTGAGATGAAATAAAAGGGGGTTATTTTACATGATTGGTTTTTATTGAAAATAATAAATTTATTAATTTTCAATAGTAAGGTGACCTAAGTTAGACCTTTATTTTTAATTTGGCCAAAAATTAGATTTTTAAATACTACATATTCGGAAAACTGTCGAATTAACTTTTGGTCTACACATACAATTTTAATACACAGGGATACCCCGTCCTTCTGCATAATGTTTTAAAATATTTAGCTTTTTTACAGTAAACTAAATTATCATTTTCATCATCAATATTAATATTTGGAGCATTCTAAAACACTAAGAATTATAGGGGATAGTCCAAGATTGAACAATTTAATATTCAATAAAGAATTATTTATTGCAATCTTCAAAAGTAATATTAGGAATCATAATATAATGCCTCTTTGAAGTATAATATTCCACAGATGAGAATAACGATTAGAACAATAACAGACCTTGAAATGGCTGTGTAGGGTTTAAATGTCACAATCACCATTATGTTTAATGCCCCTTAATTGGAAGGAACTTCACCAGGAATATTCCATGGTGAATTAAAAAATTCGGGAACTAAGGAAGCAAGCATGGAAAGATTTATTATGGTTAAAGATGATTTAAAGAATATAGCTTCATACGAACCAGTTACAACAAAGCCTTACGGAAAGTCAAGTAAAAATCCTGGACGAAACATTGTAAAAAGATAAGAAGTACCTACTCAAGAATTTGCCAGACTCCAGAAAATCTATAAAAAGATAAACAATAAAGAATAAGAAGGGGAAACAAGAACAGGAAATAAAACGGTAAGAGAATTCGTTAGGGTTTATTTCTCAGCATAAAACACACATCGGCCCAATTGCCATTCGACTGAAAGCTCGTAAAGAAGTCAACAGGAAAGTAGCAGACTGCCAAAAATGCGCTAGTTCAATGTGATGTCACTGACATTTAATTCTAACCAAAGTTTTATCAAAAACATCAATTAATTTGACATATACGTTTTTACTGTTTTTATTTTATTTCAAAATATTGTTTACAGGTCATAAAAAAAATAGTTTATCTACTATCTACTTACTTTAGGAATATATTTATAAAAGTAAAAAAAAACGATATAATTTAGGTAAACAAAACGAACAAAACGCACTCAAAAAATCTACTGTCACTTTAATTGTCAGTGGAACCATAATTACATCATCACTGAACTAGCACATAGTAGTAAACCATGACAAACTGAAATGGGCAGTTAATTCATTTGGACAATACAAATCACCGGGAATTGACAAGACTTGCACTATAATGTTACAAAGAGGACCTGATATTTTATACAGAAGAATCTACAGTAGAAGTTATTCAAAAGAGCACAACATCCTTCAACTTATGTCGAAGGTTCTGTGGAAAAAATTTTGGACTACAACCGAAAATGTTCCTATGGCTATATACCAGTCATAATACCGATGATAACCTACGGGTCGGTGGTATGGTGGCTAAAGACTCGGCAAACTAAAGCCATTCGACAGCTCAATAGTATCCAAAAGCAAGCATACCAAAGTACCACGAACGACATGAGAACGACTTCAACAATAGCTATAGACGTCATGCTAAACCTAATACCATTACATATATTCATTCATGGCAAAGCCAGATCTGTCACATACAGACTGTCACCTATAAGCAGTTTGCATGGACGTGACTACACCGAGCTATATTAATAGTTGGAGAACGACCAAATAATGGGAATACATTCAGATGAAATTCTTCCAAATTATAGCTTTCAAAAGCAATATAAAGTAAGTATACCAGACAGGGAACCATTTATGTAGAATTCACCTGGTATATACGACTGCTCCAAAACCCATGAAGGTTCAGGAGTAGGTATATATAATACCAAACCAAAGATAAGAATCTTACTAGGCTTAGATAAACATGCGACAGTATTCCAGGCAGAAATAGCAGCAAAATATCACTGCGCAAAAAAGGTATTAGGAGAGAAGGTAAATAAAAAAACCATTATCATATACTAAGACAGTCAAGCGACTCAGTTCTATACAGTTACACTCGAAACTTGTTTGGGACTCTTTGGAAGCCCTAACAAAGCTGGGTAGTCAAAACAGACTAACTTTAGCCTGAGTACCAGGACACAGAGGACATAAGGGCAACGAACAAGCTAATTTACTAGCCCGAGAAGGCACCTCAAAGGCTCTTATTGGTCCCAGAATCCTTCTGTGGTGTCACATAGATAACACGTATTGTGCTCCTATGAAGGCCCATCAAGACTCAGATTCCTTACACTTGAAGAAGAAAAGCCAAGGGAAACTAGCTACGCCAGAGAACTTCCTAGTCTATGAAGTCTACTACAAAATACCGAATTAGACAAAGTACTCTAAACAACGAGTAAAAATATCCCCAATAGATCTGAAAAGGTCAAGGTGGGGGAGGCCACATGGCCCACAGTATAATATAAAGAAGTCAACAGGGAAAACTAACAGACTGCCGAAAATAGAACAATACAAATCTCCGGGAATTGACAAGACTTGCACTATAATGCTACAAAGAGGACAAGACTCTGTAGTAGACTCAGAAGTAGCCTGGACTTTGGATACATACCAAGAGCGTGGCGAAATATTAGAGAATTTTTTTTACCAAAACCCAGGAAAATCAAAGGAAGAACCAATAAGTCTATTGTCTTTCGCACTAAAGACATAGACACTGCTAGATTAACATAGTAAAGAAGATATATTGGTTCAGAGAAATATAAACATGTATTGAATTAAATATTCTCTTATAATCTACAAAAATTTCAAACCACTTTCATTCTCTAAGTCTAATATGTATGTTATGGACAGTGTTGTAAATTGGGCACTGACGATATTGACCGGACACTAACATCAGCAAAATGCTTAATCAAATAGGATATTTACGAAAATGATCGGCCAATATCGTTAAAGACCGAAATATCATCTTTGACCGTAACAGGTACGTAAACAACAGAGTTCGTGGTAAAAACATTGTCCAAGCTGCCTTTTTTTCAGGCCAAAGCCAGCGCTCTGGCACAAATTTCCTAGTAAAACACCACAACAATCAGTCTATAGGGCAAGCCTATTAAGCAATTTTATCAATAAGTACATACAACTCTTCTAAGAACTGTTCAAGGTTGCTCTAATTTTTTTATTTTTCTACATACCTTCATAAAAATAAAATCTGCCTGTTAGAACGACTACTGGAATGGAAGCTATTGATCCGAAGACTAGTAGATCACTTGCACATGCTCCTGCAGGTTTTGGAAAGTATGGAATGTCTTTATATTTGACTTCAGTGCGTCCTTCTACGATATCCATTACAGGAACTGCAATGTTCAATATTTAACAAATATATGGAGTAGATAATTTCTAAATACTCACGTAAATCGAAACTACATATTAAACCTATTTTAGGTTCTATGTTTACTTCTTTTTTTAGGAATTTTGCCATCTCTTGTACCTTCATATATGATACTCTAAAAAAAATAATGCGATAAAAATTCGTTATACTTATAATTATTATTGATTTACAAAAATCTAGTTAATTCATTCATATTTCTCAGTATGGTATGGCCAGGTTTATAAAATTTTAGAAGATTGTATTGGATTTTGATTTTTTTTTTTTTAATGTTGAACTAAGTAAAATATCTTTCTACTTACCTGTCTTCCATTGTGATCGTCTATGAGTGAAAAATAATGAATATGAAGATGATGGAGGTATTGTTTGGTGATGAGTAATAATTTAAACAGGAATTTGGTGAAAATGAATGGTTTAAATGATGAAATTCAACTAGTATTCATGAATGATGAAAAATCATGTTTGTAATAATGTCATGGACATAGAACATGTTCAATACAAAACTGACAATTCCTTGTCTTTTTCTTTCATAGTTGACCTTAAACCTTGACAGTGCTCTTATAATAAGGACCGGTCTCAGCTCTCAGCTACTTGAGAAAACAGGGTTGTCTTTAGAAAAAATAAAGTCTAAAGATTAATTATTTGGTTTGATAAAAAAGTATAATTTATAATTTAAAATAAAAACTAAATAATAAAAGGTTATTTATACTAATTACATCATTTCTAACTAATTTAGGTTCAAAACTAATTTTAAATATTCTTTTTATACAAAAATGGCCACCGATTTTGATTAAATTTTTTTTTTATACCCAGATGTGGTCACGTATTTAGTACATACATCAGTTCATATCCCATACTACTGTAAAGTTGATACCTCCGTTTTATGGGTACATGAACTTTTAGTACATGATAATATAAACAAAGTAAAAAGTAAATGCACTAAATATATATTATTTAGTCACCAGTAGTGATTGTTTTAATATTTGTCTGTGATATAGTATATTAATTACTTTACGACTGTAAAAAATCAATTTTCTACAAGTTATGTACAATATTTTTCCTAGGAACACAAAATTATTTCATAAGAAATGTAAATTCAGAAAATCAGGCTATAAGATTTAATCAAAATGTGGTTGGTTTTAGATTTGTTTTTTATGCGTTATTGAATAGTTTTTAAAGTGTTTTATGGATGGTGACGTTTATAATTGTGTTTTCACAAAAATTGAACATCTTCTAAATTACTTGTAGATATAATACTATACTTTAGTTTGTTATTATTCCGTCAAAACAATTGCTATACTAAAAGACAACACTTTCATGTCTAATTTATTTAATTCATCTGAGGTAGAATCTAATTTAAATCTATACACTGTCCAAAATGTACAATTTTCCAAGATTATGAATTGGTGGAATAGAGGAGAAATAAAAGAACATTTAAAAAAAGTTTTGGTATTATTTATTTCAGATAAGTAAATAAACAATTTCAATTGGCACACTTCGAAGTTTGAGGTTTAAACAGGTTTGTCCATTGCAACTAAAATATAATTAAAATTATTGTATATTGAAATTAAACATTGAGAATATTTACAAACCTTTAGTTTTTCTAGTTCCTTGACTCCATGGCTGTTTTTCACCAGAAGTAAAAAAGGTATTGATAACCGCAGCAAATACATTAAAACCCAACGCTACATAAAAAAGTATCCTCCATTGATCTCTGTTAGTCTAAAAATTATAAAACATACATATAATTACTACTAAAAATATTTTATATAACCTTATTTAACATTGGTCGTAACTTACATCATCTGTAAGCACAAATTGCGCCAAAGTAGGTGACATAGAAGAAAACAGTACGGATGTACCATTAGCGATACCCATCATTATACCGGAAAAGTTTGGAGCCAGATCGCTATGGTTAGCGATGTGTCCAGATTTTCCAGTTCCGGGCATTCCGCTTATTAGGATTATTAGAAATATAACTAAAGTTCTATCCGATGGGCCAGTGTTACCTAGTAGGTACAGAGCTATACCTGGTATAATAAGACCTAAAAAATAAATACTTAATAAAACCATTAATTTGGCAGAAAGAAAATGAAGATTAGTTAGCAGTTAAAATTATAAGTAGTATGTTTTTCATATTCCATTACTAAAAATGAAATTAAAACTAAACTGTCAACAGTATTTGAGGGATTTTGATGCCTAAAATGGTTGAATTCAGGCGTTTCGTTAAGTGACAAATGATCTACCATTTGTTCTACAAAGTAGCAATCAAATATCAAATTCCATTTGGAGATTCTCCTATTGAAAGGTGATTTAACAAAAAGGTTACGCCAATGATCGAGGAAAATCCGACTTGAAAGAATTAGGTCAAATGTAATAAATAATCCTAAGCTTTGTCTTGAAATAGATAAATACAAAATAAAATTAGTTTCTGAATAAAGCTTTACCATATAATTGTTTCTTATAAATACATTTACATTCCTAAGAATGCACCCGTTCTTGTTCTTCAAATAGCCATATTGCAAAAGAACTTTTTGCTTACAATCGCTTTTTTATAAGTTCTTGGAGATTATTAAAAATTATTTAATTTAGGCTAAGTGAATATCAATGACGATAAACTTACCACAATTATTCATTATCTTCCTAATATTAGTTGTTGATAATATGTTTCTTGTAGACAAAAAATCAGCAATAAAAGATACTACGATAGCCAGAACGATCTCAAATATATACGGCAGAGATGATAACAAGCTGCTCTAAAAAACATATAGCAATATAAACAAATATATATAAATATAAACAAATATAGACAAATATGGACAAATGTAAACAAATACAGACAAATATTAAAAAATATAGACAAATATGGACAAATGTAGACAAACATAGGCAAATGTAAACAACTGTAGAAAAATATAGATAGATATAGACAAATATAGAAAAATATAGAAAAATATAGAAAAATATAGAAAAATATAGAAAAATATAGAAAAATATAGAAAAATATAGAAAAATATAGAAAAATATAGAAAAATATAGAAAAATATAGAAAAATATAGAAAAATATAGAAAAATATAGAAAAATAGAAAAATATAGAAAAATATAGAAAAATATAGAAAAATATAGAAAAATATAGAAAAATATAGAAAAATATAGAAAAATATAGAAAAATATAGAAAAATATAGAAAAATATAGAAAAATATAGAAAAATATAGAAAAATATAGAAAAATATAGAAAAATATAGAAAAATATAGAAAAATATAGAAAAATATAGAAAAATATAGAAAAATATAGAAAAATATAGAAAAATATAGAAAAATATAGAAAAATATAGAAAAATATAGAAAAATATAGAAAAATATAGAAAAATATAGAAAAATATAGAAAAATATAGAAAAATATAGAAAAATATAGAAAAATATAGAAAAATATAGAAAAATATAGAAAAATATAGAAAAATATAGAAAAATATAGAAAAATATAGAAAAATATAGAAAAATATAGAAAAATATAGAAAAATATAGAAAAATATAGAAAAATATAGAAAAATATAGAAAAATATAGAAAAATATAGAAAAATATAGAAAAATATAGAAAAATATAGAAAAATATAGAAAAATATAGAAAAATATAGAAAAATATAGAAAAATATAGAAAAATATAGAAAAAATATAGAAAAATATAGAAAAATATAGAAAAATATAGAAAAAATATAGAAAAATATAGAAAAATATAGAAAAATATAGAAAAATATAGAAAAATATAGAAAAATATAGAAAAATATAGAAAAATATAGAAAAATATAAAAAAAAATAGAAAAATATAGAAAAATATAGAAAAATATAGAAAAATATAGAAAAATATAGAAAAATATAGAAAAATATAGAAAAATATAAAAAAATATAGAAAAATATAGAAAAAATATAGAAAAATATAGAAAAATATAAAAAAATATAGAAAAATATAGAAAAATATAGAAAAATATAGAAAAATATAGAAAAATATAGAAAAATATAGAAAAATATAGAAAAATATAGAAAAATATAGAAAAATATAGAAAAATATAGAAAAATATAGAAAAATATAGAAAAATATAGAAAAATATAAAAAAATATAGAAAAATATAGAAAAATATAGAAAAATATAGAAAAATATAGAAAAATTTAAAAAAATATAAATAAATATAGACTAATCTAGAGACATATGGACAAAAATATAGATAAATATTGATATAGAAATTCCTGACGTCATCAAATTTATGATCTAAATTGAACGATACTGGGGGTGGTGAAGTGTCTTGAAATCAAAATTCAAGTAAAAAACAAAAGGTCGGGGTTTTTGTTGATTATGAAGAAATGTCATATAAAAAAATTAGATTGTCAAGAATTGTAAGAGTTGTTACGTATTTTGGATTATGGTAGGATTTTTAATTATGTTGGAAATATTGTTAGTTTTGATTGGGAAACTGTAAGAATAAAATAACAAACAAATATAGACAAATATAGACAAATATAGATAAATATAGACAAATATAGATAAATATAGACAAATATGAACCAATACCCGATCTTCCTGATTTTACATTTTTGTTTGTGGTAATCTTGTCTTGTGGTCGTAAAACAAATAAGGTTATATACTACCGTTTGAAAGGTAAACTTATTAGGGATATTTTGTAAAATTAATCTTAAAAATTATTTTAAATATGTTAAAAACAGACAAGCCTAATAAAAGGGTACAACAACCTTCTTAAATAAGGCATTAATAAACCAAATTTTATTATTTTGAAATGGTAACTTAGTGCTATTTGCTCCGGCTTGCTTAATAACCATTTTGAATAATGTCCCTTGAGAAAATTACTTATTTTTAACTTGTTGTACCCCCAGAAATATATACTTACAGACTTTAAATCAAAATGCATAATCTTGTCCAAATATATTGCTGTCTCAGTTATCAAAGTCCAGTGGGTGTAGTTAAATGCAAGGTTGGTAACACATAATGACAAAAATGGTGGAGAAGTGAGTATTTGCTTAAACGGCACTTTTAATTCATGCTGAAAATTTAAAATAATGAATTAAATTTTTGATAATTTATATTCATTCAAACAGGCTTAGTAGCCAAATTAGATAGATACCATATAATATATGGGGGATATGCGGACATAACGGGATAGGTGCTTTAAACGGGGTACCCCATGGTAGCAGTTTTCCTTGTAAAAATTGGTAACAAGAACGTTTTGGTAAACTTGTTAAACCACAGCTTACTATACAATGCAGGTATTTTTACCACATTATGGTAAGCTGTGGTTACACTATAATTCGGCATAGTCGGTAAAGTAGAACACTACTAATTAGTAGGTACTGAATTCAATATATATTGGAAAATGATCTTTTGTTGCTTGTCCCATTTGAATTTAGACAATGTTTGACGATGCAAGAGTGAGATGCACTGTTGATTTATTTTCCTCAGATCTACTATCTTTGGTTGGAGATCTATCAATTAATACAATAACAATATCACTGCTTGAACAAGCCGTTGATCATCAGTTCGATTGAGTGCAGAACCCCATAGGGTTTGGTGACAATTAAAGTCCCACGAAAAAGAGATCTTCTTTCTGATTGTAAATACCACACATTATTTCTTTATTGTGTACTGAAATGCGGAAAACAGTATTACAGTTTCATGAGTATTTGATTAAATATAAAAAGGAGTTTAACAACTCCCTTCCTCAATCTTTGTTTGCTTCTATTGAAAGAAGAGAAATCGACAAACTGGCTTGTAATTGGATCAAAAGCATGCTGGCAAACCGGAACATTCCTGCAGGGAAAGACAGTCACTTTCTGACCTGCCATAGGGTGTCTACAAGGCGGAATACTTTCTTCCCTACTGTGGACCATTCAAGTGAATAACCTGACAGTCTCTCTTGGCAGGGGTACATTTTTAATGCTACGAGGATGATCTGGTTATCATATTTAGGAGAAAGTTTCAAGAAGTAATCTCCAACATCCTTCAACAAACCCTAAATACCAATAACAGATGGCAAGAGAGTGAGCAGATGTCTGTTAATCCCCGTAAAACTGTTACACGTCCCCTTCACCAAAAAAAAAGTTCGAAAATCTTCGAGAACCTACCTCAGCTGGAGAAACCATTCATTTTTAGGATGAGGTGAAATATCTAGGGATCATCCTGTTAAGTAACTCACCTGGAACCTCCAACAAGCATAAAATCTTCAACAAAGCCAGATTATCCCTCTGGACCCTCAGAAGGATTTGTGGCCAAGCATGGGGATCAGTTTTTAACTGATTTTCTGGATTTATCAAACAATAGTAAAACCTATTGTAAGTACGGTCGCAGTGAAAGGCGATGAGATCATCATACTCACTTTCAACCTAACCTATGAGTATTTAGTGCAACAAACCAGGATGTGGGTTACAGGTTTCCTCTAAAATGGGATGATTTTTTTAATGTATTCCTTAATCTTATCCTTATTGTTTAAAGACACTTACATAAAAAAATGAATTAATTAACTATTTACTCTCTACGCAACTCCACTTTAATGGTAATTTTTCACGGCAAATAATATGAAAACAAATATTTCTCTGAACAAAAATATTTATCATGGGATTAAGTATAATACCTACTTACCCTATTGTCTTCTATTTTTAGATTCGTTTTTATATACAATTTTTCTTCTTCTGTTATTGTTGAATGTTCGGAGGGATCACTGCAACCCACATAAGCGTAAATGCCTACCACAATGAATGCTAAACCACTGCATAGATAAAAAGCGAACGGCCAACCATATGGAGAAGCACATACATATCCAGTCAATATCATTGAGGTTACTATTCCCAGCGGAGCTCCTGAAAGAAGAGGGGTGTTAAAACAGAACCAATCAGGTGGTTTACAATATTTACGAAGAAGCTAAAATAGATATGCAGTAAAATTAATAGTAACTAAATTAGCCTGGAGGAAACCAGTTGCCTAAAAGAGGAAAGAAAGACCTAGGAAAAGTAAGAGGTAAGCTGCTCTAAAAAATAAAGGAATTGAAGAGTATAGCCAAAAACAGAAATATATTGAAACAGATAAATAGCTTGTCAGAAGTTAAATATACAATTTTTGTAGTCTTTAAAGTTAGAACTGTTTTCCCAGAATTTAGTTTCTCCAAAACTACTATTAATCTGTTATTTCAATATCAAATTAATTTATTTTCACCTGAGAATACAATAGACCCGATCCTACTTCTCTCGTTCGATGGGATCCATTTCCCCAGTATGGAAGCCATGCAGGGAAACAAAAATCCTTGAGTTAAACCTTGCAGAATCCTGCATACCATTACGCCCTTCGATCCAAACATAGCTGCAGAAATTGGTATTAAAAGACCAGCTATTGCTGTAAGTGAAGTAGTGCATACCATGAACCATTTAGCACCGTATCGGTCTGATACGTAACCGGCAAGATATTGGGGGACGAAATATCCCCAAAGAAATGAGGCCAGCACTAAGTTTTTGTCTGACCATTGGTATGTCTAAAATAATAAAATAGTTATTTTAATCAAAACAAAGATAGCAACATTTTAAGAATGAGTTTTTCGATAAGAGAAAAGAAGGAAAAGAAAAGGAAAGTAAAAAGAAAAAAGGATAAGAAAAAAGAAAAAAATTAAAATATAAAAGAAGAAAATAAAAAAAATTGTTTTGTTTTTACTTTGTGGTTGTATAAATGGATACCTTGATGTTGTGTAAGAAATTGGGTTTCACATTTCCAAATCAATACTTACAGGTATGTCTTTATTGGGATTAGCTGAAGGAGTCGTCATAGCTACGATACTGACACTCAATATGGTTCTTATAGTGAATCCCGTTATCATCATTAACGTTAGGACAATAGCCTGGATATGTCTTTTGCCAAATGTCGGTCCTAAAAATATTTTTTTACAGTTACAGATCAGGTTAGTAAAAAAAAATATAAATTTTAATTTGAAACATGTTTTAATGGTTTCTTTTATAGCAGTGACAGTCATATCCCTTCGAAAAGAGGAGCTATAAGAACTAGGTTATATTGACCCAGTCTAAATAAAAAGCTGGTTGGCATTTAATTATTTATTAACTCCAAAATTTTAATTTTGCATGGAGAATATTTAAAAAGATATTCACAAAAACTACAGCCGATTCTGTTCAGTTTTTTTCAAGTACATAATTTGGAAATAGACTATAAATTTATAGACTTTAATTTATGATTTTGAAAAATCCAAGTCAATGTTATTTTGTTATGTGATTTAATATATTTCATGTTAAATATTTTATTTAATCTAGTTGCTTTATAGCTACTTACCATTATTAGTTTTTTTGACTTGAGGATCCAGGAGAGCATCCAGACTTTTTTCGTTAACTGTTTCAGTAGTAGCCATTTTTTAATTTTTTATTGCAGGAAATTTCCTTCTTTTTTAAAAACAAAAAATTCTGCAATACATTACATTACAGTACAGGTTTTACTACAATTACCGAAAATAATTTGAATAAGCAAAGTTTATCAATTTTAATATAGAAATAAGGATTAAAAACAAACAAAATATGAAGGTTTACTTGTCAACGAAAAAGTGTATCTATTGTATTTAAAAGTTTTCCAAGTATACTTTAGATTATAAAAACCATATGTAATCGTTCATCAACTTAGAATTCAAATCCTCTCCTAATTTTAACAGAAGATATTTTTGCAAATACATTTAAACAAATATAACGAATGTTTTATCGTAAATCCTAAATATATAAATACTAGAAAAATAATCTTGAATATTTTTTTTTAATAATAATAAACACCTTTCAGGTATTTAAGAAAATATCTTCCTAAGAAACTCATTATAAAACTTACCCTCATAGAATGTGAGTGTCATGTGAGACCTATGTATCTGTTTTTTGTCAGTCATATTTAATCTTTTTGTAAAATACTAATAAAAATATTAAAAGCAATAATTAAAAACCGCAACTCTGGATCAGGGGTCCATCTCTCTCAATTAGGGTGTGACCTGGTCCATAGAATTACAGGGTGGCACAAAATTGATTGAAAACATTTGATCGAATGCATTTGATCGAAAAAACATTTTATCGAAAAGAAAAATGATCGAACAGAAAATGATCGAAAAGAAAATTGATCAAAAATAGATTTGATAGAAAAAGCTATTAATCGAAAAACCTAATATTCATAAAATTATAGAAAAATAAGAAAAATTAAAACAAAATTTTTAACTAATTTACCTAACCTGTGTGGACTAGAAACATCGCTGGTGCTTCGCTGGTGCTTCGCAAGGACAAAAAATAAAAAAATTAAATAATCTTAGGTAACGTACCTAACTTACCTAACTTGTGCGAGACCAATCAGTTAAATTTGAATAGCACAGGCTAGGTAAATTAGTTTTTTATTTTTATAATTTTTTTGCGAGGCAAACCGTGATGTTTCCAGACTGAAGCATTTTAACTGATTGCTTTGATAAAGGTTAGATAAGTTAGTTAAGTTTTTTAAAAATAAATAAAAATAAAGAAAACCTAACTAATTTACCTAACCTGTGCGGCCTGGAGCAATTTAACTGTTTGCTCTAACAGATTTTTTTAAAAAACCTAACTAACTTACCTAACCTCTGTTTCAGTTAAATTGCTCCAGGCCGTACAGGTTAGGTAAATAAGTTAAAGTTTTTGTTTTTAGTTTTCTTATTTTTCTATACTTTTTTGCAAGGATAACCGCGTAGGATCCAGACCGCACAGGTTGGGTAAATTATTTAAATTTTTTATGATAAAAAAACTAAACTAACTTACCTAACATACGCGAGACCAATTAGTTAAATTTAAATAGCGCAGGTTAGGTAAATTAGTTAAAAATTTTGTTTGATTTTTTCTTATTTTTCTATAATTTTTTTTGCGAGACAAACCGCGACAGCTCCAGGTCGTACAGGTTATGTAAATTAATTTAATTTTTTATATAAAAAAACTTAAAATAATTTACCCAAAATGTCCCATTGGGAGACCACTCGACCTTATTGAAATACATATTTTGTGCGAATTAACCACATTTCTTTAATCCCAATGAAGATAAATAACCGTTTAGCTCTAAAATAATTATTTTTAAAGTAACAGTATTTATTGTAAGGATAAACTTTGTTAAACGAGGTAGCTATCATTTGAGATTATTGAAAAATTTGCCATTAGTACTTAATTTTAATTAAGTTTAGTTTCCCTGGTAGTAGGGATTAGACGGACGGTTGAATGGTATCATTTGATTTTTTGATATTTTACTATTTTTAATGTTGATTTTCGATATATTGTCCTTTCAATCTAATGAATTTTCGATCTATTGTCTTTTTGATAAAATGTTATTCGATCAAATGTATTTTCGATCAAATGCCATTCGATAAAATGTATTTTCTATCAAATTTCCAATTCGATCAAATGTTTTTCGATCAATTTTGTGCCACCCAGAATTACTATGCAAAAAAACTTCTTAGATGTAACATACTTTTCATAAAGGACACAAAAGTCTAAAAAATAAAATGTTTCTTCCTCGAGGGCACTTAGAGATTTTGAAATCATACATATCAAATAAATAATTTAGAGTAAACCAGGATGTGATATTTACTCTGATATAATGTTAATTAAAGCGAGAATCTCACAAGGAAGTGTATTAGATCCGGACCTCTACCTCTTATATACCAGTTGTTTTCCTAAAATAGAGAAAATACGGTTAACTTGCAGATTATACAGACATTTTAGCTGAAGAAATTAGTAACTAAATCTTTGTCATTTTAATCGTTAAACAAAAACAGAGATGCATGGAGATCCTACTCCGAAGAGATCGAAGTTTTTCCGCAGGAAGCGAGGCTTCAAAAAGCTCTCTTAAGAGATCCACACCGCAGTATTGCTGCGCTAATCAAAGAGGATGGTATGATAACTGCAATCCTTGACAGTGGCATCAAACTTCTAGTGTGAACACTGTCCTGACTCGGTCATTACAGACATGGTCGACTGGACAGAAGAAGAATACAACCCATCTGTCTACGATTGGCAAACTGCCAAACACACTGTAGATGATGACAAAATTAGATGGGCGATACCGCACATCAGGTGACATTATTTTTTTTGTAAATATAAGTTGTTATTGATACCTGCGTTTCTTTTAACCGTTTTCTTTCAGGGTACGTAGGATACGTGGTATAAGGAAGATAAGTGTCTTCATCTTGATTTGGTGGCTACTTCGTCAGCAGTGACTGCCTATTGGTATTTTTACTCCTCTGAGTTTATCTTGAGTACATTCTGGTGTACTACAGGGTCGCAGAGCAAACTGTGTTACCAAAACTGGCGCCCGAGCACCTTCTTAGAGCCTGATTTACTGTAGGTAAAGCCAGAAGCCTTTTACAAATGAGAGGGCATACGAGAAGTTCCACAGCAATTTATCAAAAAAAGATGAAAAGTAAGAAAACGATGAAACAAGGTGAACTTCTCGTATGCCCTTCTAACCTAACCTTTATTCAGGTGAACGCATGTCGCAACGACGATTACATTACGCAAATTTGTACTACTGCGCTTGCGCAAAAATCTTGGTGGTGGGGTTAAAGAATTATTTGTTTAAAGTATTGAGACATTAAAGACTCTTCCAGTCTACTGAGACATTTTCTAAGAGTAGCTTCTCTAAAAATAACAAAAAAATGTCCTCATTGTCAAAAACTGATTATTTAACTTTCTTGAATCCAAATGAAATTAACGCTTTGTCGCCACAGGGAATGGCACAAGATTACGAAGAATTGTCCAAAGAATGGTATCATTTAATATTAAATGAAAAGGAAATTTACTTGCTTGTGCTCCAAATATTAAATGGTATTCTATTTGCCGATGTCATCTAATAGCAGACGATGGTAGTACAACACATAAACATCTTCACGCTTTAATACATTTTACTAATGGATTTACAATGTTAGCCTACAAGAAAAAACTACAGCGCACTGGTACACGACTCCATTCAAAAACAACTTTCAGGAAAATAATTTGCTTGGACCATGCTGTTGGTGTCCTCAGATACATCACCTGCGCTGATGGACAAAAGCCGCTTAGAAGGGATGGAGATGGTCTTAGAGGTACACCTTATTCTCATTACGATAGAAGAGTATTCAAACAAGATTGGTTACATTCCCGAGGAAAACAGTGTTCCTTAGTACGCACAGAAATTTTAGAATTAGCGTCTGAAGGTGTAAAAGACTTAGAAAACTACACATCTAAACACGAACTTCATGATAAATCCACATGTAGATGTGATAGAGGTGCCGAAGGAATAAGGCGGAGGGAAGAAGCTAACGAGAAACGGAGACAATTTTACAAAACAGAACGGGGAATTGAAATTAGGAATAATTACAAAGAAAAGCAAATTAAGAAAAAGAAACTAATTACAAGTTTACTGAAAATGGGCCTAAATAAAAAAGCTGAGCTTCAAAGAGAGACAATTTTGAAACTTATTGAGTTACTGTAAATATTTAATACTGTTACTTTAAAAATATAATTTAAAAAAAAATGTATTTTATTTTCATTGTCCAATGTTGACTTTACCTATTTGTCCTATTTTTACTTAAATGTCCATACCAGCACTCTACTGTCCAAAGTGAACTACACGTTTTCCATTTAAAAAGCATTGGTGTCCAAGATCCTCTTCCTTATCTCTCTTATCAGTGGTCGGAAAATGGTATAGTTTATCTACTTAAAACTATAGAATACCAAAGTATAGTTGAACCCTATATTGGATATGGTAGGTATTTTAAGAAGCAGTGGTATTGGTGGAATTCACCAGATTCTCCTGAAATTCTTTAAAGAAAACGTTTAGGGATTATTTCAAATATAGTTGCCTCATGTATAAAGATTTAAATATTTGATTGTCATCAGCTTTTCTTTCTACAAACATTTATTCTTTCAAAACTGGAACACATAATTACTGTACAAAACAAGGAGAACTTTTTATGACCAAGATAGGACAAAGAAGCTTTAAGCACCTACCTCTTTTATATTGATATGTATTGTTGTGTTATGTCTCATAATGGAGAGTAAGAAAAATGTCTCTACAGTAAAAAAATGTTTTTAATAATCACATTAAAGTTACAAAATGTGTATCGACGCCACTTTCAGTCTTGGTCATTGAAATAAAAATATTTCAGTTTGGACACCTTTTTATTGAAATCCATAAATCTTAGGTTTCACAGAAACCACAAGAAACCACAATCTATATTTTTCTTCCTATGCTTTTAGCGGCACTTGTTGGTAGTTTTCTGAAAATACAAACCAAATAAATCACTCAATTAACAATACTTCACAAACGTATTATTTAATAGCAGATTTAATTCAATTTAAGTTTATGAACTATTTTGATTTTAATAAATTAACTTTTCAACTTTTTTTACGAATTTTGATTAAATATCATATTAAAAACTATACATAGACATAAGTAATCCTATTTTGCTTCTTTTACTAATTTTTTTATCCTGTTTTATAAATAGCGCTTTTCCTCTTTATTACTAGGAGATTGATTGTAGGTTTTTTTGTTCCTATCATCTTAATTATTATCTCTGTTGGTTACTCTGATGTTCCCCTTCCTTCCCTTCCCCTCTTTTTGTCACGATATAAGCCTTCAATCCTTACATATGCCTTTTCTTCCCCTTTAGCCTCCCCCACCCCTCCTTTTTCTTATTTATTACTTCTCTCCCCCTTAGGCACCCCCTCCCACAAAATCCACATTTTAATTTTGAACCTAATGAAGTAAAGCCTAATTTTAATTATATTTTTGTTCGTTCATTTAGAAATATCATACCTCTAAATCTTTTGTTGCCTTCATTCCATAATTGTACGGAGCCAGATCCAAAGATAATTCCGAATACCAAACAAACTATAGACACAGCAGCAGCGATGTAAAATACTAATTTCCATTGACTGGTATCCTCCTAAGTTTCATAATTTTATTTTAATATTTTACATTAATAAATTATTATTAGAAATAAGTAATTAAAAAACTATCTTGGAATCAAGAAATTCGTCAAATATTCTTAGTAGAAAAAAGGAAAGAAAAATCTTCAATTACTTCCGCTTATGTTTAAAAAAGTGTTTGTTTTTCAGTAATTTTCATTAATTTGTAGTGTCAGATATTAAAAATATTTAATTTATTATTATTATAAATATTTGATTGGAATTAAACATAATTAGTTTTATTTTTAACAAAAAATGTGACTGTAGAAAAACTGTAGTGTGTAACACGTGCATAAATGTTATTTCTGCACTTGTTGAGGGCGGCTATTTTTAACAAAATCAAAATATATGAAATATGCGACATATAACAGGCGGAGGAATCGTCTTAGGCCTTAACAGTGTACAATTATTAAGGTATGTTTTTAATTATATGTTGATATATTGTTTGGTAAAAAAATTTTAACTGTTGAATAAAATGTTTGAAACTTAAAGAAACAGCTTCTATCTATTGTCATGCAACTATTGTGATGCTAAATATGTTGGTCAAACTGGAAAGTCAGAAACTGTTAATTGATCTGCTTTTTAGATGTACGTGAAGTAAAATTTTTCTTTTCTTTTTTCTACTATGTATATCTTGGATTCGTCTAGATCTAGAAGATAGACTTACTTCGTTTGTTACTACAACATATACAACCATTGGTCCTAGTGAACTGACTGCTGCACTTAGACCATTACAGATTCCCATTAATACTCCTGCAAAGTTGGGAGACAGATCTATTTGGTTAACGTTGTAGCCACTCTTTACTGCTCCAGATGCGACCCCGATCAGAACAAGGTAGATGATTGCTTTGTGTGCATCGTCTGAGTTGCATTGGGCCAGTAGAAACATGAAAATAGCGGGTAACAGCAAACCTATAAAAATAATTTAAATAGTAAATTAAACCTATGCAATGGGAACCACTATAGAACTACTTTAGATCTATTTCTCGAAGTCCATATTTTTCTAGCTTGCTCATCAATATTTTTTGATTTACGTAGTCAAAAACTTTGGCTAAATCTCAAAACACTACAGTAGCTACTCTGTTATCATTTAAATTGAGGTATAATTTTTGTAGAACATCTATCTACATCACAATTTGGGATACGAAAGGCCATCTACATCCCAGTTTGTGATGAAGATAGTTAGAATGACAATAATGATCGCAACCCTTGTACACAGGTAAAATATTGGCTATTTTTAAAGAATTACTGAAAGAATCTGTCCTAAATACAAGATTGATTGATTCTGTTAAAACATTTAATGCATTTTCTGGAAGATATGAAAGAAGATTACCTGAAATGTCATCTAAAACTGAAGAATTATTTTTTGTGATAGAAGAGAAGTTATCCTTAATGTCTACATCAGTTGGTATAAAATAAAATGAATCGTTAATATTTGGATTATTTTAAAAAATCGTTGATTTAAGTATTGCTTAGACTGGTGAAATGGTTAAGACTAGTGGTCGCCAACCTCTCAATCTATTGAGCTACTTTGTTAATTTTGGAATAAACAGCGAGCTACCCACACGGAAGCCACGTAACGCAACGTAACTGAAATAATTCACAGTTAATTTATCATTATATGTATTTATTTTACTATTTAACTGGTAATACATAATACATAGGGGGGCGTCCATTAATTACGTGAGGTATGGCGAGGTATGGCGAGATTTGGTAAGATTTTCCTTAACTCCCTCCCCCCTTTCCCTAATCTCGCGTGAGATTTTTCAAAATTCGTGTTTTGGGTGTAAATGTGTTGGATTATTAAAAAAAAAAACAAAAACACAATATGTTCCATTACTTTTATTTAAGACTAGCAAAGACTAGTGTTTGAGAGTGTTGCAATTATTTAAAATTACATTAATAAAATTAAATGATAAATACTTAAATGGAAATTAATAAAAAATAAATAAACATAAATATAAGATTTTTCCATATTTTATTCTAGAAATACTTTTACTATAATTTAAATTTACTTTCACGCAATTTTACACCGTTTTCTACTAGAAAAAAAATTACGTGAGATTTACGAAAACCCCCCTCCCCCCCAAGTGAGATTTAGAAAGATTTAGTTTTATCCGCTCCCCCCCTTGAACACCTCACGTAATTAATGGACGCCCCCTAGGTACTAATAATAAACTAATAACAAAATAACTAATATTACTAGTACGTACTTGTTCATAGCTACATTCCTACCTACCAAACAAAGGTGTTTGAAAAATAAAAACAAACTTTTATCCAGCCACAACGGCATATGTCACGTAAGATTTAAAAATAGTTAATAATAACAACAAAAAAGTAACGCACTATCATGAACATAAACATTGAAAAATAAAAAATACAGCCATTCGAATACAATTATCCAAATGTTCATCTGTAAGTCGATTGCGATATTTGTTCTTAATAAACTTCATATTGGAAAAAGAAGATTCACACAAATAGGTTGAACTGATTAATGCTTTCACTTTCAAGGCAACACGGCATAGAACTGAATATTTGTCTTTACTTGCAATAGGCCAGATACATTTGGTACTTGAGACTAACGATTTTAAGGCTAAATCATTTTGAAACTCAATTACTTCCATTTCTGTTGCAGCTATGTCTTCGCCAAAGTTCTGCATAACACAAGTTGCAAACTATTGGATATCAATTTCCATAAAGGGTGAAACAACAAACTGCGCTACTAAAGCCATTTCGTTGAAATCCTTAAAACGATTTTTGAAGTTATTCTTCAGGGTAGAAACTATTTCTACATGATATTTGCTGTCATAGGGTTCTAATGGATTTTGAGATATTTTTTTCTGAACGAATGGGAAAATGCTTGGCATTGCTGTTAATTAGGTTTTGTTCCCAAAACTCCAGCTTTTTGATAAATGCTTTTATATCAGAAATCATTTCCGCTAGTTCTTTGTCTTTCCCCTGAAGCTGCAAATTAAGTTCTTTTAATTTCTCTGTAATGTCCACGAGAAAACCAAAATCTCTAAGCCAGATTGAATTTTCTAGTTCCGGAGTCGGTTCATCGCGTTGTTTGAAAAATTGAACTATGCCAGACAGGACATCATTAAAACGTTTCAGCATCCGTCCTCTACTTAACCATCGAACTTCAGAGTGAAGGAGTAGGTCCCCGTATTGACAGTCAACTTCATCGGCCAAGATTTTGAATAATCTTCTTTGTAACGCTTGAGCTCTAATCTTATTCACAATTTTTACCACCAGTTTCATAACGTTGTTTAGTTTCAGGAAATTTCCACATAATCCTTGCTGATGGATAATGCAGTGGTAACAGGGAAATTGCGGAAAAGTTTCATCTTTACGACATAACGCCACCAGACCCTTATCACAACCCACCATAGCTGGAGCGCCATCGGTTGTCAAACCTACCATTTTCGATATTGGAATTTTCTCGGAAGAAATAATATTTTTTAAATGAGAAAACAACTCCTGTCCAGTAGTGTGTCCTTTCAGTGGAATAAACTTCAAAAGGTCTTCTTTAATCGTAAAATCACTAAAAACCATCCTGACGAACACGGCCATCTGGGCAGTGTCAACGACATCTGTCGAT
Source organism: Psylliodes chrysocephalus (assembly GCA_927349885.1). Classification (NCBI taxonomy): domain Eukaryota; kingdom Metazoa; phylum Arthropoda; class Insecta; order Coleoptera; family Chrysomelidae; genus Psylliodes; species Psylliodes chrysocephalus. The sequence continues at coordinate 3,401,491 of OV651822.1, read as the reverse complement.
TCATCCAGTTGAAGTGAAAAATAAACACAGTTATCTAATAGCGGATTCGACTGGCTGCATTAATGCGCATTTAGTTCGACTTTTTTAAGTGTTGTCTGTTCGACTGACAAAACATAATTAATTAAAAGTCAATTATTGCATTCGACTCAAATTGCTTGGTACCAAGGCATAGTCAAATTTTTGTTCGACTGGCTGGCGCTCTTGCTCAAAGTTCGAATTTTTTGGAACAGCTACCCGATTCTGATTGACGTTTTCGGGACGTGATGTCCCGAGTTTACAATTTGAGCGATTCTAATTCCAACTTACGTTCCAGATGTCTCGAGTATAGCTGTCAGATTCACTCGGGACCTAAAGAAGTAGCGTAACGTGAGTGAAATTAGTAAAAGTATGGTTAAGAAATGCTTTATTTTGATATTTTTGTGTTGAAATTAAAAAAATGAGTTTTTTAAATAATCCAGAACATTTGACTACAATTTTAAATATAATGTGTGAACACGAACATTTTGCAAGTGGCATATTTTTAATTATTCCTCATTGTATTTTTTTTTGTAGGAGTTAAAATAAAACATTTTAACCACATTATAAAAAAATTAGTAAACTCAAAAACAATATTTTTTCCTAATATTACAGAAGAAAACCAAATACAGCATACATTAATTTATTTAGGAAATATAATTTATTATTTATATAATTTTTTTTTTATTTAATACTGAATATATACAGAACAGGCTCAATTTATAATACAAGCAGTTATACAATACTATAAATAAGAAATGTTTAAAGTTCAGAAATATAAAATGCCAGGAACTCAAAAATGAGGACAAAAACACTTCAAGATATAGATGTAATACCAATCATATAAAACATTGACTACTGGAACACTGACAATAAAGCATTAAAATATCTATTTAGGTACAATACCTATTATTTCTTATTTTATTAATTCTAAAAACTCAATAAGCCATGCCTCTGGTATATTTTCTAAATTAAACCTTCAAAACAAACCATGCTGCACCATGCGTTATCGTAGTTTTCGTAGCCGTTACTCGAGAGATGATTAGAATCAAATTTTAAACGGTACCGAAAAGGGGACGTAACGTAACAACTAATCAGAATCGCACTGCTGTACTTTTTTTCAGTGCCAGTGTCATTTTGGAGGTTAGGAATTATTTAATATTTTTAAATATATTACCATCTCTGTTTTTATTATTAGTGAGAATGGAAAATCTTTGAAATTAATAGAGATTTAATTTTTAGTTAGGCAACTATAAATAAATATCGTTAAAAATTTGTTATAAACCTGAAATGTCAAGTGCTAACTGTGCCAGTCGAATAACGATAAAGATGCGCTACACCAATGTCGAACTCTAGCTCGTACTTACTTTGTGCACTGCTAGATATAAATTTGAATTATAAAAATGCTGCCCAAAATCAATTCAGAACTAAAAGCGCTTTGACATCGAGCAAGAGCATTTGAGTCGAATCCGCTATAAGTCAGTTCTTAACTGTAAAAAAATATCATTGCGCATTACTTCTACACGTCTCATCACTGTATTAGCAGAAAGTTGCATAGATTTTATAGCTGAAACTATCTCGTCTTTATTTCTAAAGTTAGCAAATAACGAATCAGCAGCTTCTAAAAACGCCTGTTTTATCATTTCCCCGTCTTCATAAGGTTTCTTTTTTTGTGCAATTATCTGGGACACACGGTACGATGCTTCAGTTGCAGCCTTATTTTTGTCGACTGTTCTTAAAAATTTTGATTGTTGTCCAATTCTTCTTCTTTTTTCTTTATTTGGGCTTAACTCTTCTGAATTATTTACCCAGCACCATTTGTAAATGTTATTTGTTTATGGAACAAGCTGCGCTCTCACGCATCTGTCTCTAAGACAACACTTCTTCCAGAGTTCTGAAACAATTCAAATTATAATATTGCATTCCTTCAGGAATTTACACAAAAGCGAAGCACTAAAAGCAGAGGGATTTCTAAGCATATCTTCTACACATAAAGCCATTTCACTTTTCATGCAATTTTTAAGCATTAGTTCGTATAACCTATCACAACTAAGTTGATTATTGGAGCATTCCAACAGGATATGTCGGATACTACCTATTTTACCACAACTGCAATTTGGAGAGTCATAGATTCCTATTCGATGGAGGTGTTCTGGTGTAGCACAATGTCCTAACCTTAGTCTATTTACTGTCGTAGCTGTGTTTCTGCTTACTTTGATCTCGTTAAACCAAGACTTGTGGGGTAACTTTCCTACTATACCATGGTAATGCCTTCCTTTAATTTTACATAATTCTGTCCATTCTTCTTCCCATTCTTCTCTATTATTTGCCTTTATTTTAGCTAATATTTCTCTGTAGTCTACCATCCTAAAGTTAATATTACTTTTAGTCAGGCTTTGTTTTGCTAAGCTATCTGCTTCATTGTTCCCTATAATATTTGTGTGACTCGGTATCCATCCCAATTTGATGTTTAAACCATTTGCTTTAGCTTCCATCAATGATTCTCTGACAATTATTTCTGGATACTCTGACTGTCCATTTAAACCCATTCGAGCTATTTTTTGTAGCGCACTTTTTGAATCAGATAGTATGAGTGTATTAGCACTGCCCATTTCTGTTGTTTTTTTGATTGCTACTAGTATAGCCAATACTTCTGCTGTACAGATACTAGCCTCGTCCGCTATTCTTACGCTGATTTTCGTTCCTTCATTTTCGCAATAAACCCCAAAACCTGTTCTTTCTGTTTGCTTGTCTTTGGAACCGTCTGTGAAAACTATATGATATTTGTTCCATTTTTCTTTGATTATTTCCTTAAATTCCTTTTGATTGTTTAAATTCTTTTTTTGAAGCCCCAAATCGACCCAGGATACCTCTGTGATTGTTGTCCAATTAACTGCTTTTTTAACTGTTTCAGTTTCTTCTTTCTGGCGACAGAATGATTTTTCAAAATTAGAATGTACAATTTTATGATGTCTCTCAATATTTCCTTTTTTAGCAACGGAGACCGAAGTATTACATAACAAACACACATTTTTATCTTTAACTTCTGTAAAAAAGTATTGTTCTTCCCATTCCGAATGAAAGTGGTATGTCTTTACCTTCTTACAACTGCTTGCCATAATATTATTTTTTGTTGTTCTCTACTAACCCAATCGCTGGACGTTGGTTACGCGTTCAGTTTTAAACTAAGCGCAATGTCGCCGCGCCGTGTGTATTTATCAAAGCAATCCTGATCGTTCGAACAATAACGCGCTGGTCCGGCTGGTCAGTTCTAGCCGATTCTAGCTTGATGGCGTCAGCGGCAGATCGCTCGCCGCAACGTTGCCGCTGTTTATGTTTAATAATATGACAATTAGATTTTTTTGTGGAATTTTCGGAAGCTTCTCCGATTTTTGCAGTTTGTATTTTTTAAATTAAATTCGAGCTACCAGAACTGCCTCCGCGAGCTACCGATAGCTCGCGATCGACAGGTTGGCGACTACTGGTTTAGACCTTTTGCGTCTTAAGTCATTTATTATTTACCAGGTGTCTCTTTGTTTATTGCTGCCCTCGTTTATTCTTTTTTTAAAGTAGGATTAACAGGTAAAACTAAATAAGAACTGATAGATTGAACATGACAGCAAGGATCGGCCCATCGAAGGTATATATTGCGACAATTTTTAATTTTTTGGTAACAATTAATCAATTTGAAGAACAAAATTAAATATGTAGCACATAAATGTTTTATTATTATTTTTTTTTATTTCATACCATTATTACATGTTTTAATAATTTTTTTTGCAAGTTTCTGTACAAAATAGATAGCTTACCACATGTATTCATGATTTTTCTCGTCCTTCCAATAGTAAGTATTTTCTTTACAATCAAATAGTCAGCTAAAAATCCATAAAACATTGTACAACTGGCCTCAGCAATGTATGGTAAAGAGCACAAAACGCTATTCTAAAATCATAAGAAAATATTTTTCATATTAATATTAATAATAATTCTATTGGTCCTTTTTTAGTTATATAATATAGAATAAAAGGAATACATTCAATATTAGCTTGATGATAACGTCGTTGATATTTATTAAATGATAATTTGTAGTCTTTTACTAATCTAGTTATTTATAACAGTAACTATCATTATTGTTATTTATAAAGTGAAAAAGACAATCAATAAACTCTTTTAGAACTGTATTTATGACGTCTTCAATTATTTGTACCATCTTCATATATTTCATCTAGATTATGTTGTCTATTTTGGTATACTTTCTTTTCCTGTACTCCAATAAATGTAATCTAGGGCACTTAAATCTGGAGGGTGACGTGGCCACCCAACTGATTCTCTTCGTCCTATCCAGTTACCTTGACAATATAGTACGGAGGCTTACCAAAGAAATTTTGAATACTTTTTCCAAAATATTGTCAAATTCTATAAACTTATATAAAACTCTTTTAATAGCGATGATGTTTAATGGTGAAACTACCAATCATAGACTTACAGATTTTAAATCGAATTTCATCACGTGATTCATGTAGATAGGAGTTTCAAATAGCAGCGTCCAGTTACCCCAACTGAAACCAATTTGAGATACAATTAGAGCCCAAAATGGTAATGATGTGAATATTTCAAACCAAGGAACTGGAATGTCCTGAAAAATTAAAAAAAAAATTAAAAATGTGTGGAAAAAAATTGTTGAACGTAGAATATACAGAAGAATAAGTCATTAGGATCTTAAAAACAAAAGAAACAAGCTGAATATTAACGATGGAATATTTGAGTGAAGTAAGTAAATATTTTTACCTTAGTATTTCCACTTCCATTTTCACATAAATTATTCTGAATGTAATATTTTTCTTCTTTGGTTATTGTAGAGTGTAAATCAGGTTCACTAGCACAAAAATATGAAAATAGAACAGCTACCACAAGTCCTACTCCTCCGTATAAGTACAACGCCATTGGCCATCCATACCAGCTGGATGCTATGACGCCAGTTAATAACATTGAAGTTATTACTCCAATTGCAGAACCTTTAAAAAAATATACATGTATATACATGAATAAATTCCTGAAAACCGAAGCAAAAATCAAAATAATCTTCTCTTTGTGTTGACTAAAACCCACGATCTAATAATACCATTTAATGATAACCATTAATAATTTTTTAACAAAAATATCCTTACCCATGTACGGCAAAGTCCCCAATCGACTTCTTTCTTGTAGCGGTACCCATTTGCCGAGAAACGCGTGGACAGATGGGAACATGAAAGACTGGGTGAGACCTTGAATGATTCGCATGGCTATTACACCTTTGGAACCCAAGTTTGCTGCTACCAAAGGTATGAAGAAGCCTGACAGTGAACTGCAGAAAAGGGTTCCTGCTAAAAACCATTTAGCTCCGAAGACAGTTGCTAAATATCCAGCTGCGATTTGAGGAACCATGTAACCCCACATGAAAGATGTCATAATGAGGCTTTTATCGGTCCAGTTGTAGGTCTATAAGAATAAAATAACAAAAAATAACTGTAATGAAATTATAGAGTAAGGTGGTGAAAGAGAAGTCATTTATTTCTCACAGAATGTTATATAATATCATATATTGTTTTCTGATTTTTTCTTTTATTAACGATTTCAATCTAGAGAGGCATCTTCTACTAACAAGTGTGATTTTGATAGTATTATATTTTGATGTCAAGTTCTCTTGTAGACAAGGTTTGTTTAAATTGACCTTCATTCTTTTGATGGAAGAAATGTTGCTGCCGGCTAATTAAATAACTAAATCTTATATTCCAAGAGACCTTTTACAGGTATGGGAAAAGTCAAAACATGGTGTACAAATTTATGAGGTAGAAAAGAAAATACAAATTGTTGCACTTACTCTGTGATAAATAAAGGACTTTTCGTCCACCACCCTACTTTATACCTACAATTTACATATGTCTACCATCATCTCTAACTTAAGAAACTGACTGGAACATAGGTTAAATTTATCATATCTGTAATGTTGTTTGATATATTGATATGTACAAATTTATTTGAAACACTTACTGGAATGTCTTTGTTTATGGACGCATTCGGATCTGTCATAGCTACTATAATAATTGACATGCTGACTCTCATGACATAGTTCATAAAAATGACCAAAAATACCAAAAGGGTCTGAATGTGCCTTTTTCCAATTGTTGGACCTACAATAAACAAAATGATGTTAAGAGATACCTATAGTAAAGTAGAGTGAAGATATATAATGCTTGGCAATGTATATTATACCCTTTAGTTTAACAAATCCCGTTAACACCCATTTTCGTTCAGTTTTATTTGCAAGAGACAAAAAATGTTACAAATAAATACAGCTCTGCATAAACCCAAATCATGTTTAGGGTGGTTTTAACCTTCCATCAATTCAGTTGGTGTAATTTTTACTTTGAACAATGGCTCTTTAAGCTTGATTTTGCTAAACATTTCAAGCTGAGATCATTTTTCGTTTTTGAGTTAGGAATATTATTAATATTTTGTTCAGATTTTTCATATTCAATCCGGCTTCGCCCCATAGAAATAGTATACAAAGCCAATTCCATATATCAAAAATGAAACCATAAGGAGAAAATAGTGTGTCAGAGTTCATACTCATGCTCATGCTCGAACAGGACCGGTGCAAGTTTTTTATTGATCGAACAAATAGTTCACACGATATTTCAGTTTGGAAGGTTCCATATATATTTAGTCAAGATCTGAAGATGGGATCCATGAGAAAATCATTAACATCTTCAGTTTTAAAGTAGGTTTTTTAAAATGCCTTGAAACCTGTATTTAAAAGTACGCCCCATGCCAACTCCGCCAGTGACGTCACAAATGTTAAGTAAAGGTACATGGTAAGAAGATTAAGATTCTTAGAAGGTTGCGAGTTTTGTAGCAATGAATTTGACATTTATTTAAGGAAAGCAGGTATAACTGATCAAAAAACAAATACCTATACTCCCGAAGAAAATGGTGTTGCCGAAAGATTCAACCGAACCATTGTAGAAAAGGCAAGATGCCTCTTGTTCGATTCTGAACTAGGTAAGAGATTTTGGGATGAGGCAGTTAATTACTACTATTTAATAAATATATGTATCGCCAGTGGCCTAAATAATAAAACTCCGTTTGAACTGTGGTACGATAAAAAACCTGACATATTAAGCTTGCGTATTTTTGATAGTACAATTATGGTACATGTTCCAAAAGAAAAACGTTTGAAATTTAACAAAAAATCTAATAAACATATTTTGGTAGGATATTCTGAAGAAATAAAAGGCTATCGAGTTTATAATCCTAAAACAGATGATGTCACAACTAGCAGAGATGTATGTATCCATGAGGATCTAAATACTAAGACTTTTGACATCATAGTTGCTGAAAACAAGGAAGAATTACCAATTTCAGTGGAGGAAGTTAACTTCAGATGTTAGCTTAATCCAAGAGGACAACTCAGATTTAACCACAAGTTCCAATGATGATACCTTAATAGCAGATAATCCAAGTGACAGTAACTACGTGCCAGTTAATACATCAGAAGAGTCTTTTAGTGATAGTGTAGTGCCTAGAAAGTCGAAAAGACAAAAAACGGTTAAAATATTTGATGAATATATGACTTATTTAAGTCCAGCTATTGAGAACTACCCAGATGAAGCTCCAGTAGGTGTCGCAGAGGCTTTATCACGACCTGATGGTAGCCTGTGGAGGCAGGCCATGGCAGACGAGTTGAAGAGTCTCCAGGACACTGAAACTTTGGAACTGGCAGACTTGCCAGAAGGTAGTGGTTTAGTGCAGTGTAAATGGGTATTCAAAGTGAAGGTTAACAGTGCTAACTATAAAACCTATTGGGCTAGGTTAGTAGCTAAGGGTTTTACTTAAATAAAAGGGATAGATTATAATAAAACCTTTTCGCCTGTTGTTAGGCACTCTACCCTACGGTTGTTAATAGCTTTAAGTGTAACATTAGATTTAGACATCTTCCATCTTGACGTAACCACAGCCTTTTTACATGGTCATTTAGAGGAGACCGTTTTTATGAGCCAACTTGAAGGTTTTGTTAATTCAGATGGGTCAAATAAATTAAAATTGAAAGGTACCATTTATGGCCTAAAACAATCCTCTCGTGTTTGGTACAAGAAGGTCGAAGATGTTTTAACTAATTTAGGGTGCAATAAATTCAAATTTAAGCCATGTGTCTTCATTAAGTTTATTGAGAGTCTAATGACAGTTATTGCCTTGTATGTTGATGATTTTTTCATTTTTTCAAATAATATTGTTGAATCAAATGTTTTAAAAAAGGAATTAGCGGTAAATTTCAAGTCAAGGCTAAGCAAATTTTAGGAATGAACATATGTATAGACAAGGCAAGGAATGTCACAACATTTGACCAAAGACTTTACCTAAATTTGGGATGTCTGACTGCAAAACTGTCGATACGCCAATCAATGGAGAGAAATTTAAATTTATCAAAAAGTGAAAGTTGCGATTCCTTGCCCTATCAACATTTAATAGATGGCCTAATGTACTTGGCAGTCATGACAAGGCCAGATATATCTTATAGTGTTAGTTTTCTTAGCCAGTTTAATAACTGTTTTGATAATACTCATTAAAAGAATTTTGAAATATCTACAGAAAACCAAAAACTTATGTTTAAAGTTTCAGAAAGACTTAAAAAGTCTAGAAGGTTTTGTAGAAGCTGATTGGGCCAGCAATTCTCTTGATAGGAAGTCATATACAGGTTTCTGTTTAACTTTTTCACATTCAACTGTATCTTGGGAAAGCAGTAAACAAAAAACAGTCGCCCTCTCAAGCACTGAAGCCGAATATATGGTCTCAGCAGAAGCAGCTAAGGAGACCATACATTTCTGAAACCTATTAAGAGAATTGATAGGTTCCTTTGATTGTATTTTAATTTATAGTGATAGTCAAAGTGCCCTAAAGCTTACGTCAAACCTCATGTTTCATAAAAGGACTAAACACATAGATGTTCGTCATCATTTCATTAGAGAAACTGTAACAAGTGGTTTGATCGATACAGAATACTTGCAGACAAATGAGATGCCTGCAGATATCCTGACAAAAGCCTTGGGAGCAAACAAACATTACAAGTTTTTGAAACACCTGAGTTTAGAAAGCTTGTAAGTTTCTTTTTTATTTATTTTTTTTTTTTTTGAGAAATATAATTTCAAACGGAAATAACAGAACTGTCAGATTATTTCAGATGGAAAGATTATAACCTGTTTACTATTTTTAACAATTTGAAATTGTTAGGTATGTCTAATATACTTGGCAACACTACATGGACAAGTCATGCATTCTGCGCATGCTTCTAGACCCATTATTTTGCGATGTCAGGCGCAGAGACGCGTTTTTATTCACAGTAGGTTTCAATTTCTGCTTAATGTTATATTTATATTGGTATTCTATATTATTTCTATGCTTCGCCCCCTTATAGAGCTTAATGTTTCCTAAAATTTTCAAGTTGATATCGTTTTTTGTTTTTGACGTATAGTGCGGACAAAAACGTGGCATCGGACGGAAGGATTTTGGTACAAAATTTGGACCAATATTAAAAATTTTGGTTTGTCGAAAATAAACCTATAATACTCTTCATAGACTAATGTGTAACGAGTATAATGATATGCCGTCTTTCAGAGGAGGCGTAAATTCTCAAATTTTCGATTCATATTTGGGTTCATTAAAAGTATCCATTCATTTTCACAAAATGTTATTAAAACAATTATAATATGTCCTATATAAGACGATTTTAAGTATATATTGTATAATTTTTTATTCCGTATAACACAAAATATTTGGTAAATAACAAATTAATGTTTGATAGTAACATTCCACTGTCTAGACTTTTCTAGGTAAAAAAAATGATATTAATAGATTATTGCTAGATTTTTGAACATTAGATAAACATTAAGGTAGATAATAAAAAAGTTACCAAAGTCGATTTAGTATGGAAACTTGTATCGAAATGGTAATTAAGAGGTTTCCGTTACGAAAATACAATTAAAAGTTGATATTTATTTTAGAAAATAACAAAAAAATTATAATAATGGCAATAGCAATATTAGGGGAGACTGGAGTATAATGATCCCTCGAATATAAACAAAACTAGTAGTACCATATGTTCAGTAATAGATGAAGTATAGTCGAGTGGAGACATCATCTAATCTGTCAGTGGAGCGACTCGGCTTGCGACACGCCTAAGTGATCCGAGATGGCGGCTCGCTACTTTCAAAAGTCACCATGAAATAGCGCCACGTGTTACCAGTCATAAGCCAAAAGTCTCAACTTTCATTGAATAGAATCAAACAGAAAAAGATGGGGAAGTGGGGGGAAATGTCTCAATTTTCAGTGAATAGAACACATACTTTGATTACTATACGGTGCAAGAGAGAGGTCCGACACGCCCAACATAGGGCGCGGCCATTTTGATTCCTATGCCACAGTTTATAGCTAAAGAATCAGATCGCTCACTCTGCGTCGGAACTTTTGATCTCAATGTTCCAGTTTATATACTGCGCAACTCGGATAATACAATATATGACAACCGCCTATAATAAAACAGCAGTCTTTTGCGTATCCTGAATTTGTATCCCTGGAGTGGATGTTATTTTGGAACTTTCAACTGGTCCGAGTGAGCTAACTGATTCTTTAGCAATAAACTGTGACTCCAAAAATAATATTCACTGACACTGACAGCAGCAAGCAAAATATCAGGTGCGTTTTAATCATCCGCTTCTGCTTCCGGAATTGTCGGTTTAGTCGTTTTAACCTGTCAGATTAAAACAAGAAAACCGACAATTCCGAAGCAGAAGCGGATGATTAAAACGCAACTATTAAAAATATTGCGCCAAGATGTAGAACACACGTAATAAGGGACCAAAATGGCGGAGTTTTCTATCTCCTTTTAAAAGCCACTCAGAAAGCTGCGCAGTGCGACCATTCTCCGTATGTGAAATAGAATCAAACAGTGAAAATGGGGCGGAGTGGGGGGGGGGGGACATACGAGAAGTTTTACTTATTTCATCGTTTTCTCGGTAAATTGCTTAAGAACTTCTCTCGTATGCCCTCCTAACCTAACATTCGTTCACGTGAACGCATGTCGCAACGACGCTTACATCACGTTCGTTTGTACTACTACGCATGCGCAAAAATCTTGGTGGTGAGGGTAACGAATTATCTGTTTAAGGTATTGAGACATTAAAGACTCTTCCAGTCTATTGAGACATTTTCTACGAGTCTAAAAATAAAAATAAAAATAAAAATAACAAAAAATGTCTTCACTTACAAAAACTGATTATTTGACTCTCTTGAATCTAAATGAAATTAACGCTTTATCGCCACAGGAAATGGCATAAACAAGATTACCAAGAATTGTCTTAAGAATAGTATCACTTAATATTAAATGAAAAGGACTTTAATTTACTTGCATGTGCTGCAAATATTAAATGGTATTCTATTTGTCAATGTCATCTAATAGCAGACGATGGTAGTACAGCACATGAACATCTTCACGCTTTATTACATTTTACTAATGGATTTACAATACAATACAATGTTAAAAAAATCATGATTCCTATACTTTCCTTATATCTGTATACAGATAGGAAAGTAAAAAATTTCAAGTAACCTAGTTGAAATCTTTTTGTGATTTTTTAATATTAATTTCTCAATAAATTCCACGGTAACCTATATATTTTATTGTAAAAAAACAAAGCCTAAATATTTCAAAAACCTTATTTTTAGTTATTTTCTACTCCATCTAATCAATAAATAATAGTATAATTCGAGAATTGTTGTTGAGGTCTTACTTTCTCGTAAGACACTGTACAAATACTCACATTTTTAAAAAAAATTCTCAAAAATTTGCACGGTAAGGTATAGTTAAAAGTTCACTATTAGATAAATAAGGACTTTTTAGACATAATCTAATATTTTTTATTTAACATTGGTGGCGAAAAGACCTCCTTAAAAAATTTGTTAATCTTTCTTTTAATGCCCATTTGAAACATTAGAAACTAAAGATATTGGCCGATAATTTGTTACATTCAGTCTATTTCCATTTTTAAATATTGGTGTTATTTTTGCAGATTTGAATTCCTTTGGACAAATACCTTTTGGAACATTAGATTTATACGGAACGTAAAAGGTTCACATACTTTAACAGAAACTTTTTTTAGAATCTCCGATGTTATATCATCTACACCAGGTGCTTTGTTATTTAGGGAGTTGCTGATTCTTATAATTTCTTTTGTCAGTTGGATCCAGGAAAATGCTTTCTCCTACGTATTTTCTAGGAGGGAGAGCAGTTGGAGATTTAGTTATTTTAGAAGCATATGTTTTCCCTACAAGTGAACAATAATTATTAAATTTATTTGCTATTTCTAACTCATTAGTTATAATGTTGTTTTTGTAACTAATTTTTTTAACACTTTTAATTTCTTCTACATTTGATGTCATTTTTTTATTGTTTTCCATATGTGATTTGCGGAACTACTATTTTTATCTATTTGTTCTTTGTAGTAATTGATTTTTGTATTTTTTATTAAATTGTTTAAATATATTCTATACATTAAAAATTCTTGTTTAATTTGTTGATCTTCCAAATTGTTTTTATAATTTTTGTCCATCATGTCCCTTTTATTAATTGATTTTATTAAATCTTCTGTTATCCACTCATTGCGTTTTTGTTCAGTTCTTTTTCGTTTAGAAGTACTAGTATTTTTATTTATACAAAATTTTTCATAAAATATGCCGTCGCCTGCTCGACATCAGTAATACATTAAAGCTCATTCCATTCTAATTTACTTACTTTTTTATATTAGTTTTTTAAATAAGTACCTTTCAAAAGTAACCTCCCCGTAGGATAAACAACGAGACGCCACTGACTAAGACATAGAAGCAATGCCATAAAAAAAATCTAAGTGTATCCCTGCACTATTAGCTCAGGTTTAGAATAAAAAAACATTTTATTTTAGATACCACAATACAATTATAGTTATTATATAAACATTTTTCAATGAGAGGTCGTCATATTGACGATTTTTTAATTTGTAAATTTTCGTTAGTGGGTTGTAGAAAAAATATACTGTACAACTCAAGTCGATTGTCCATATCCACTCTTGTTGCGCAAACTACTATTTTGATCTATCTTTTCAGGATTTGTATTAATAGACAAAACTAATATCTTTAGAATGAGTAACATAATTGAAAAGGGAGACACTTACCATGATTATCAACAATTTTTGAATTTTTCATTAAAATTTCGTATTGTTCATTGGTTAATTTTTGGTCTGCCACCATATTGAACACTGTAGTATTACTAATTGTCTATCAAAATCAAATTAATAATCAGTAAGTGGTGGCCACCAATTAATTAACTTTTTAATACGGTAGCAGGCTATTTGATAACACTAAATCTTTTTAACAATTACATTTACGTGTATATATATATGTAAAGGAAAATTTTATGTAAACCAAAATTACCCAAATGTTTATTTATGTCTATATAATTTGCTCCGATATAGGTATATATCTTGGGTAACTATTTATCAATTGTCTCAGGCATTGTCTAAATTAAAAATAAAACTAAAAATAAAACTATTAAATAACAATACTTGAACTTTTTAATAATGTTAATACTATAACAAATATAAAATATGTTTGAAGGTTAAACCAGTTGTTTTACTATTAAAAATAAGTTAAAAAATAATTTAAAAAAAAACCGATTTCAGATCTTGACCAAATTGATACGGGACAACCCCTGAGGTATCCCCTTTGTAACAAAAATAAAATCATTTAAATCAGATAACGTGTTAAAGAATTATTGCAGGACATATATAGAAGAAATATTTCGAACCTCCTCCTTTTTTGAAGTCGAATAATTGACAAAATAAATATTTTTGTTTGGATTATTTCAACTTCATTAATACTATAAATTAATAGATAAACCATTATATACACATAGTTTCTATATTTCAATGCTCCTTTTTAAAAAAAAGAAAATGAAAAAATAAAAAAAATAATAAAAAAGCAAAAGAAATAAAAAATAAATAAACAAAATAAAAAAAATAAAAAACAGAAAAGAACAAAACGTATTATATAAAAAATATGTAAATAGGTATAAGTTCAGTTCATAAAGAAAAATCAGTAATCAGTCAGTAACCAATTAATCAGTAAACAATCAGTAAAAGAAGGATTCTTTTTAAGATTAAAAAAAAAGAAAAAAAAAATATACTAAGACACACCAAAAATATAAAAAGTATATAAAGACAATATATTAAATATACTTACGTACTAACATGATTTTTTGATTGTGGACATATGTTACCAGCAGCCCAGGATCTTGAATTTTTTTAAGCGGGGAAAAAACTGAATGCCGCCCCCACCCGCCACTGATGGACATAATCCTCCCCCAAAGAAACCCACAACTACCCGTATACCGCTGCTCTTTCTCTGTTAAGTCAATATTTTTTCGAAAAATACCAGGATGCATATATTTTAATTAGGTTAGGACAGGATAGGGTCTGAATAAAACATGAGGTTAATATTATTATTATATTACACATTGAAATTATAATCGAGTCTTTTGTTCTGCAAACAAATCTATGGCCTTATCATAATTCATTTGCTGAGCAATAAACGTTCCTGGCTCATTGAAGATCGTAGATACTTTTTGATAAGTTTAGATTAGATTAGGAGTTTGACGTTATTTGTCCTTGTCCACCGCGACCTTTTCGATCTATTGTGGGACTCCATTTGTTTTAGAGTATGTCGTCTAGCCTGGTCTTTTTTTATTAGACTTAGTAGCTTTGGCAGTGGCTCCCGCATGTAGTTGCATGCAATTGGCTTTTCTTCGTCCAATGTTAGAAACCTCATTCCAGCCAAGCCTTCACATTGGCACAGGACGTGGAATGATGTTTCCTCTTCTTCTTCACAGAACCTGCACAAAGTTGCTTCTTCTGCTGGATTTATAACACTCATGTGCCTTTTGAGGCGACAGTGTCCAGTCAGAAGACCTACTGTTATCCTAACGATTTGACGTTTTTGATCCAGTAGGTCTTTCGTAAACTTGGCCGATGGTTCCTTGATGAACTGTTTGGCCTGTCTCAGTCTTGGATAGTTGTTCCACCATTCCTGAGACACTTTTTGCATCCATTGTTAAATGGATGCCTTGCACAATGCCTTAGCAACTCCACAGAAGGGTTCAGGGCCTGTCATGGCCTTATCTGAGCCTTCTCGGGCTAATTCGTCGGCCTTTTCGTTGCCCTGATATCCCTCATGGCCTGGAACCCAGGCTAAGGTCACCTTATTTTGACTACTTAGCTCTGTCAGGTCTTCTAGACAGTCTTTCACCAGTCGTGATTTGATTTCTGGTGGGAGAATTGCCTTTAGAGCTGCTTGGCTATCAGAGTATATGGCAATAGTTTTGCCTGATACTTGCTGATTTAATATTTCTCTTGCACAGTGTTGTATGGCTATTAGCTCAGCCTGGAACACTGTTGCATATTTTCCTAAGCTTAGTGAAATCGTTGATTTCGACTTAGGTCCATAGATTCCAGCACCGGCTCCTTCCTTGGTTTTTGAACCGTCTGTGTACCAGACGAGTTCAGCCTGTACGGGAGGTCCCTGTTTCCAGGATTCTCGGGCTGTTATTAGTATTTGAAATTTTCTTTCAAATTTGTATGTGGTTATGGCTCTATCAGTAGGCATAGCTAGAATATTATCCCTTTTTACTTGCTAATATAGCCTTGTGTGGTCGGCGCTATGTAGTTGGCTTATTGGGTTTTGTTCCTGCATTAGCCTGTGAATAGTTGACCTGGTTTCTCCTTGTATGAAGATGTGCAATGGCGTGAGATTTAGTAATACCTCCATTGCTGCGGTCGGCGTAGTGCGCAAGGCCCCAGTAGCACTTAGACAGGCAAGCCGCTGAATGCTAGTGAGTTGGCCTATTGCACTTGCCTGCGCAGTTTTGGTTACCCAAGGTTGATAAGTTTAAGTTTGCTAAAACTTCTCTCGCAGCTTGCGGATGTAGTAGGAAGCGTACAGTAAATTCTTAGAGCAATACAAATCTTGGTAAAGGCATCCTGCAAATCATGCGTATAAATCTGTTGCAAGAGATTGAAAGCGCTAGCATTTTTTATATCTCCAAATAAAAGTGGACCTTACTCTTTAAAAACGTAGAGCTCCTGGCAGAATTCAACCGCGTTTAAATCTCGCTCGTATTTTCGTCCCAGATCTGCTCCATGCTTTTGCAGCGTATTTTTAAAATATTTCTTTATAAATATGTAAAATAAATAATAGGTATCTTTTGAACTAATTCTGGATGATCATATACATTTCAAAATCTTTGTTTTTTTAACTACATTTTTGTCTCAAATTTTACTTTATTTATTTATTAATTTGCGAGTATATTTTACATTTAATATTATATGGTGTTCGAATGGAGATGGGGGGGCTAAAAAAGTATTGTGTTCCGGGCGCGAGTTAAGCTCGCTACGCCACTGTGTTACTCGACTTGTTATTTTTAGTAAAATTTATTTAAACAAGAATTATGATTTTGTGTCCTTAACGTGTCCGTTATGCCCCGACTTCCCCTAGTACAACTAGAGTGGATTGTCCATATCCACCCTAGTTGCGCAGATTACTATTCTACAACAACTACTCCAAATATTGAAGTAACAAATGTTACCCATTGTTTTAACCAAAATATCTTGACTTATTTCGCATGCAGATTATGTGAAAAGGTACAGGTAAACATACGCATTTAGTTCAATAGTTCTTAATTCTAACTTACACATAAATCAAGATAATTTCCGAAAATAGAATGGAAATTTTTTTACTTAAATGTAAAAAAAAGATCAAGAAACAATTATTTGTAGAAGAAATATAAAAAACTGTTCATTTTTAATAATAATGAAAAAACGAAAAATAAGGAAGATAAATTTGCGTAAGAAAATTATTTTTTTTTTTTTGGCTTGGATTTTTGTCATTCAGCCAGTCACTTAATGAATATAAATAATATAATACAAAATAAATGGTAAACAATAATGGCAACAAAAATAATAATCCATCGAAACAAAACCAATCTGTCGCAAAAAAATTATTTATAAATGTATGTATTTAACGGGATTACTGCCAATAAAAATACAGAATTCAAGACGGTAATAAACATTTCTCAAGATAAAACGAAGTTTTTATTTAAACAACTAAAAATATTTCTGTTCTTTACTTGTTTTTTCTCCCTCGTATATTCACGTGAATGCAATGTTTACTATCGACGTTGGTTTTGTTGTACATTCACGATAAATAAATTTAAATATGCAAAAGATAATTGATAGGTTATGTTTACATGCCATACTTACATTTTATTTTTTGTAACCCAAATCAACCAAAAAATTGTATCGCCCACTCCTCACATTAAAATCCTGGATTCCTCACCTCAATTAAAATATACAGAGTGTTTCTAAAATCATATGTCTTTACACGTGAAGTGATTCCTTGTCCAAAAATATGATAAAAAATGGCTATCACCATATGTTTACAGATGCTTTGTTTAAAAAAATACAGGGTTTAAAATTTATAATTTTTTACGGTTTTTTCGAAATATTTTCGAATTGGCTTTAACAATTTTAATGAAATTTTGGTTATTCAATATATTTTAAAAATGCATATATTCCAGAAATAAAAGGAAAAAGGGCGATAAATAATTTAAACAGAAAACAATATGTACGCCAGAACCTTTTTTACTTTTTGATAACACAATTAGTTAACTATTTAAATGACTAACGAAAAGTTCAGTTTATCACAATTACAGTCAAAGTAGGCAACACGCTGTCTAATCCATTCAAACTTCAAGCAGTTGTACCACAGGGCTCAGTCCTAGCCCCTCTCAAATACTATCTTCCTCCTCGTTCTCACATTTCGAATTATTTTATTTTTCATAATTTATTAAATAAATTTAATATGGAAAACCTACATTAGTCAATGCAAGTTTTCCACCTGCAGTTTAAAATTTGTAAGTAAAACGAAAATCTAAGCAATGCAACAAAAAAAATCGTTTTTTTTTTAAATCGATAAAAAATTACAAAAACTTTTCGTGCAGTTTATTTTCTATATGTACATTTTTAACAATTTTTTTACAAAAACATTTAAATCGTTTTCTGTATTATAAACTAAATAACCGCCCGATTTTTGGCTTTCTTCTCGTTCCAAGGTTGGACTTCTCCTGATCCAAATACGCAGTATACTATAGTTGCGAAGACATAAATCACTGCTGCACAATAGAAAATTATTCTCCATTGATTGGAATTTTGCTAAAAGAAATATTGTGTAGGTATTAATTCAACAACATGTAATTTCTTAGATATGTTAAAATTGTTATCTAAATTTTCTGAACAGAGAACGTGTCACTATCGAACAAGCATCATCTTAAAATTAATTCTAAAAATTGAAATGTCTTAATTTATAATAATTTTCTCAAAATTGAACTTAATAATCATATTTTATAAGATCAAGAATATTTAAAGAATTTAGGTAAAACTATAGACTTTTCTTAATTAAACATATTACTGATAAAAATATACTTTTCTCAATAAGGAAGATGAAAGTGAGAAAGTGAAAGAGTGAGAAAGTGAGACAGTGAGAAAGTGAGAAAGTGAGAAAGTGAGAAAGTGAGAAAGTGAGAAAGTGAGAAAGTGAGAAAGTGAGAAAGTGAGAAAGTGAGAAAGTGAGAAAGTGAGAAAGTGAGAAAGTGAGAAAGTGAGAAAGTGAGAAAGTGAGAAAGTGAGAAAGTGAGAAAGTGAGAAAGTGAGAAAGTGAGAAAGTGAGAAAGTGAGAAAGTGAGAAAGTGAGAAAGTGAGAAAGTGAGAAAGTGAGAAAGTGAGAAAGTGAGAAAGTGAGAAAGTGAGAAAGTGAGAAAGTGAGAAAGTGAGAAAGTGAGAAAGTGAGAAAGTGAGAAAGTGAGAAAGTGAGAAAGTGAGAAAGTGAGAAAGTGAGAAAGTGAGAAAGTGAGAAAGTGAGAAAGTGAGAAAGTGAGAAAGTGAGAAAGTGAGAAAGTGAGAAAGTGAGAAAGTGAGAAAGTGAGAAAGTGAGAAAGTGAGAAAGTGAGAAAGTGAGAAAGTGAGAAAGTGAGAAAGTGAGAAAGTGAGAAAGTGAGAAAGTGAGAAAGTGAGAAAGTGAGAAAGTGAGAAAGTGAGAAAGTGAGAAAGTGAGAAAGTGAGAAAGTGAGAAAGTGAGAAAGTGAGTGAGAAAGTGAGAAAGTGAGAAAGTGAGAAAGTGAGAAAGTGAGAAAGTGAGAAAGTGAGAAAGTGAGAAAGTGAGAAAGTGAGAAAGTGAGAAAGTGAGAAAGTGAGAAAGTGAGAAAGTGAGAAAGTGAGAAAGTGAGAAAGTGAGAAAGTGAGAAAGTGAGAAAGTGAGAAAGTGAGAAAGTGAGAAAGTGAGAAAGTGAGAAAGTGAGAAAGTGAGAAAGTGAGAAAGTGAGAAAGTGAGAAAGTGAGAAAGTGAGAAAGTGAGAAAGTGAGAAAGTGAGAAAGTGAGAAAGTGAGAAAGTGAGAAAGTGAGAAAGTGAGAAAGTGAGAAAGTGAGAAAGTGAGAAAGTGAGAAAGTGAGAAAGTGAGAAAGTGAGAAAGTGAGAAAGTGAGAAAGTGAGAAAGTGAAAAAGTGAGAAAGTGAGAAAGTGAGAAAGTGAGAAAGTGAGAAAGTGAGAAAGTGAGAAAGTGAGAAAGTGAGAAAGTGAGAAAGTGAGAAAGTGAGAAAGTGAGAAAGTGAGAAAGTGAGAAAGTGAGAAAGTGAGAAAGTGAGAAAGTGTGTTGATTTTTCCCTTAGATAAAGCTCAGTTTCTGGATTGCAAGAGAACCTTAATTCCTTTTTAGGTGGTAGTTTAAATATTTAAATTTAAATAACAAAAAAAATCTAAAGAAGCCAATATTTTAAGGAGACTCACCTAGTGGTATGTCTGCGTTCTGGAATTCTTGAAGGGGGCCCCACACGTTTTCTTCTTGGGAAAACGGAACACCGACGAACAAAATAACAAAAATTTTGATTTTTCAATGCGAACACTTCAGAGGTTCATACGGTACTTGTCTATTAAAAATCCAAAAATGTCCTTTATAAACGCACAGATGTGCGCCGACGCGAGTGATTCCCAATATATTGGCAAGAAATAAATTAAACTATTTTGATAAAAATATTAAGGGTCACTAGCATCCAATTAATTATGAGAAATATCAACATAAAACAATTATTCTAAATTAAGGAAAAAACGCGTAAATACCTAACAAAGTGAGAAAGTGAGAAAGTTAGAAAGTGAGAAAGTGAGAAAGTGAGAAAGTGAGAAAGTGAGAAAGTGAGAAAGTGAGAATGTGAGAAAGTGAGAAAGTGAGAAAGTGAGAAAGTGAGAAAGTGAGAAAGTGAGAAAGTGAGAAAGTGAGAAACTGAGAAACTGAGAAACTGAGAAACTGAGAAACTGAGAAAGTAAGAAAGTGAGAAAGTGAGAACATGAGAAAGTGAGAAACTAAGAAATGAGAATGTATAGGTATTATTAAAAATAAAATATTTCTTACATCATTTGTCACAATAAAATGTACCATAACATTTCCTAGTGAAGCGAATCCAATGGAGGAACCATTCGCTATGCCCATTATGGTTCCCGCGTGGTTTGGAGACAAATCTACGTAGTTAATCAAATGTCCACTTTTTCCGGCGCTAATACAGCTTACTCCGACCATCAGAATGACCAGCACGTATATTTTTAAATTCGAATCGCTGTTGCCTATTAGAATGAGAGCCAATGCCGGACCCAAAAAAGCTGAAACAAATCAATAACAAAAAAGTCTTACCTATTAAAATATAAAAACAGGCTTTTTGAAGAGCTAAGAGGCAGCTCCTACATGTCCTTGGAGGATGCACAACGGACCTTGTTTGGCATAAGTGATGTGAGTGCAGCACCTCTTATATAATGTAAATAGTGTTGAATACTTGTTAGATATAGGTAAGATAGAGGATGTGATGTATGACTAAACCCTGGATATAAATGTATGGTCGGTTTAAGATTGATTCTGGGGGTTTACTATCTAACCAGCGTTTTTGAAAACAGTCAGTGCGTCTCTTTAGAAACGCGAAAAAGCAACTGACAAAAGTATAAAGCACAAAAGTGTTGATATATTCTACTTGTTATGCTGTTATTATTTAAAAAACATAATAAGTTACACATGGGTAGCGTTTTGCTGTTCGCACTTTAAGATTTAACATTTAAAGCTAAGATTTGTGGACGTAGATCAAACGTAGTCAAACATTAAAATAGGGACCAAAATATTGTGACTTGTATATAAAATGTGAGAAACCTTATGTTTATTTTTTTCGATTCTTTATAATTTTGGAATTGAAGTTAATAGACAGAGTTTGCTTTTTGAGCCTATCCAGTTGCTTTTAAACTACCGCGTTCATATATAACGATTAATGAATTATAATAATGTCAAAAGGACATTCAAATCCTAACCTTAAATATTCAGACTAATCATAATTTACGATTTATTAATATGACAGTTTCCGACAAAATTGAATATCACCTGCGAATACCAAAAGCGTCTAGTCTTAGACAATAGCATATTCGCATGATTGTCGTTTCGGTAATCGAACTTTTTTAAAAAGTCCGCTTGGCGCTTTCGCTGTTTATTATTTAAAAAAAAAAATAATTCAAAATGATTGCTGGGTTGACAGTAGCTGACTATTAATAGGAAATATCGACCACGAGTGGGGAAATATTGTCCGAAATTTTAAATCATGGTCACTCGCAATAAGTACATGATGTAAGGTCTTCTGCATGGAAATATGTAGCACATGATCTATATCGCCACCATTCTTTATTTACTGCGCCGCATTCACCGCGTGTTGATGGTGTTTCTTCCTCTATTACTTTAACAACGCCTTTCTTATTAATCTTCGTCTCCTGTTTCTTCTTCTTAGAGGAGTAAAACATTCCGACTAAAAAAAAAAACGATGGACGTATAGCCACCGCCATGACGTAGATAATAGTTTGACCAGTATTGTAACTCCCACTACAAAATGCATCATCGCACAGGACGCGGTTTGTTCAGGGCAGCATTTCAGTTTAGAGAGAGGATCCAAAGTAACGCCACGCTCAAATTTTAAGAGACGATTACCGGTTTAGTTTTTATAATTTCTTAGTTATTTTTGGGGAAAGAGAAAGTTCTATTCTTAGACAATGTAAGTAGCAATTGAAATATTTTAAAATATTTTTTGTTTTGTTATAAAATTTGTTTTTTTTTTCTTTGAGGATGTATATGGTCCACAGTGAAAAAAACGTGAAATAGAATACAGAAGACTGCAATGGGTCTAACATCTGCAGATACAATGCAGAATGCTATAAATCCAGTTAATGGAGGTTTAAGATTAAGGAAGGTGTCTGAGATGACAGGAGTTGCTTATGTTAGGTACCCTCTTTCGTTATGCCAAAAGACAAAGAGAAAATCCTCTTGAAAAAATTAGACTTACTCGTAACTACAATTGCAGACAGGTTTTTAATATAGATCAAGAAAAGGAGTTGGTTCATTATGTTTTAAACCTATCAAAAATGGGTTTTGGTTTGACGGTAACAGAATGCAGAAAATTAGCTCACGATATGGCAAAACAAAATAAAATACAGATTCTTAAACACTGGGTAAAAAATAAAGAGGCAGGTTTGGATTGGTTCAAAGGCTTGAGAAAGCGCCATCTTAGAATCGGTATTCGTTCAACTGAGGGATGCAGTCTATCACGAATGACATCATTTAATCCACACAATATACAGTCATTTTTCAACAAGTTGGAAACTGTTTATTCGCGTAGTGAACATTTTTCTGATGGTTCAAGGGTTTACAATTTAGACGAAGCCTCAACGACCACAGTTCAGAATCCGAAAAAAATAATTGCTGGAAAAGGAATCAAGCAGGTAAATAAATATACAAGCGGGGAAAGAGGACAAAACTTAACTACATGCTGTATTATTAATGCCTTCGGTACCGCAGTGCCTCCAGTCATCATTTTCCCGCGGAAAAATTATAAAACACACATGATTAATGGAGCTCCTCATGGTAGGCTTGGGCTAGCTACCACTTCAGGATGGATGTGTTCCAAAATATTTCCACAAGTTCTGGATTACTTTATTAAATTTACGTTATCCAGTAAAGAAAAACCGACGCTCTTAATCATGGATAACCATGAAAGTCATATTTTACTAGCTACTGTGGACAAAGCTCGAGAAAACAGAATTACAATTCTAACTTTACCGCCCCATTGTAGTCATAGGCTACAACCGCTAGATGTAAGTGTTTTTTCATTCTTTAAAGCTCATTATAATGCCGTTTTTGCATCATCCAGGAACACCCATGACCATCTACCAAATTTCAGAGTGCGTTGGAACCGCTTTTGATCGTTCAATGACGCCAAGTAATATAAAAACAGGTTTCAAAAGAAGTGGAATCTTTCCGCTAGATAAAAATGTGTTCAATGAGAGTGTTTTTTTGAGTTCAGCTGTCACAGATCGACCCACTGCAGATGGAAACGAAGCTTCCACTTCTCAATGAAATAAGTGTGAAGTAAATGAAAGTAATAAAGCTACAGAAAATCCATTGCTTACTACAGAAAAAGAAGTAGGATTCGTTTCTCCTGAACAATTCAGAGGTTATCCTAAGGCTTCCGCACGAAAGGGTAAAATATCTAGAAGGAAGGGAAAAAGCATGATTGCGACCGATACTCCGGAAAAATTGATGATAGAGGAAAAGGAAAGAAATAGAAAAAAGCCTACAGTTACAGCTGTCGAAAATGCTAAGCGCAAACTTGTCGAATCCTCAGAGGACAAAGTAGAAAATGAAGACGTAATGTCACTTGGCTCAGAAACGGAGAACTGGATCCCTGAAGTAAATCTAAATGGATTTGAAGATCTTGTTCGCCCCCCAGAAGCTGGAGATTTTGTATTGATGCAAATTAAAATAACAGAAAAAATAAAAAAAATTGTTTATTACGTTGCGGTAGTCTTGAAAGGCACCTGCGATAAAAAAACAAGACTTTGAAGTCCAATTTTATAGAAAGCACTCAAAAATAGACGACAAATTTGTTTACCGAAAGTTTCTGACATTGCAGTAGTTCCTGAAAGCGATATCAAAATGATCTTATCAAAGCCTAATCAGCATGGCAAAACAAAGACAAACGGATCTGATTTATTTGAACTTCAATATTGGTGAAGCTAATGAAACATGAATTTAACAGTTACACCTAGTTACTATTGAGTTAATAGTTTACTTTAATTTGCAGTGTTTTCATTTTTGTGTTTGTAAAAAATAAAAACCTATTTTTAATTGTTTGTTTCTGCCGTTTCATTATATCTCACTAGCGTTCCACAGTGAAACAAAATACATTTTTTTTTTAAATTGTTCTACAAAAAAAAACAAATCACATTTGCATCTAATTTTGATATTTTATTATAAAGGTAAATGGAGTGTTAATTAAAATTTTTGATGAAAGTGGGATTCTGGTTTTGTATGTAGAATCGAGAAAAAAAATTAAAAAAGTGTTTCACTGTGGAACACTCTCCCCTATTTGGCTCATTAGTTTATCTTCATACAGTACGTGTTTCTTGACAGTAGCACCTGCTTTCTGCTCTTTTTTTACTTCTTTTTCTTCCAACTTTGGGTTCTCGTTTCTTTCTTTTGCTCTACCTCAGTTTAGATTTAGATGTTGGATATATTTCTTCGAATAACTTGCTCTTAATCTGTATGGTCTTGTCTTTATATGTAGCATCATCTTCATACACTTCTTGCAATTCGCAGGATTCATCAGTATCCGAAGAAGTGTATTTACAATTTTTTTTTTGCAAGTTGTTCTTTATATAAGTATTTATTTTCTTACTCTTATCAATGGAAGTTTTAGATTTTAGTGAACTTTTGAGATATTCATTATATACCCTCGGGGAATTATCAAATATTAATTCGTCAACATCTTCTATCTTTATAAAAATTGCTGCTATATTTCTGAAATAAAAAAGGTTGATTGATTTTAATAATAAATACCTATAGTTACCTATTGCATTCATAATTTTTCTCGTAGAAGTAATAGAGGTCACCTTCTTAGTTATGACCCAATCTGCTAAAAATCCGTATACATAGGCCATAATCCATTGGAGTAGATAAGGCAGAGATGACAATTCACCATACTAAAAATAAAGTGTGCATATATTTCATGATAATCCCCTTTGTACATAAGCAAATATGTGTTTAAAGTTTTGTCTACATTTAATAGTTTTATTATGGAAAGACATTGATTTAATGAAATAGAAATTTCCATATAAATGTCATTTTATAGCTTATCGTTGGCACTATTTAATATTCGGTTAAATATCAGTGTTAATTAATTTTATTATATTTCAGCTAAAGGAACACAAACAAAAAGAATATTAGTAAAATTTAGGTATTGAAAAAATATATTATATTGTATGAAAGTAAATAGGGAAACTTCAAAAATGTTAGTGTTGGTTTCTTAAGGGTTATAAGATTAAATGAAGTTTAATTTTAGATTTTTTTATTTATTTAAATAATAAATGAATATTGATGAACAAAGGTATTGTAAGTTACTCAAAAAGAAATTACATACGTGAAGAAAAAGAAGAAGAAGAGAAAAAAATAAGTAATACTTATAGAAGACAAGATTTAGAAAGAAGCAAACATACTTATTTAACTGAAACTATAAAGTTTTATAGTAGATTAAATAATATAAAAGAAACAAAATGGCAGACATTAGGAAATATTAAAAACTAGAAATTGTTTAAATTTTGATAATACTGGGTGAAGCAGAACAATAGAATCAAACGTCGAGAGGTTATTTATATTTATATTACAAAAATGTCACTTATTTTCCCTATTTTACATAATTTATTTATCTATTACTAATAAATATTTTCTTTTTAGATTTACTCACCGATTTGATGTCAAACTTCATTACATGGTTTAGATAACTTGGAATTTGAGACAATAAAGTCCAATGTCCAAAATTGTTTCCACACTCTGCAATAAAAAGAGCCCAAAATGATGGTGACGTGAAAATGTCCTTCCATGGTGTATCCAGTTTCTAAAATAACGTAACATCCTGTACATTACTTAATTTTTTTTAGTTTTTAGATTTTTATAATTTTCACAGTAAGAGCACAAGCAAATTTCAGATTTATATGTCAAAGGTAGAGACCATATGAAATAGAAGATTAGAAAAAGAATAAGAAGAAAACATTCTATTAATTCAGTAATTGCTCAGAGTTCTGACTCTTAAAGAATAATCATAAAATCAAAGGAAAGCAAAAGAGAGTTGTGATAATTAAAAATGAGACGGTGGAATGTGTATATTTGACGCCATCTTTGAAAAATGGCATTTGGAACATTGAGAAATCGCTGATAAAAGACTTAAAATATATAAAATCAAAAACAAATTTAAAATGTAAAGTTTGCGACATTCTATCATGTATAAATCGCCGATGAGAGTCGGAATCTGACTTGACTGTAAATCTACAAGTTCGACTGTTGAAGCCATGTGCATTGATAACTCAACTGGTAGAGGCAAAGACGCTTTCAAAAGTTCGAACCCTGGTTGACGTATTAATTTTTCTTTTCTTTAATTTTCAGCTTTTTCAATTTTGCTTTTGTGATATATTGGAATAAATTATCGCTACGCCACTGTGTTATTGAAGTGTATCGAGGTGTTCTTAGAACCCTTTTTTGTATTGTTTTTTCGGGAAACACATTTTAATATTTTTAAATGCTTGCTTTCCCACTTCAGTTTCGTTTGTACTTTAAATCGAGTTAGTTGTTGTTATAATAAATAATTGTTGGGAATTTAGTGATTATTATTTGTTGAATATCCCACAGCTTTGGTTTGTTTTCACTTTAGAGTTTCCATATTTTCTAAAATTGTAACTATTATTGACATAAATAATTGAACATTTTAAAATGTATACAACAGACTAATTACAGTCTGTTCGCTATACTTACGCGGGTTTCAGATTAACAAAATTATGCAAATTAGTCATTGACAACCAGTTCCAATAAGCCTTTTCCCAAGAAATTAGGTAAAATTACCCTAATGGTCAGATTTAAATTAAAATAACATTAGGGTAGGTACTAAATTTGTAACAAATATTGCAATTGAATTGATTCTTTGCAAGTGTTGACATTGTATGTATATTGTAAATTTAATGGAAACTTTAAAAATACCTAGACGTGTGTTAGATGTAGATAGTCTAATTTGTAGAGTATATAAGTATTTTACGGATGAAAAAGAAAATGGCGGTCCTTTAAAATCGGTAATGAAGAAGTTTAATTCTGCTCTCAATTATATAAAATATTCTCCATTATTATTTAATTAAAAAGTTGTACATTATTTTTCATTTCATTTAACCAGTTGATATTTCCCCAAAGAACAGGTCAAACTTTCGGGTATTTACCTGTAAATACTCATAACATTTTTAATCCGAAACCCGCGTAAATATAGCGAACAGACTGTAAGTTTGCATATTGAAGTAGATTATGTAATTACTTACACGTGTAACTTAATTTTTGGAATGTTACACGTGCAATAATAACTTTTTATTTTCGTATATGATATACATTTATCTCGTATTTATAATAATTACAATGACAATACAGGGAAAACAAATAGTATTATTTTGTTACAATGAGACTTAAGTCTGCTACAAAAATGTCTTAACTACAGTTAATTGTCAAAATCTAGTAAAACAAAACATTTTTGAGGCCCTTTAAAAACGAAACGTTGTTATAAAAATTTGGCTACTACATGTTAAGCTGTTGATAATTGATTCCCATGTTATTAGTACTAAGAGCATATAATATTAGCACCAAGGATATCAGATATTGTCTATGGTTCCAGAAGCCAGATATTGTCAGACACACGCCTACTCTTCGGACTGTCCTTAGCACCAGAAATATATCAACAAATTATGACATCACTACTAAAACATATACCTATCTATGCGGATACTAAAGAAAACCTACAAAACATCACCCAATACGACGTCAAAGTTACACTAACTTCCTAACATACCACATACGACTTACCTCTGTGTAAGAAATTTTTGGCAGGTTGCTTTCTATGTAATATCTCTCTTCTACCGTGATAGTACTATGTTGAGCAGGTGAATTGCACCCAATATAAGAATAAGAAAGAGCAACGATTATCCCTATTGCGCTAAATATGTAAAAAACTATAGGCCAACCGTACCTTGTACTACACAAGTATCCACTGATAACCATTGATAGTACTATGCCGAGAGAACTACCTAAAATAATTATAATTTTTAAATTTCTTTTAGATAGAAAATAGAAAAAAAATTATTAAATACATTAAATACAACTTAAGAAACATAATAGAGATTCCATGATGTAAATAACAGGTAACTTATTACTAGATTTTAATCTGAGTGGTTTCAAAGAAGAAGAACTTGTATTAAAACTGTAATTTATATAAGCAAAAAAGAAGCAATGTTAATATGTTAATCCTATATCGTCATTTTGAATTGTTAAATCATTACTTATAATAAATTAAATATACATTCAATATACTTGTATATTTTAAATAATTATTATTTAGTTACTAATTTAATAAAGAACACTCTTTTGATTTTAACAATAGGATAAAGAAACTTAGAGCAGGTTTGATTAATCAATTTGACAAAAGATCTGATAACCTGAGTTGAAGTTAAATCTTATACTTAAAAATTAGGTAAATAGTGACATTATTTTAATGTTGACATCACACAACTTCTTTCCCAATTGAAAAACAGAAATAACATTCCTTTACCTGCAAATATTAAACATCCTAAACGACTCCTCTCTTGTACGGGACCCCATTTCCCCAACATATTATTTAAAGTCGGATACAAAAGACTCTGACTGATTCCAAGGAAAATTCTAACCACCAACACTCCGACAGAACCAAAATAAGCTGCGCAAATGGGTACCAGTGCGTTCAAAATGGAACTGGCCACCAAAGCTCCTACAAGGAACCACTTGCCTCCAAATCGTGTGGATGCCCAACCTGCAAACGGCTGTGGCACGAAGTAACCCCATAGGAAACCTGAGAGGATCAAGCTTTTGTCGGGCCATTTATATACCTAAAAAAACTGTATTAGTCAAAGTCATACAGTGCAGTCGGAAATTGTGGCATATCCTTCTAAGTCTCAGTTAAACAACAAAAACACATTTAATCCACTGACCTTTATATTAAACTGGACAATGAATGGTTATGTTATATATGCTCTACTCCTAAGGTCTAAGCCGACATTGGTGTTAAAAACGTTAAATACAAATGACAAAAAGGTCTGCAAAGTGTCAATTTCAAGCTGTCTACGTCACATTTTCCAATGATGATAAGAGATATTTTGTACGATGGCTAAGGGCACAAACGTTGTATGTCCAGAGTTGAAGGAGACTATGACGAGCTGTATAATTTTTATTAGCATTACTTTACTGAATGGTAAACCTATTAGGGTGAACGTACTATGTTTGGAAACCATAAAGGTTTCATCATGAAGGATATAGAATCCTACCTATCCCATTTTTGATAAAAATGGACATACAATATTTGTGTTCTTAACCATAGAAGTCACTTTCTTAAATAGAAGGTTTTGTAGTTGAATTTAAGCATTAAGTTTAATTTTGGTGCCCCTTTTACTTCCTTTGGATATACCCATGAGGACTCCAAAATCTCAAAAATTACCAGGGTATGTGGGACATGCTTTCAGTGAGTCAAACAGAAAATGTAAAAAAAATACAAGAGTTATTAAAAATTAGATTTAGTATCTTTCGTAGTTTTGTTATCTATTATAAATTTTGACGATGGACGCCCCCTCTGGAAATTTTTTGATATAGCTAGAATATTGTATTTTGATTTTAGTTTAGGAATGCCTCATAATCTAAATACGAAAAAATATTTTGTAAATATAGCTTGTATAGAATTTTTTTATATTATATTACTAACATAAAAATGCAGCTACATGCTAGCAAAATTTGAATATTATTAAAACAATTACAATTGTGTATGTTTTTCTTAATGACTATGATTTCAGATAAATTGGCCAGAGCTGATGTTTAATTACTTTCTCATTGCTCTCTGTATCGTCGAGGAAAAAGAAGTTTCCAAGCCCTAGTATCCCATTACCTTCTAAAGAAAAAAAGTTCCTAAGCCTAAATGTCTCATTACCTACCAATGTTTGAAGTAGAGATTGAAATCGAGAATGTATATTTCTTGCTGATAAGCCTCAATACGAAATCATTCCAAGAATAACCTTTTCATTAGTAAACAAAATCAAAGTTAGTGTGTTTAATGAGGTACTAGCCAAAGAAGTAGTTGTTTTCCGAAGTTATTTTGTGACACATGACTTAGATAATTTCTTGTTATCATTTATTCTACTAATGTTGATGTAAGTTGCAGTTATTTTTAATTTTGTAATGAGATTGAATTTATTTATTGGGTATTTAAAGGTGATTGTTGAAATTAAATTCAACATGTTCTATCTGCAGGGCAGATTAATCTAAATCAGCATTTAGCAAACAAAAATGAATAAAATACTAAATAGACACTCCCTGTATAAACCTCCGCACTTAACAAATAAAAAAGAATAAAATACTAAATAGACACTCCCTGTATAAACCAATTATCCAAAGTTGTGCAATAACCACCCTTTTAACTTTCAAGTAACCTTCAAAGACACCTGCTGCCTCTAATACAGTTAAAAGTAATCACGCGAGACATTTCACCCAATCATACGACAGATCCTAAAAGCAATGGTCTTGTGTACGATTAAAGAGAGCCAATTAGACGAAAGGTAAAAAGCCGGTGCGGGTTGACAAGCAACGGCGGAACAAACTAAAATCATTTTCGCTTTTTCAGTCGAACAAGCAACAAGTCGCATAAACTTTAACCTAAAAAGCCGGCATTCACGGTAACCATTCCAAGCATGTGCGATTTGATTTTATAAAAAGTTAATATGTAACTTATCAATACTTATATATAACAAAAAGTTGTAAATGTGTTAAATGTGAACGTATCAAGCAGTGAATATATCAAATTCAAATGTAGGGTGATGGTTTTATTTTAATACACCCAGTGCTTCAACTAGAACTTCAAGAATATCTTCCAGAGGCTACAGGGTGAAGCATAAGGCCTCCACCCCAGGTAATCTAATTTCAATATAGTCCACCATGATCGAAGGCAGTATACGTCAAGCCCTATAAAGCTAGGGTCTACAGTGATATTCTGATTTTCTGATTAAAATGTTTTCGATAAATACATTTTTTTATTAGATTGACGTATTTTTCAAAAAAATAATACAAATATTCCACGCTGGCCCTGAAATTGATTTAAGCATGATAAAAAATTAAATTATACTTACAGGAACATCTTTATTACTAGGATTTGGATCTGTCATTGCTACTATTGTCACTGATATATTTATCCTCATGAGGTACATAGTAATTAAAATAGTGGACAGCCATATTATTTGAATGTATCTTTTTCCAATTTTGCTACCTAAAGTTGAAAAACAAACTTGAAACGAAATCATTTTTTCTAAATTTTTATGCATTGAGAATATTTTATTAGTACAAATTAATGGCCTTTAAACGTTTGTGCCAGATATAATGGAGATAAAGATAGTAAACGCTCATAAGAAGCCAATGCTTAACAACGACCAGCTTTAACGCAGTTAACATCTGACCCTCTATGTGGAACTCCTGATGTTTGTTCAAAATTTTTTGACATTGAACATATTGACGCCTACCCAACAAATACGAACCATCAATTTAATGATTTGATCGTATAAACCAATGGAACTTAACTTGGGGAGCAAGATGGAATGATCAATTTTGTCGAAGGCCTTGGAGAAATCTGTATATATTACATAATCTTGACTTATTCTATCCAAGGCTTCCGAAATAAATTGCGTCGGACATACAAGATTTGTTACTGATGAATCCATGTTGGTCATAAAATATAAGACGGGAAACATGATTGGAAATACGATCGTGACTAATTATTTCAAATACTTTAGCAAAATTGCAAAGAATGCTTATGGGCCGATAATTACAAACATCATTGTCGCTACATTTTTTATGTACCGGAGTCATTCTGGAAATTTTCCTGGCAGTAGGAAAAATACATGTTTTCAAAATTAAATCAAAAATATGTTTCAACGGAGTGGCCAAAATTAGTGCATAGTCTCTGACATAAAAACGAAGGAATAAGGTCAGTACCCATTGACATATTGGGCTGAAGCTTTTTTAGGGTTCGAATAACTTCATCTTCAGATACAGAATTAAAGTGAAGCAAAGGTAAATTAATGATAAATTCGTTGATGAAGTGATTTATTTGAGTTGGCTTGGAGAAATTGCTTGAAAAGTGATCTGCAAAAACTTGAACAATTGCCTGTGGATCTTCTATACAGTCATTATTAGAGGAGGAAGGTCCGAATATGGGCCACATTTTAATTTTTGAAAATATTTTTCAGTTTTTTTCGACTAATTAACCTGTAACTTGGGAAATTAATTACTAAAAGCATTAACTTCATAGTTATAAACATATAAACATATAAATTTTTAAGATTTGTGTTAAGTGCTTGAAATATGAGCCACCCTATAAAAGTAACAAAAAGTCTTCTTAAACCGTAAAAAAAATATTTATTTCTAAAGAATGTGACATAAAAAAACTTATTTGCAAAAATCACAGATATATTCGCCGCGTTCTGTGTGACCACATATGACACATCAAACAGCACACCCACAACTCGCCCTTGACATCTTCAGAGAAAAGTCCTTCACAATAAATGCACGTTGCATTTTCATTTTCAGGAAGAGTTCCGAATTCTTCCACATCTTTATCCTCATCATCAGGAATAAATATTTCATCCACGTCACTCTCAAACTTAGGCGATTTACCAGTCTTCTTCGGTTTTTGAGGTTTTGGTTGGGATTTCGATTTACCCTTGACCAAAGTTTTGCTAAAGACATTCCGTTTTCCCTTTTCACCAATATTTTTTTATTTTTTCAACAGAAATTTCTAAGTCGTTTTTGTATAGAGAAGACGTTATAATTTCAGATTTAGAAGACTTTTTTCTACGATTAGTTACTTTCTTTTGTATGGAAGGGACTGGGAGAATCGCAAAAGGCGACACTAACGTGAGTGATTTTGACGGACCAGAAGTCGGGACAGGGAAATTCTTGGAACATCCAGGTTGTGTATTCATATTTTCGGGAAATGCAGGAAGGTCATCAACATTTCTAGAGCGTCCGAGTTGGGGATCATTATAAAAAATTTCCGGGTCAGCAGATTTAGGATTTTCGTTATTTTTAGATGTATTGCTTGTGGTAGATATTTCTTTAGAATTGCTGCATCTTTTAACTGCTTCAGCTTGCTCAATAATAAAACCAGCATCACAAAAAATATATCTGTTGAAGTGATAAATTTCTGTCACTCGAAAACCGTTGATCGCAATTTGTGCGGTCTGTGATTTAAGGAATGCCTTTTCCAAAAACTCAGCTATTTCAAAAACTGAAACAGGACGCTGATTAACACGAATCCAATTTCTTATTTCTTCGCTATAGTAGACCTTAAACGGACCCATAAAACTTTTATCTAAGGGTTGTAATTTATGCGTGGAATGAGATGGTAGTGACACTATTGAAATCTGATTTTCCCTGGCTAAGCTAATAACTTCCAAATTGCGAGTATGGCTATAATGTCCATCCAATATTAACAAAACAGGGTCATCTTGAGACGGTTTAACAAACTGTATAAAATGATGAAACCACTTCGTGAAGAGATTTTGTTGAACCTATCCACTGGGATGTACGTCATAAATTGTTCCCGGGGGAGCTCCACGGATCAACTGGTCATTTCTATTTTTCCTGGGAAAAATTAACAATGGTGGTACGAATTGTCCTCCAGCGCTCATACAGGAAACAAATGTCACAAGTGATCCTCGTTCTGCTGAAGTGATAGCAGCTATCTGTCGTTTACCTTTTCGATCAATTACATTAGGAACCTAGCTTTGCACTATTGATAGGCCTGTCTAATCGACATTAAATATTCTGTGCGGTGGAAAATTGTATTTATTGTACTCCTGCTCCAGGTTATCAAAAAATAGTGATGTGTTTTCAGAATTAAAACCAAGACCTCTTGCAAAAGAAGTATCAGTTGGCTTTCTTAGAGAAAGTGTTTCCTTATGGCGACGTAGAAATCCAACGAGCCAGCTTCTTCATGTTATTTCATTCCTGAAGGGATTTTTCATACCATTTTGTTGAACTAATTTGTACGCCATAATTCGAATGTCTCGTCTTGTGAGACCATAAAATTTTGCCTCCATTGTGAGAATGTAATCAACAAGCTCCTCCTCCAATTCTTTACCTAAAACTGTTTTTCTTCCAAGAGTAGTTACAGTTATGCGGTCAGGATCTCCATCGACTTTCAAAAACTTTCGTAAAGTAGCTCTTGGTACACAATATGTTTTTGCTGCCTGTCTACAAGTTAACGAATGTTCTTCAACAGCAATTATTGCTCCCGTCATATTTCCGGTATCCCACTGCTTCCTTATATTTCTTGAAACGTATTTTTACCTTGTTCGGGGCATTTTTAACTGAAAAAAAAAAAAATAGTGCAATTTCCTAAAACTAGATACTAAATGTGGTCCGAATATGGGCTAGGCCCATATTTAGATCAAATAAGTGGCCCATATTCCAAACATAACCACAAAAATTTCTCCAAATAAATTATTCAAATGCAATTTTGGGCAAAATGCAGTATAACATCTTAAAGAGTAACATTTCTAGTACACACTTACCAATTTTTAACTTAAAAGATTAAGAAATTTTGAAGAAAACACAAAATATTTACACTCTTGAATAAATTTTTGCAACCGTTAAACTATTAACCTGCTGTCGCTTCTCACGCCATCTATGTTTGAAAAGCCAAAGCTAGAGATTTGTTTGCGATCCCATAGTGTAAAGATTACGCTATGCAACACATCGTATCGGTACGCGTTGTTGCCAATAATAGGGTGGACAATAATATCCATAGATATATAACCAAGACAGATAGGATTATTTATAAAATTTTTGAAGAATGAACGGTGGTTTCCGCGGTAGAAACCCAATAATCGGATTGAACATTGATGCCAAGTTTACGTGCTTTTAACTATAGATATATATAACCAATACAGATTACACAATTTCTGAAGTCAACGCGGATGATCCTCGACAGAAATGCAATATTTGGATAAAATTAAAATATTGATGCCAAGTTTGCGATGTTTTTAACTGCAGTAATGTTATTGCGTTTGCTTGAATTACTGTTAGGTCTTTAAATTGTCCAAAAAAAATAAGGTCTGACAACAGCGGAAGTAGAGTAGACCGCAATTGTGGAGGGTCGTATATTGTTTCATTCATAAAAATTCCTTTGATACAGTACTAGTCCAGGAGCCAGTGAATTTTTTTCGTACTTGTTTTCCCGGTCCGTGTATATTTAAATAATCTATTCCCGGTGAACTGTATATTTAAAATGGAACGCCAATCTATTAACAAAAGTAAGCCAGATTGAATTCGCGCATTACGTCACATCGATACAAGTGAGATTGTTTGCAAAGTGCCTTTGCAGGCCTATTTTGCCCATTTCATGTATTTGTTTTTAAATCATGTTAAATTACTATTTTTGAAACTCAACAAGGAGAAAATCCAATTAACTCTTCCGTTGTGTATATATATAAGATAAATTAACTGAAGTTTTATTAGTAAAGTATTAACACTAAAATTTTAATGTAATTTACAGCAAGTAGTTAGGTATGTATTTGTTTTTAAATAGTTTGATAATTTATGAAAAAAGGGAGTAAAAGAGGAATGACCAGTGGCCAATAGGTCAGTCAATACAAAGTATCATATATTTCTATTATAACATAACTAAAATACCTACATCTTTTAATCATAAGGACATAAGTTAAAAACCATTTTAATGTATGCATTAGAATGAAGTAATAATAACTTAAAGAGACGAGGTCTTAAAGTAATAGCTGGTACAGCATGTTTTTAAACGTTTCCTCATTGCTGCTAGAATGAAATCACTTACTATGAAATGTGCTCTAAAAACGGCATTTATAGCAGTCAGTGTTCAGTCTTAGGATCTCTTCCTAAAGCCCTCATCCAAGCTGCATACATATTAAAAAATAATTTAAAAAAAAACATATTATATACCTATATAGTTTTCGGTTCTGGGTGCCCTAAAAGAGGACACTTAGCCGACAATTTGGCTCAGATAGCTAAAACTCAAAAGTCCACCCCGAACCAGGACGTATTGCTATCCTTTTAAGTAAAAAATAACTACAAATAACTTACCTGAAAAATGAAGGAGTCTAACTTTACACCAAAAAAACCATACACTTTTTCCCATTGTTGCAAGCACCCGATTACGATTAGGTAGATATCAACTAGAAGCATGTACTTAATGGTTATAAAGCTTATTTTAACACAAAAAGAATAAAGCACTAGTCGAAAAGCAGCAATCAAATATAAATAGATCACAATATTAAAATTCAAATTAAAAACTATATAAAAGACAAATACTCTAAAAGCGCAAAAGATCAGAACCAAATAAGGTGAATAACTATAATAACCTAAAAATCACACTAAAATTGCAAAAACTATTACTGTAAAATCATGAGATTACATCAATAATGCATATGCGTCGGAGTATCGCAAATGTCAAAAGTACAGAGTTTCCATGAAAATTTAGCTATGTTTTTAGCAGTATTATAGGACCATTTCTACCACGCGCATCCAACGATATTGGCGTTCCACAGTTCACTGTATTTTCCTCACACCTCTAGTATAAATGATTTGACATAACGAAACTAACAATAATTATAATTAATGTAGAGTAATAAGTGATTCGTGAATTCTAAATAAAACAATTATTAGATAAAAGTGTAAAAGGAAATGTAATTTATTTCCCTATTTTCTTCTGTAATATCTTCAACTATTATGTTTAATTTCTATAAATAAACCAACTGGTTAGGTGAAACATTGTGATATAAGATTTTATTTATGTGTCATATGCGTACACTTTAATATACAAAACACCTGGAACATTCTTTAAATAATTGTGGTCGTAGAAATAATTGTGTACATAACTCGTTTGAAAGTGTATTTTATGCACTTGCCAAATATATTATCCATACAGATTAATCAGACTATTTTTTTACTTAACTTCAGTACATCTCTTACTACTAAAACTATTTTTATCAATGGAAAAAAAGGGCTGTGTTCTCGTATGTTTTGACGCATTTTCGGCCTCAGCCCATCGGATCCCCCTCTAAATATATATGAATTTTGCTGAGAATTGCTAATCCTACAATTCTGTATTCGTGCTTGCTGACTGGGAAAATAAATGCCGAAAATCGTCACTGTCTCCTGGACTATACAATAGATGATATGAGAACTTCACAACAAATACACTTTTATGAATGGCTAGTTGGGGATGTGATAATATCAGCATGGCTCATATTCGGGGACCCGTCTTCTCTATATTCAATAGTGGGTATGGAATAGGAAGAATTTTTAAAATTTATGTATGACCAGAATTGTTTCGGGTTATTTTTAATATTATTTTCAATTGATCCTAAATATGAGGAGTGAGCTATAGAAATGTCTTGTTTAATTTGGTCTCAAAGGTTCTTAAATTTAGTAAATGCATCCATAGAATAAGCGGATTTGTAGGTTTTTCGGGCTTTTTCTTTTTGACAAATCATGCGTATTATATGACCATTGAACCTCGGAGGGTGGTCCTAAGGTTAGGTTTTTTACCAGGTATATGCTTATTAAAAGTATTATAATTTATTGTTCAATAGTTGAACACTTTCATCAACGCTGCTTCCAGAATCAAGAAAATTCCAATTGATATTGAGTAGTGCGTTGTATTATTTTGGAAAATCTGCTTTTTAGTAATTATACTGCACGTAGTCTGGTTTACACTGTAAGCTCTTGACTCTAATTTTAATGGGGACATCAATACACAAAAAGGGGTGATAATCATCTTCATCTAAGACTAGTTTATCGGATTTATATTATATACGTGACATGCTGAATTGGAAAAAACTAAGTCAAGCAGACGATGATATGTATTTTCTATCGTTAAAAAAATTCGCAAATGATTGTACGACGTTTAATCTAGGCGAGTAGCTAGAATTGTTTATTTGAGAAATATACTCTGGCACATTGAAATCTTTTAGTACTAGAAGATGATTATCATAAAGAATATTTAGTAATGAAATCGTCTCGAACACAGCCTCATAGTCATCAGCAGAACAAGCTGGCGGTATGTATATGAGTAAAATTAATAAAGGTACACTGATAGTGGGGTTTAATTCTTACAAGAATAAAATCAATTTTGTTTAATGAAATAGAGCTACAAACATGAGATGTATCAATCAGAACCGCATTTAATTCTTTTTTAAGGGCACAAAGAACTCCTCCTCCCCTTGACGTTTGTGTTAACTCCTAATTTCGATCAACCCTATAAACATCAAAATGAAAATATCCGGGAATATCTGCAATATCTAGAGTCGGTATAACAAAGAAAGACCTGGCTGAAGACCTTTTTTTTTTTAGAAATTTCACAATGATCTTATAAGATCATTGTGAAATTACTTGGTTTTTTAACCTGATCCCCTGCCATCTATGTTTTTCATTTTGTAAATGTGGCAACCCTAATATGTGTCGATCGTGTCCGGGTTTTAAAAAATTAAAAGGTGGCAAAACCTATATCTAAAATAAAGAAAACTGTTAGAAATATAAAAAACAAACAAAATTGTTCCAATCCTAAAACGTATCAGTAATTTCCAGTAAAAAATGTATGTAAACCAAAGTATAACGAAAGCTAAATATAAATAAAAAAGACTAAATATTGTTAATTAAATTTTTTGCTCTTAATTATGCGAATGAATTATCTAAATTATTGGTTATTATGAAATTACGACGCATTAATGGTAAACAGGAGCCCTTTCAACCGATACGCCATTGAGAATGGAGGACCTACCTCTCTCTCCTCACGTGATGACTCCGTTTATAAATAACAACATATACTGAATGAGATATCTAGTCTTATATGCTCTAAGATACTATTCTTTGAGTCTCTTTGACGTCAGATATTTCTTGTTTTGAACAATAACATATGTCATTGGTTTTGAAGAGTTTCCATTTTGTCACTTCGACCTTTTGTTGTGGAAGTGATACATTAGAATGTTTCAGGATGACACAATGAATATAATATATTCCTTGGCAATGCCATAGAACCTAAAAGTTCGATGGCATTGGGAACGTGGCTTTTTCTTTAGATTTTCTTAATAGCAGGCGAGAAAACCAAGGAAATGAGAGTGCCAGATAGAAACAAAACTAATTCAAGATTCAACTAGAAAATTAAAAAAAGCTACACGTCAAGATAAAATCAAATCTTCATATCTTATTTTTATTTTACTACCATGTTACAAAAACTTATACACCGTGTCCCACTGTAAGGCGGGCATTACAACTTTATGGAGAATAAATTAATTTGTATTTTCGCCATTTTCTGAGTATACATAATCGAATATGCTCTTTTGAATTAAAATAAAATGAACTCTGTGCAACTTCCGGTTATACCGGAAGTGGCCACTAACTTCGTTATTTTAAAGGGAATACCCCATATTTTTTTTTAATTTTAGATTCAGCATGAAATTCTGTAAACAACGATACCCCATTTGCCTATTCTAGTTATAGCGGATTTGGCGTTATTCAATTTTTTTCTACATTTTTAGTCGCCGGTAGACATTTTCTTAAAGTCGTCTATCTCAGGTACTATATCTATCAGATACTTAAAATTTTAACCAGATGTAGTAGATGGGATGTACTTCTTGGTGTTTGCAAATTATTTTTAAAAATGAAATTTTTTAAACATAAAAAACTTTTTTATTTTGAAGGGAACACCCTATATATTTTTTAAATTTAGGATTTAGCATGAAATTCTGTAAACAATGATACCATATTTGCCTATTCTAATTATAGCGGATTTGGCGTTATTCATTTTTTTTTTAATTTTTAGTCGTCGCGCCGGTAGGCATTTTCTTAAAGTCGACTGTCTCAGGTACTATTTCTGTTGGATACTTGAAATTTTAGCCAGAAGTAGTAGATGGGATGTACTTTCAAAAACATTTATGGTTTTCTGCAACAAAATATGTCGTTTAAAAAGTTTAAATTTTTTTAATGATAAGGTACATACTAACTAAAAACAATTTTTATTAAAAGCACATGGTTTAAAAAAATCATTTTATCAAATGTTCAAAATGCCCCCCGTTAGCTTCTAAACATTTTAACAATC
Source organism: Psylliodes chrysocephalus (assembly GCA_927349885.1). Taxonomy (NCBI): domain Eukaryota; kingdom Metazoa; phylum Arthropoda; class Insecta; order Coleoptera; family Chrysomelidae; genus Psylliodes; species Psylliodes chrysocephalus. The sequence continues at coordinate 3,361,015 of OV651822.1, read as the reverse complement.
TTTTTTCAACATGATTAGTTGTTGCTTTACGAATCATTTCACCATCTAACTCGTTAAAGGCATTCCGAACTCTTTGCTCTAATTCTTCTTTAGTATTAATTTGGGTAGAGTACACTAAATTTTTAATATGACCCCATAAAAAAAATCAACAGGAGTTAGATCTGGCGATCTTGCAGGCCAAAGCCAAGGACCATTTGGACCTATCCATCGGTCTTCAAAGAGTGCTGTAATTTCTTGATTTACATAGTATGTTGAATATGTTGGGGCACCATCCAACTGGTACCAAAAATTATTATTTGGTAGCTGGTTTAAAATGTCGGCAACTACTTCTCTAAGAATTCTAATGTATCTTTCTGAGGTCAGTCTTTCATTATAAATGTAATAAAAACCTCTTCCAAAACCGATCACTGCAAACACATTAAAACTAAATTCGTACTGAAATTATTGTGCTTCACGATAAAAATGTGGATTTTCGTTTGCCCAGAAATGACATTGCTTGCGATTGATGATCCCTTTACGTGTAAATTTCGACGCGTCTGACCACAAAATTTTGTTTAAAATCTCGGGATCTTCTTGAATTCGTACCAATAACCATTCGCATAATTCAGTTCGTCTTATTTGATCACCATCTCGCAACTCATGAACTTTTCTTTGTGCATAGCATGCCATTTATTTAGTGCTAAAATTCGTTGTATTGACCCTCGACTAATATTTAAATTATCTTGAGCCATTCTAATGGAGGCGTGAGGATACGCAGTAAAATACCCTAATACGTTAATTAGATTAACTTCTTCATCTCGGACATAATGTTGGCGGTTTCTTCCCGGGTTTTGTTTAAAATTATTCAAAAAGTTAGCTTCGATTCTATCAAATTTCTGTCTGTTCATTGGTGGTAAATGAGGGTATCGTTCATTAAACATGCGGCAGGTTCTACTTTTGATTCGATTACATTCTCCATGAATGTAAAATAAATTAAGAATATCTTGGTTGGTATATTCTTCAATATTTTCCATATTTTCCATATTTTGAAAGCACAAAATGCACAACTTACATACATAGAAATATGACAATTCAGTTTGTTGACAGATTGTTGTTTAGCATATTTCCACGGCATACTAAGATAAAAAATTAAAATGTATAACTATACTATATTATGTAGGTGCATGCGTAAAATTTAAATTTAAATTTTCTTAAAATTGGCGAGAGATAATTATAGGGAATTAATAGTGCAAATGAAGATCAATGAAGAATAATTTTCTGAACAAAATGAAATAAAAATATACAGGATTTTCCATCTAAAATAAAAAAATTTTTCATGTTTAAAATATTTATTTTTTAAAATAATTTCCAAACACACAGTCGAACAAACGATGTACAAGTAAATTTAAAAAAGCAAATGTCTGCCGGCATGTAAAAGTTTATAAAAAACTGAATAACGCCAAATCCGCTATAACTAGAATAGGCAAATGGGGTATCGTTGTTTACAGAATTTCATGCTGAATCTAAAATTTAAAAAAAAATATGGGGTATTCCCTTTAAAATAGCGAAGTTAGTGGTCACTTCCGGTATAACCGGAAGTTGCACAGAGTTCATTTTATTTTAATTCAAAAGAGCATATTCGATTATGTATACTCAGAAAATGGCGAAAATACAAATTAATTTATTCTCCATAAAGTTGTAATGCCCGCCTTACGTGGGACACGGTGTATAGGTTATTGGCAAAACCATCTATAGGGAGTGCGTGAGTTTAGAGCCTCTCTTGATATTAATAACTTACCTTTTTTATTTTTTGAAGATTTTTGCTCTAACACTAAACTATTTTCATCGATTTTTTTATTGTTCGCACTCACTCTGACATTATCCTGTGGTACTAATGTATATTTAGTGTCGGTAGCATTCATTCTGACGTTGGTTCCACCAACCACTATCAGAAACAATAAGACTTAAACTGCTGTTTATTTGTTAATCGCCTCTGATAGTTACAGGTTCGGTAATTACTAGCAAAATATTAACAATTTGCATAATTTTATCACCTACTGGCGAGATATCTCATAACTATTCAAACCAGACCTGGTTTGGGTTGATTAAAATTTTACCTTCGCCGATATACACTGCTCAACAATTGAACTAGATAATTTCTAAAATCCTAAAATTTATATTTAAACATATTTAAAAAAAAAATTTTTTTATATTATCAATAAACCGTATTCACATCGATTATGTTTTGCATGTTTATTGTTCGTTGTCAATGCTCCTATCTCTTTCACGAAAATTGCAGGATGGTTGTTTAAAAATAGTAAAGTATCAGTTGTGCAGAAGAGCTTGTTCTTACTTTGTTCTGTTACTTTTATCAATAATTTTGTGTATTCGAGTAAATAATATGCCGCTACGACGATAAGAGGCAGTGCAACTGCAGTAATTAGTGCATTGGATAGAGGAAGGTTTGTCCTAAGAAGAAGTCGCCAAGCGGATAAATGTGTCTCAGAGTGTCGTAAGTCGTGCTTGGAATCGGTATTTAGCAACTGGGTCTGCAGCGTACACACATGGGAGAGGACGAGAACGAGCTACAACTCGTGCTCAAGACCGCTTTATAGTCCTGACTGCGAGAAGAAACCGAACATTTACGGCTTCAAGAATTAACACCTTCTTTAGACAAGCTACTGGACGAGTAATTTCTGGTTAAACTATCAGAAGAAGGTTGCATGCATGTAACTTAAGAGCTAGACGTCGCACAACACACCCAAGACTGACGGCGGAGCAACTTGTATACCGATATCGGTAGGCGGAAGAACAGTTTTTGGACTTTTCAAAATTGGAGGCACTGCCTCTTTACCGACGAGTCCAGATTTCGTTTGTATACGTGTGATGACCGAATACTGGTATGGCGAGAAAGAGGACAGCGATACAATGAAAATTTAATGGCCCCAACAACTCTTTTTGGTGGTGGATCAGTTTGCGTCTGGGGAGGCATATGTTATAATCAGAGATAACCAGGAGATGTAACTACTAACAAATATCGTGCGGCCGTGAATAAGACATATTCTAAGGGACACAGTAGGACATAATATCCGCTGTTGTCATTGTTAGTAAAGTGTATGTATTAAAATATTCGCTCAAGAAAACGATTCACCTCCCACTCTTTTGTCACAAGGCTGAATTTTTCACAGATGAAAGGTCATGATAAGATAACCCTTATTCCGGAGTTAATACAAAATTAGAGTGTGCAGAAGGGCATTATCATCAAAAATTCAGATATTGATACCACCGAATAGAGAAAAAAATACTCATTTTTTGATCAAATGCACAATAAAATCTTTGTAGGGAGTAATTGTTCATACTTATTTAAAAAAAATCATTTGCATTAGCACTTACGGCTGAAAAAAAATATAAACGTAAATATCTTGGTTTTAGCCCTTCAAAAATTTAGTTAAAAAGTCGTCTTTTTTAAATATACCACTCATTTAACAAAAAACGAAGGCCTAAATGAAAAAAAAAAACATTCCTTATAAAATTTTTGGTTATGTGTTGACAAGGTAACAGAGTAAACACCATATTTTTTGCTTTTGAATTAACAAAGATATAACAATAAACGATGAGAGATGTCATAGGTTTATGCTGTTATTAATTCTCACCGCCAAATTTATCAACTCTCAGTGTATCTTTCTCTTCACCTTCAAACGTAGCATAGCTCTGTTTCTCTCTACGTGCCGGCTGATGTATCACATTATTGATATGGTAGGATTTTTCATTTTTTTTATTATAAAACTTCTCGTTATGTTCCATTGGGCAATGTGTCATATTGTTATCTGTTTTTACTAAAGAATTAATAAGTGTATGTGTTATATATTAAATTACCTAATAAATTGGGAAAAAATATAGACATTTTTGCATCTTTATTATATCTACATTCATCCTGTTGCAGCTGAATATATTTGGGTAAGTCATAAGTTTTCGTTTAAAATTTTAATTACGGATTTGTTGCTACAAGTAGCAAAGACAAAAATTATATCAAAATAGGAAAGCTCAAAAGTTGCATATCATTTAAAGAATATGCTCATATATTTGTAAACATTATTTTTAGAAATAAATTTAATGCTCAAATGATAGATGTGGTATTTGATCATTATAAAGGACATTCTATCAAAAATACAACACGTCAAAAGAGAGGATTTCAGAAATCAATTGATATAGAAATTGACCGACCCAATATTCTACTTCCGCAACAATAGAACTTGTTTATTCATTCGATATTTAACAAAAGACGTTTAACACATTTTCTGCCAGAGCAACTTCTTCAAAACTCGCAATAATCAATAAATATGGAAAGATTTTAAACCATCAAAAGACGATTTTTTAAATTCAAATCACGAAGACGCTAATAATCGTATCTTATTGCACATATTGTCAGCCAAAAATTCGGGGCATTCACGCTGCATTATTTATTGCAACGATACAGATGTCTTATTAATTTATTTTAAGAAGTTTTTGACTAAAGATATATGGTTCAGAACAGGGCGAGGAGACTCAAGACGATTTCTAGCAGTACATTATTTAAATTTGGATGAAAACCTTCTAAAAAATGTGCCTGCTTTTCATTCTCTGACCGGTTGTGATACAACCAGCTAATTGTCCAGCATTGGGAAAAGAACCTGTTGGAAAACTTTAACACCATTACTTTTTGGATGGATTTGGCATTGATCAGTACTCTGAAAACATATTCTCTAATCTTGAAAGAATTTTCATAAAAATTTATTCAAAACTGCCAATGTTACTTCCATTAACATTTTGGGGGGATTATTGGCCTCTTCAAAAACCATTGCTAAATTGCCACCGACTGAAGACGCCCTAAGACTACATTGTTTAAGATGTTTTTACCAGCTAAATATTTGGCTAACCTCTTTAAACCCAGATGCAGCTTCCTAATGTTGAAGAGTATGGATGGAAAGTAGATCAAGATGGAAGTCTGATACCCACTTTTAAGACTCTGTCCGACCTGCCACCAGACATAACAGAACTTACATCATGCAAATGCAAAAAGATACTATACAATATTCTAACAATAATATTCTGTTTTAGACTGTGGAAGCAAAATTTGCAAATGCAGAAAAAAAATATTTGCTGTATCGGTTCCTGCACCTGTATGGCACAGCCGCTAATGTTTTGGAAAATGTTGATTCGTGTGGTGAATCTGATTCTGATTAGTTTGAAAGTCGTGTAATTATAAATTTTAATATTATTAATTTATGCTTTATATACTTCCTTCCAATTATTATTGTTATTATAATTTATTTATATTGGGGATTTATTGTATTTTGCAAAGCAATAGCCTTGCTGTTTATAATTGATACTTCAATAAATACCTTTAATAAATAGTTTATATTTTCTTATTTTTCATTTTCCACCAAAAATAAAAAAAAATCTTGAAGTAATTAATACACCCTATTATTCATAGTGGAAAAATCAATAATCCCTGTATAAAATAATGTTAGAGATTCAAACTGATTGCATACATTTCAATACTGAGATAGATGCATAAAGAGTCGAGAGGCTCTGCCTTTAATGTTTGCTTGTTGTTGTTAATTGTTTATTGCTATATTTTTGTTAATTTAAAAGCAAAAAATATGACGAAAGTACTTTTACCTTGTCAATATATAGGCGAAACTTTTATAAAGAATAGTTGTTTTTCATTTATGCCTTCGTTTTTCGTCAAATGAGAAGTATATTTCTAAAAGAACATTTTTTATACAAATTTGTAGACGGTTGAAACCGAGATATTGACGTTTAAATTTTTTTTTCGACCATAAGGGCTAATGTAAATGATTTTAAATAATTATAAAAAAAATACTTTCTACAAAGACCTAATTGAGCATTAGAACAAAAAATAGCCATTTTTAACCAAATTAGATGTAATTTCATTAAATTAGATGTAATAATTTTCAACAAATTCCAAAACCTAGAGATGTTAAATTGGAAGTGGCAACAGGGCTTACACCGGCATGGAAATTTACGTTATGTAGTATAAGCTCGGGCAGTTATTCATTGATAAAACTACGTAAAATCCTTCACTCTATCCCTTCTCTTACTTCTCACCTTTCGTCGCCTCGCCCCGCGTCTAGAAATAGAAACTATACAGTACTAACTATTGTTGGCACCATGAATATTATATTTTATGAATGACTGCTTATATATCTGTTATCTCTGGTTATAATGGTCGCACTGATTTAGTGGTCTTAACTAATGAGACAATGACTGCCATACGATATCGGGACAGGGTTATAGAGCCGATAATTGTACCATTTTTTGGTGCAATAGGTGAACGATTTGTTTTTATTGACGAAAATGCTCGTTCTCACCGTGCGAGAATTGTTAACGATTGCATAGAACATCATGGAACTACAAGAATGGATTGGCCACCCTGTTCACCAGATATGAATTGTAACGAGCATGTTTGGGCTGAAATGTCTAAGTGATTAAACCGAAGTCAACAGCCTCCCCAAACCTTAGAACAGTTGGGTAATGAGTTGCAGGCAATTTGGAATCCATACCTCAGCAATTTATCAATAATTTAGTAGAGAGCATGCTAAATAGAGTGACAGTACTAAGACAAGCCATGGGAGGTCCAATAAGATATTAATTTTTTATAGGGATTTTGTAAAGTGCGCACAGCAAAAATTTTTTTGTTGTTTCTTTCTCAAATTTTTTAATTTTCCTGTAATTTTCAATAAAATGGTTTTTCTTTTCAGTTATACATATAATCAATAAAAAATTTTCTGTTACATGATTTTTTTTATTTTATTTTAAATTATTCACAAAAAAACAAAATTTTAAAATATCCACTTCAATTGTTGAGCAGTGTATTTAGTATATCGGGCCATTGTAGGTACAACATTTTAATTTCATTTTTTGGGTGTTTATTTAAAAATATTTGTTTGTCTTATAGGTTTAATTAGGTTTAAAAATGTTGAGACTACTGCCAATTTTGTTAAATTATATCCTAAATGTCAGCCTCTTGTTAACTTTTATTTTGAATAATTCAGATACAGTTAAGCTGTATCTAAGTAACATGATCTAACTTTTATTTATTTTAAACAGTTTATTATTCTACTCGTAATTTATTTACACTAAATATACTAATTCATTCATGTATACTCAAATAATATACTAATGTATATGGACATTTACTAAAATACTAATTATTATTAACTATATTGATCTGCTCACAGAGATGTATCAACTTGAACTGTTTGCTCCAACAACAAAACAGCTTTTCATACATATTCGATATAGTGCAAAACTATACCTGAGGAGGGACAAAAATAAGAATATTCATACGATAAGGGAATAATAAAAATAATACTCAGTGGAGTGCCTGACAGGCCAGCAGAGACAGCGGTGCGGGAGGGCCTCAGGTTATTCAGAGGTGTCCAAATTTAGCAAGGTATTCTCACAAAATATATATTTTTCACAGATTTCGCAATTTTTGCAACCACCGTATACATTATTAGAAATGATAAGAGTTTAACAAGAAATCTTAAAAGCTAATTTAACGTAAAATCATTTAATTTTTACTTTTACAAGCCATATTTTATGTTTTGGTCTTTAGTACATTTTTTATGATATTTTTTGTTTACTTATTTTTTAGTCTGTGGGAGAGGCCCAAGAAAAATCTTGCGAGTGGGCCCCCAAAAAACTCAACCCTTTCAACCCACAAAGGCGACTGAGCTTGTGTTGAAGAGACGGCTATTATTACTATTATTTGCTGTGGCGACTTAAAGATGTGTCTTTGACTTGCAAGTCACGAAAATCTCCTACCTAACATCATCTTAATGATAACGTATGGTGATTTGTAATCTGGATGTCATATCAACAGAAGTTAAATTACTGCTTATACTGCATAAATCAAATCCTATAATGTCTCATGCAAATTAATTAAAAATTTACATGTTCTGCTGTCTCTCAACTTTATATGTCATTCCAGTATTTCCATATATCTCGTTAATGGTTTTCAAAGCCAAGTAAAGCGACAGAAACAGACATACGAAAAATTAGCACTATCTTTTGTCTCACTTTTGACACAATCTTTTTGACAAACATAAGCTGCCTGTATTCCACATCTTCCTTGAAGATATGTCGTAAATGATTCCAGTTCTCAACAGTATCTAAAATATTACTATTTTTTTTTTCGAATTATTAAGATTAACTGATAAAGGCTTAAAATGTTAAATATTATTCATTGGCTGGATGTTTAATCTCAAGGTTGTAGAAAATGTTGGAGACCATTTGATAGGTCTCTTTTTTATTTTCCTCGCACATTTTTATTATTTTTATCAATGGCTCTGAAAAAATGGCTGCATCGGCAATAATTGATAGATGAGTGCGCAGTTGAACACAGGCTGCCCACTTGCTCCAAAAATGAGATTCCACTATTTTAAATTGCCAAACACCTTTTCTTCAGACTCGTATGCTTTAAAATGCGTTAGCAAGTTAGAATTTCATTCTTCTGAGAAATTTACGCAAATTTCGCTGGAGTGGATATGTAATGATTTTTTGATTAAATAGCCACATACATAGTTAAATGCATTTTGAGTGGTCACATTTAGCTCCCTGTAGTCACATTCAGAAATCGTTATTGCCCCAACTGATTGTTTTGAAATATATTTAATTTTCATTAAGCGGAGAACTTGTTTTCCTAAGGGAAAAACGAATCCCGGGATTCCTTTCCAGTGTGTGCCCCATTGCCGCTAGTTCCCACGATCCGCCACTGGTCTTCAGTGCTACAGGACAGATAGCTACTGAGAGACGGACAATGCATAAGCCAAAAAATATTGATAGTTTAACGTTTTTAAATAAAAATTATTCGTTAGTTAATAAAGAGATATGAACAGAGATTTTTTTTCAAACTATCGAGTACTATCGATGGTATCGATAGTGAAAGCCTTGACTCTCGATAACTATCAATAGTGCCAACTATCGGTAGTTCTTCACCTCTATTCACCAGTGTAGATAGCGGATTAAATTCCTTGAACCATTTCATTTACTTCTTCATTGCTCATGATTTTGCTTTAAATTGGCAACATTGCATGAAATAATTGCAATCAATTGAGTAATGGTAATTTTAAAAGATATCAGCATATATCAGATAGATCAATAAGGTCACTTGAGGTAAGCAATTGGAATGTTTTATTGTTTAACACAAATATATATGTAAATCTCCTAATTTACATGAAACAATTACTTTTTTTAAAAGGATATACCTACTTCACTAAATGAAATTTTTCTTTACTTAAGATATCTGATTATCGTAGTGCAAGATTAAATCAAAACATTCCAGTTAACGTTGCCAATGTTATCACACAATGTACAAGCTTAAGGAAAAAAGATCACAAATATTTTTACTTAATATTAGTAAAAAAGAACCGTTTATTCTACAGATCTGAGATTTTTTATTAACAAAGGTGGTCCCTAAAAACTTCTAGAAAATATTTTAAAATTTCTAACTTCATCGCTAAGGCATTTCCTGCAAAATCAAATAATTTCTTAGAAACTATCAATTTAGCGTCTCTCTCGTATTAAAAGATATTTGCGTAAATTATAAAGTATGTTGGAAACTTATAAAAAGAGCATTGTGTATTGGAAACACCTTGTATATTTCCAATGATGTTGTAAAAGCGTTTTAAATACATAATAATTACTGTATGCAATCTAGAATGCACGTTGTTTACAGCAACCTCCTATTACGACGCTTATATTTTTTAATTAGGTTTAATATATTAATTTTAAAAACCTTCAAAAGAGGTTATGTTATCATATAGATAAATCGTTTAGAATGTCAAGCATTTTTACTTGAACTTTTTACTTATGTAAAGAGAGTATTTTTTAAGTGTGGCATTTATGGTATTTTATCATATTAAAATCATATATTACAGTAATTAGATTAAAATTAGGTATGTGCGATAAATCAGGACGATTTATTCAAGTTCATAATCATTTTAAAAATAATCTTATCTATCAACAACCTTCAATTTAGTACTAGTAGAAAAGTAGGTACCTATATGCATTTCTTTTAGTGTAAAGGTAGAGTTTCTATTGTTATAATATTATTAAATATTAATACATTACAGAGAGTGATCAAATGATATAGGTTATAAATTTTAAAATACTGAAGACTTCGTTAAACAAAATGGCTGTCGCATACATCATATTTGCTTTGGTAAGTAAAATTCAGTTATTACACATTATTGAAATTACAATAAAAATTACTCTAGACACAATATATAAAAACAAAAACACAAAAGTTATGTTTGGTATTAAACGTAACCCTTTCGGGATTAAAGCGATCTGCAATTTATACAGTGAGCACCATAAGTCTTACCCCCCCCCCTATCTAACTCATTACTGGAGTCTTCTTAGGAAAATTGCCGAGACACGTCAATTTTTGAGTTCTACAATGTACATTTTTGTATGATTAGTTTACCTTTAATTTCATCCCTTACTGGATGGGGTGGTGAGTGATAGCTCATTTGAAAGGGGGTTCTATTCTCTATTCAACCGTGCAAAAAAATTTGAAATCTGCTTCATTACGTGTTGATTTATTAATGTTTAAAAATAACAAAACCTCACAAAATAGGAAAGCAACTAAACTAACAGTGACCTTCTAATGGCAAAAAGTCTTACTTCACGTCTGAACCAAAACCGAAGTCATGCAGGGCCGAATTTTAATTCTAAGGATGGGTGCGCTACGTTAATTTCCGTTATTCTCAAACAACAATTAGTCGAGAATTAATGAAGAAAATTTTAAAATTTTTTACACGGTTGAATAGAGAATAAAACTCTCTTTCAAATGAGCTATCACTCACCACCCCATGCCATTTAAATTTTTCGAAAGGGTTGCTCCCCTGCAGTAAGGGATGAAATTAAGGGTAAACTATTCATACAAAAATGTACATTGTAGAAAACAAAAATCGACGTGTCTCGGCAATTTTCCTAACAAGACTCCAGTAATGAGTTAGATAGGGGGGGTAAGACTTATGGTGCTCACTGTATTTGTTGACACGTGAATTACCCAGATAGCACAAAGTCGTCTTAAAGTAGCAACTCTCTTCCTATAAGATATGAAATACCCCAAGGTACAGTTTTAGGGCCACTCCTCTTTATTCTCTATTTAAATGGCATTTTCAAATTAGACATGAGGGGAGAAATATTAAGTATTGCTAATGACACAGCAGTTATTTATAACGATGCAAATTAACCCTCCCTTCAAAGAGTAGTACAAGAAGACTTTAAAAAAATTATTAATTGGTTTAATAACAGACTCCTAAAAATTAACTTTATCAAAACGTGGTTTCTTCCGTTTGCATCCTATATAAATTGATTGCCGGTCTTTAATAAACTCTGCATCCAGTGTGACTAAAATTCATAATGCTGATAATATTAAATATTTGGGAATCCATCTTCATCAGCATCTTAAATGAGATAAACACATTCAGCATCTTTCAAACAAATTAAGACAGATCATGTTTAAATTTAAATATCTCTAAAAAGTTCTTACTATCAGTCAAATGTGAATCATTTACTATTCCTTAGTAGAAAGTCATCTTAATTATGCCATCGTTGCCTGTGGCGCTGCAACAAACAACTTTATAAAAAACTACAAGTCGTCCAGAAACATATAATAAAAATTATTTATAATAAACCACTTACCTTTTCCTCTGGGATATACATTGAAAGAAGTCAAACTATCAATGTCAACTGTCATTATTAGACGTCAACTGTCAGTATTAGACTATCGAAAACTATCGATTATTCCCTATGACTATCGATAGTTCTCCACCTCTAGATTGCTGGTATTCATCAAAATTTTTTACTCTTATGAATTAAATAAAATGTCTTGTCTATAATATTATATATTGGAATGCTTTCTCTTTTAGTATAGAATTTATAGTTCAAACTGTACTACTGGTCAAAGTGGCAATACCTTTGCTTGTCTGGCCATTCCACTGGCAACATGACCTTTATTCAGCAGTCAGTATTAATATGGTAAAAGGCCTGCAATTTCCCATTAACTTTCCATTAATAGACCACTAATTGCAAAAAAATTTATTTCTAAACATAAAAGGGAACATGGAGGCCTATTAACTAAATTTGATGGCTAAGTGACTTCGGCCTAACTGCGACCTATATATGCCGGCCTTTTAATTATAATAGTTAAATGGCCATTATTACAATTGGACGGTAATAGTTATTGGGCCTTTTATTCCGTTACACAAAATGTTTATTGGGTAGGTTTGTTTTGATTCAAACAGAACAATTAATTCTAAGTATAAATACAGTTAACAAATTTATTTTTCCAAAAGAAAAATAAAGTTTAAAAGTATAGTTACCTTGTTTTATTCTGTAACATATATTTTTTTGATGTAACAATTTAAGATTATAGGATAGTTAGACCCTAATCAGGTAGAAGTAGACCAACTACTGCTGCATTATTTAATCCTACCAAAGAGACAAATTCATTAAATTCACATATTAACAAACTTATGTACAAAACTGAATAGATCCACCATATTCACTTAAATCTCAATATTAATGCATTCACAAAGAATTGTTTTCAACTTTTAAAATATGGTGACGAATTTAAAAAAAAAATACTTTATATCTACTAGTTTATTCTAAAAATAAAAAATAAAAAATTTCATATTTTGCAGGATTTAATGAACACCTTTTTCTACAATGCTGTATTTGTAAGAACAGTTCTAGGACTTAAAGGATCATATACTTTTATTGGAATTGCTGGATCCTGCAGTGCACTTCTGTGTTTTTTATGGAAACCAATAGCAGTATGTATAATTTAATTTATTTGTAACACGTTGACTGCTGAAACGAGTTTCGAAATCGGGTCTGCTGAGCCGAAATAGTTTTTCTAAAAATTTAAGTTTGTTTTTACGTTTTGAGAGTAAAGTAGTTTAAGAGTTAATACTTAGATAAACTATAATATTCACAAAAAATTTCGAAAAACCTATACTTCATTCCTTTATTAAATTCAGTATTTTGATTTTGATGAAATTAATTGTTTTTTAGGGTAGCCTGAGTGACAAAAGAGGAACGTCAAAACTATTAACTTGGTGCCTTTTTGCTGGCTTAATTGCTCCCATTTTAACATATGCCAGTCAGTCGTTAAAGTATTTATTTTTATGCAGATTACTTTTAGGTAATTATTATTTCACTTTTATATTCACGGTCGTGTATGGTTTCCTTTACAACTGTTTATCGTAATGTTAAAATTTAATATTCTGCTTAATAAAACAGAAACAGCAATTACTTTATCAATTAGAAATAAAAAATAATTCTACAGATTATTTAATAACTAATAAAAATTAATTAAAAAAAAAAATATAAAATAAAAAAATATTTTCTTGTAATTTATTTGGTTACTAACGTTTTAAAATTTGTAATGTTTCTAAAATTCATAATAACAGTATTTATCATATGTATATTTATTTATTATTGTAAAAGGAAAATAATACAGGAAATAAAATTGAAGAAACAAAAATGGTAAAAATACCTTAGCAATAAGAGTAATTAAACTCATAGCAGATATAAAGACCAAAAAATAAAAATGAAAGAACTAATAAAATCACTAAAAAAAATCATGACAAGAATTTGAAGGCGCAAAAGAAAGAAAAATTACAGAAGACGAGAAAATAATGGAAAAAATGTTTTGAGGAATTATTCAATACATAAATAATGGATACAGAAAATAAAATGGAGAAAAAGAATGCGATACATAGCATAGAAAACAATGAGTCTACAGAACAAGTTGAAATAACATCAGAAGAAATAGTAGAAGCAATAAAAATGCAAAAAGAGTCAAAGCAGCAAGAAATGATGGGAAAACAACAGAGATATTGAAAAACAGTTGAAAATGGGAAAGAAATTTTAAAAATATAAGATATAGAATAAACAAAAATACCTGAAGACTGGGAAGTGAGAATATTATTACCTTGTTATAAAAAATGGGACAATGAATACAAATATTATAAAGGAATTACATTACTGAGTACATATACATAATTATTTTTGTAAAAGGACTGCTTTATGTTTAGGTTTAAGAATCTGGAGTATATTACAAATCCTGCGCCTTGTTTTGTTTTATAACCATCGGTGTAGATATGAATCGTACCTGCCACTTTTGGCTCTTCTAATCAATAAAGTTTTTTTTAGCATTTTCTAGTCCTAGTCAAGTGTTGTTGCGAACGATCATAACAAATAATGCAAATGAAAAACAGTCAGAAGCTCTGGCTAAACTTGGTATGGTGGCAGCCGTATTTATTAGCAGTGCGGCACTTATTATTGGCTTCCTTTTGGATCGTGCCAATGGTTTAGATTACATTTATGGTATCATGGTAGTAAATGCAGTTAGTAATTTAAGTAAGTACCTACTTATCATTTTTCTATAGGGTAAACTGGGGGAATTCCGGCCGCCTAAGGAAAATGTAAAACTTCTTAAGATAGGATCATGATATTTATGAACAAGCTAATAAAATACATGATATAACATAAAATGTTTTCCAAAATAAATCAAAACAATGGAACAAATGTCTACAACTCATAAATTATAATGAAATTATGTCCGGTTTAACCCGTGACATGGGGGTAATAGCGGCAGGGGGCCGAAATTTCTCTCTGTGAAATCTTTTATTGACAAAAATCACATTTCCAATTTCGATCGCTAAAATCTGCACACTCTTTGTGTACCCATTCATTACATATGATACATTGTATCCATAGCTCCCTACTTTTTTCCAAATTAAGACGTATGTCTTTATTAACAGCTATAATTTCATCATCTTCTTCATTAATATCTATAATTTCATTATCTTCTACAAAAGACTCTTGATCTTGTTGATGATATCTTACTACTTTAGCTTTTCGGTTTTTCTTTTCTCGCGTTTTTGGTAGTTTTCGTTTTTCCACTGTCACCTGAATAACTAAGCCACTTTCAATCAAAACATTTCAATTAATTTTCTTAATTTTTTGTCCTTTTTCTTTCTTTTCTATTCGATCTTGTTTCTTTTTCTCTTTCTCCTCCATAAAAGCTTTCATAGGAGTAGACGTGAAAATCTCTGAATGTTGTTTCTCTCTTCCTTTTTTAGTAGGATATTTTGAACATTCTGGGAGTGGTTTCAGTAGTTTTACAAATGAGGTTCCTTCTAGAGAGGTATTGCGTTGTGAACTTTCCATTTCTCTTTTTGGGCAGTGAAAGGCTCAGTTGTTTTTGTTGGCTTTCTTTGAGGACGTTTTCAGGCGTTTTCAGACAAATAACTTGTGATTTTAACATGACGGCGCGACCTGTCACACCGCACGCGAAACAATGGCGTTACCGCAAACAAAATTCCCAGGTCGTGTCATTTCTCGATTTGAAGACCAAAACTCGCCGCCGAGATGTTGCGATTTGACGCCCTTAAACTATTTACTCTGGGAGTATTTAAAAAGTAGAGTACATGGAAACTATTTTTCTCGAAAACGTCTTCTAAAATTTTGTCAAACGAATATACACTTGCCAACGGAGCCCCGGTGTCCATTTGACAGATATTTTGTTTTATGTTTAATGTCAACAATTTCTCTTGAAAATCCAATAAAATATTCGCATAATTTTTTTTTAATTAATATGTTTTCTTTGTCATCAAAAATTCAAGTTCTTGTTGGGACACCCTTTATAAACATTTTTAGCCATATTTAAAAAAATATACAATTAAGTTAAATCTTAAAATCACAGAAACAACATATTTTGAACAAGCTATTCGCTGAAATAAATAAAAACCCGATTTATGCATTTTTAAAATTTATACATACCTTTAAAATATTACGACCGTTATAATAGTCCAGGGAATTTAGATCAAAAACGACCAGAATAGCGGAAATTTTTAGGGACAGCGCCCCGGGGGAAGTCTAATGCCAGAATTGAATTCGGCATTTTCGAAAACCCCCGAGTAACGAGTTTGGAGCGCTTACTTTGGACTATGCAATTTCCCCCCCAGAATGACATCCTGGAGCGAGTTTGGAGCAATTTTCATGCACGCTGCCATTTCTCCCTAATTAATCCCCTGTGCACCCCCACAGAGCCACCTCCGGGTAATTCTAATGCCAGAATCGAGTTCGGCAGCTCCGAAAACCTTCCGAGTAACGATTTCCTAGCGATTTTTCGGAGTTTCCATACGTTCCTATAATCGTGCAAGTAATAATGCAATTGGCAAATGCATTTTCTGGCATAGAAGGCATTTTTCAAAAAATGGCTAAACCAGACGATATAGACTTTTTTCCTAGGACCTTCCTGGATACAATGCAGAAAACCGCATCTCGATATCTGATGTCCCTACAAATTTCCGCTATTTTTTATAACTTCCCTGGACTATAAGCACTACCTTCACTTTTAAAATTTTTGTCTAAAATCCTCACGTGTCTACCTGGGCCTCAATTCTTGACTTCACCGGAAAATTTTCCCATGGATAAATATTCCCATGCTTATATTCCAGTGGTATTATAAAATGGTATTCTCGACTAGGTTAGGAACCTTTTTCCTATGGGAATTTCGATTATTCGTATGTCTAACGTATGTCCGGTATTAAGTACGTAAATATTGGAAACTGACCAATCATAATCAATATTATATTTCAATACTTTCAAGTAGTAATGTTGGGATCATTGATTCTATCGTCAACTTTTGACTCTTGTTTTGCCACTTGCCGTCTTGTCAGAGAAAACAATCAACCCCCTTTTGTTAGAAAATAACGCGAAAATATATCATGTGCTGAACCTAGTACAAGGGGCACAATAAAGCCAAAACGAAGAGTAGCTGCTACAAAGTTAACTAAAACCTTGAATACTAGCCGAAATATTGAACGCATGTTACAAAATAAAAACTTTAATAAAGAAAATTATTATGACAAAAAATTCAAGTTATTAGAGAGAAATGTTTTGGCAAAAGAACGAATAATTTGTGCCTTGGAAAAAATAGCAGAAACAAAGGAATTTTAAGGATTTTTAAGAGTGTTCAATATTTTAGCTTCAAGTTTTTTTAACATCTCATTATGTTATTAACAGTCGCTATTTATTTTGCGTAATAAAACATAATTTATTCTGAAATAGCCTATTCCTAATAATGAAACAAAATATATTCTGGGATTGCTTATTCTAGAAAACTTGCGTTGATTATATTTGAAAAATTGTCTATCATTTAAGGATTCAAAGGGATCCCCTGCCTCATTTTTTCACTTAGACCAAAAATCTCTTGGGACATTAATTGCTCTTCTTTCTGCCTCTTCTATATTGTTTAATTGGGAAAGTAAAATAGCTTCATCCATTTTAGGAAAGGTATATTAGTAATAATATACCATGAGTAATAATAATAGATAAATATTATTATTTGAAGTAACTAGCAAATGTCACCGGTGACAGATTCCCATTGGAAATTTGTTTTCCCATGCCAAATACCAGGTGTGTTTGCTCCCATACTTTTAGTGAGAAAATATTCCTAGTGGATGTGTCGAGAATACAAAATATAAATTCCCATAGGAAAATTATCTTTTTCCCATGGGAAAAAAAGTCGAGAATTGAGGCCCAGGGGGTCAATTCTAGACTTTTATTCCCATGGGAAAATAAAATTTTCCCATGGGAATTCAGTTTTCGTATTCTCGGCATAAGCGGTGGAATATTTTCCAATGAGAAGTATGGGAAAATATTCCCCTGCTTACGAGCATTGGAAATTGTGTTTTCCAATGGGAATTGTACTAGAGTTTGCGCATTAAAGTCGAAAATTTGACGAAAGACCACGCGAAAGACTAAGACATAACCAAAGATTATTGGATATCTTGGATTTTTGGTGAAATTGTAGTTAAAACATTTTTTTTTGTGTATTTATAAATTGATATTATTTTATTTATGTGGGTATATTATTTTTACCTCTTTTTCACTAAGAAACTGATTTTCTTAAATTAGTTAGAAATTGTGGGAGTTGCTAAGGGACTGGCAAATAGGTAACACAAATTGAGAAATTTGTAGTAAATTTAATAAGACCTTTTCGAAAATTTTATTATTTCCGTTAACGAAAGAATTTCTTAGTTTCTCGAAACTTTCGTTGCTCTTCTATACAAAAGCTACTTTTTCTTTTTTTAATATGTGAAAAGAAAAACTAAAAATAACTCGATACATAATCGAATATTTTCACTTGTCCTCGATCATGCTAGCGATTGCTCGGCACGGCATCTACTCCAGCGCAGAGGCTCGGCAGGTAATCGGTTACCCAAAAACCACAACAAATACAAATAATACCAACAGTAAATTTTAAAATATCTTTAATGTTATTGGTTATTTCGAAATATTCGTGAACTTAATATCAGACATACGTGAAACTATTATTTCCATGGGAATGTCTATTCCGACAAGTTCGAGAATTGCATAACCTATTACCATGGGAATATAAGTAGTGGAATCTTTTCCCATGGGAAAATTTTCCAATGAACTCGAGAATCGAGCCCCTGATGACGGTACTAACAAACAGTGTTGCCACCGCCGATGAAGGAATTATCGTGTAGTGCTGCAAAAATTATCGATTTTTCTTGAAAATTATGTTACAATTTTCCTAATTTTGTTGTTTCGGAAAAAAACACGTCATGCTTATTTGTATTTATTTATAATAGCATAAAAAATCAAATAACAAAAAAATAACACAAAAACTTAAATCTAAACTAAAATTATTCGTTTCAAAAATGATTATCAATATTTCCATGTTCGATTTTGGGAAATTTTGTACCAGTATTTGTCAATTAATATTTCAATATTTACCTCTTCATTTAACTCTGGCAATATAGTCGCCACTAATTATTTTTCAATGTTTTCTGGATTTACAATTCTAGGGAACCCCGTGTAGTCGGAGGGATTCCCTGCTCAGTGAAGCAAGATACGTTTTACAAGTACGGTAATATTTATGCAGATGGTGCTTTGACTTGTATTGTAACGTAACTTTTTTTAATTGCTAAGAGAGGTCAGCACTGATTAAATAAAATAATTTTAATTTGTTTGTTAAATTGGTTTCATGCAATAAGAACAAAATCTGCGAAGTTAAAAAATTCCTAGACTTAAAAATTATATTACAATTATCGATTATGTTACACATTATCGTTTAACTTAATTATGTTACAAGTGGCAACACTCTCAACTGGCTGTAATGGGTGATACCACGTTTGTGGAGAGGGATGCAGCAACTAGAAATGCGCTGTCCGGAATTTCCTCCAGGGCCGGAATTCCCCCAGTTTACCCTATATGAATTTATCGAAAACAAAAAAAAACAAAATGTGTAATAGAGTTACCATATCCTCGTCAGACTTGAAGGAAATATATTTTAAAAAATAGTAGTTTTGCTGTATAAATGCAGTTCTGGGATTTAATAATTAATAACTCAATGGGTTCCTCACAAATGTGGCCATCACGGCTGAAGTTAATAGTATCCGATTTGTAGTGGTTTTTACCGATTTATTTAAAGAAAATCGTTATATTTATATTTTTAATTAAATTACATTAGATAGACTTTTCAGGGGCACTCCGGGAGTGGCCGTGCCAGCCTTCTTTTTAGCTACGCCAATGTACACATTTATAATTTGCTTTTCTTATTAATCCTGCTGGTATACATCAACTCTAAGATAAAATTTCTAGTCTCAAGATAATATATAACCAAAATTGTGAAACTTGGAATTATATTTTTGAGTTTTACACTTTATCAACTTATGTAGCCAATTTTTTAAACCTATTTAATTTTTAGTCTTGACCCAGTTCCTTCCTTCATCCGAAGTGCTACAAAATCAAGCTGAATCTACAGCCATCGACCAAATAACTACTCCGTTAAAAAACCTGAAAACATTGTCTACGTCTGAAACTTACTGTGATATATTTCTGTCAAAAGCATTAGTAGCCTTAAGTTTTGGGATTGTTGATAGCAATGCCGTACTAGTTTTTATGGCCAAGGGCATAACGGGTGAATACATCGGATACTTGGTTACGATGCTTTTCTTTAATATGTTTCTGGTTAACATTTTGCAGGGTCGTATGAATAAAATGTTTTATAAAAATGATGACGGATATCAAAGAGCTTTGCACGCCAGTATTATTATAGTTATAACCTTGCTTGCACAAGGTTTTAGTACACAATTATGGATTTTCGTAATGGGCATTAATATAATGGCATTCTTTAGAACTGTGCTAGATAATTCAACGATGGAAAACTTACTCAAGAAAGTAAACGTTGAAGAAAAAGCAACGGTAATGAGCAGTTTTGACAGCATACAGTCTTTGACAGAGTTGACAGCTCCTTTAGTGGCTGGTCTGGTATTAGAATATTTAGGAATACCGATTCTATATTTAATTTCTGCTATTCTCTTTGCGATGCAATGCAGTTTAGTCTACAAAAGAAAAAATATTACAAATAATGTAACATCACAGATAAAGAAAGAAAATTAAAGTTATTTTTGCAGTGTCTCGTGTTTTTTTTTTTATTATCTTGTGTTCAAAAAAAAACTTCGAAAGATATGGAAGGATAAACAAAGTGTTTCTAGAGCCGGAATCCAACGGCGCGTGGAATGGCACTCCTCGGCGCGTGGAGTGGCAATCCTGGGTTGAGTCTCAAGGGTCGGACCGTTCCCACGGCGCATGAATATCGCGCAGACGTGGACACGCGCTTATTGCAGTCTGTTTTACGATGGCAGTGTTGGCGATAAAAATTTCATAATTTGATTTAATTGCACGAAAAAATGAACCATGAGCGGACGCGTATCGTTGCTGCCTCAGCTTTTTATTTTATGTTAGGAGTTTACAGCATGGCAAAAGGACAAAAAATAAAACAAAAATAATTTTTAATTAATTTAAAAAACTGACTTCAAAATCGTGCAGATGCCCTTAAAAATTGAGATTTTTTATTTTCTCATAGTTCATCAGATCCTGACTAATTGTATCTGGAACTAACCTTGACGTATCCCCTTTCTAACAAAAAAATAATCATGGAAATCGGACACCGTGTTAAAGAATTATCGCTGAACATACATAAAAAAAATACGACGAATTGAGAACCTTCTCCTTTTTTGAAGTCGGTTAACAAAGAAGATGGTGGAGAGTGTCTTTGTATAGAAATCGAGATAGGTAAGTACATTATAGAATATTTTGCAATAAGTGTTGAAAACTGATTTTCACACGCGTTATATACTATAATTTTTCTACGACTGCAACTAATATTAGGTTGTGACTTTTAATTTAATTTAATTTTTTCAATTCTGCGATTGAATATTGTACACTCATTTGCTCTTCAATTCTCCTCCAGGCATCATAAACTAAGTTCCTGTTTGTATGGTTTGGATCCCGTGGGTTCCAAACAATCGGCTCGGCTTCATAGAATGATAAAAATTCTACTCCATGGTAAAAGTTACCACGGCATTGAGAGTACCACGCGCCGAGCCGCGCCGTTGGAGCTGTAAGCACGTGTTGCTCGCCAACGTTCGCGCCCCTTTGAACCGTGTTGATTTACCGACAGACGACGGGACTCATCGCGCCGACCGAAGATTGGCAAACCTGCCTTATCCAACTGAGCGGGAACTGGCAAGTTTGGCGCTTGGAGTACCCCTCCGCGCGCCGTTGGATCCCAGCTCAATGAAGCCCATTGAAAAACCGCGCAAGTTGGGAGTATTATAATTATTAGGCATTACAATGACCTGTCAAAATGCTACCTGTGGGAAGTGACAGTTTAGATATGGCAACCCTGTGGGCCTGTTATTTACAGTGTCAATGATACATATATATTATGTCAAGGAGAGGTAGCATTCTTTTTAAAAATGCAATACACTGCACTAGGTACAAAGTTATAATATCTGAACAACATACATTTTGTGAACATGTTTGGGTTGAAATTAAAATAGTTAATAAAATATATGTAGTAGGTGTTGTGTATAGGCCACCTAACACAGATCATACTGCCTTTTTTTAGACCAATTTGAAAACACATTAATTTCTCTTTATACAGTTTATGACAACATTATTTATCTAGGAGACTTCAATATTGACCATTTGAATATACAATCAAGACTATCTTCTAATTTTTTTGCAATCTATGATATTTTTTAATATCACTCAAATAATCAGTGAGTCTACTCATATATCCTCTAATACAATGACCTTGATTGATCATATATATAGCCAGTGGCGGCTCGTGGGCACTAGCGGCAGTGGGGCACACACTGGAAAGGAATCCCCGGATTCGGTTTTCCCTTGGGAAAACAAATTCTCCGCTTAATGAAAATTATATATATTTCAAAACAATCAGTTGGGGCAATAACGATTTCTGAATGTGACTACAGGGATCTAAATATGAGCACTCAAAATGTATGTGGCTATTTAATCAAAAAATCATTACATATCTACTCTTGCGAAATTTGCGTAAATTTCTCAGAAGAATGCAATTTACTTAACAATTCTAACTTGTAACGCATTTTACAGCATACGACTCTGATGAAAAGGTGTTTGGTAATTTAAAATCTCCCAGCGAAAAATTTCTCTTTTATATTTTCAAATTAGAAAAAATATTTATATCTCTATTTGATAGTTTGTCAACTAAGCCTGGAATTTCCAACGCATACCTTTTTGAGATGAGCAAAATAGAATTTGGTGATCCTTGCCAACAATTTGCGAAAATGTACACCATTAAATTATTTAAAAGACTCAGAATTTTTTATACTCTTAAATATGCAAACAGAGATTTGAAATCCTCGAAAAAGTCAGACAAAACCAAAAGAAAAATTAAAGTTATGTCCCATTTATAAATATTATTGATTTTTTTCATCATATTTTTGACTGCTTTATAAAAAAAAGTTATTTTTCTTTATAGTTTTATTTCTTAACTATTCCAATGGTCCAACTAACGTTTTTTCATAATCACAATAAATAAATTATTATCATGGTCCAACAAACGCGCACCTCATCGCCTTATGAGGGACCCGGTAAAGAAGCCGCTGCGTACATTCGTATCTGGTCTAGGTAATCTGTGCCATGGAACAGCGCCCTGCTTGTGACGTATAATCCATCGCATGTGTTCATCTCTTGCTAAGCGATATTGTCGTTGTCCTTGTTTTTCGCATCATAATGAGAGATAAAACAAAAGATCACACTTTTACTGTGCCCATCTTAATTTCGGAATTCTCGGAACGTGGCTCAACGTCCGGTCGTCCAGTGTCGTGCCAACGCGGTTTGCGCTAAATATTAGATAAAATAATAATAATAGGCATTGAGGAAAATATAAAATATGTAAGTTATTTTTTTTTTTTATTTTATTGAACTAGGGCACGTGCCCAAGTGCCCTTAGGGGCAAACCACCACTGTATATAGCAACTTTGAAATAAAGCAATCTGGCGTACTAGATAGACACTTAGCTAGTTAGACATTTTTAACTTATTGTACATTTGATGTATTAACGAACATCCCCAATATAAAAACTATTACACACCGTCAGTTTTCTCGAATCAATTTTGATAATTTTGAGTCCGACATTAAATCCGTTAACTGGGATCCCACTATGTCAGTAAAACAACAATTTTTCGTTTTTTACATAAAGAAAAGTACCATCCTTATAAAATTCAGTTGGTACAAGAGTTATCTGAAGACGATCCAGACCGAAGGCTACAATTCTGTGAACAGATGTCAGGCAGATGTGCAGTTTTTACAGAAAATACTTTTTTCGGACGAAGCAACGTTTTACTTAAATGCTACTGTCAACCGACACAATTCTCGTTATTGGAGCAGAGAAAATC
This sequence comes from Psylliodes chrysocephalus, assembly GCA_927349885.1. NCBI lineage: Eukaryota > Metazoa > Arthropoda > Insecta > Coleoptera > Chrysomelidae > Psylliodes > Psylliodes chrysocephalus. The sequence goes on along the minus strand of OV651822.1, from coordinate 3,337,181 downwards.
CTCATTGGATAATGGAGACTCACACTCAGTTTCCTAAAAGAGTGAATGTGTGGTGTGGTATTATTGAAAATAAAATCATTGGGCCTTACTTTTTTGATGACTCTCTGACAGGTGAAGGAAATTTATATTTTTTAACAAATTTTTTGGTACCTCAAGTTCTGTATCCTGATAATAACAATCCAGATGAAACAGATAGAAATGTTTGGTTCCAACAAGATGGTGCTCCACCACATTATGCACGTGGAGTGAGAGACTACTTGGATGAAGTATTTCCTAACAGATGGATTGGCAGGCGTGGAGCCATTGAATGGCCACCTCGATCTCCCGATTTAACGCCGCTTGATTATTTGTGTATTTAAATCGACCGGAGACTATTGACGAATTAAAAGAAAGAATCACCGAAGAAATTGAAAAAATTGGCCCGGACGTCATACAAGATGTTCTTCAAGAATTTAATAACCGCATTGGTTATTGTCAAGAAGTTCACGGCAGTCATTTTGAACATGTAATACCATAAAATTGTAGTATTATTAATAGAATAGTTAAAAATAAAAATTGATGTTTCTTGAATATAAATGTACAAAAAACAAAAAATCTTATACTGCTGAATAGGGAATTAAAAACCCTTTAAAATAAGGTATCACACGCTACCCCTTTCTATTTAAAAAAAATAAAGGTGTGACTTTTACTCCGAAGGGGTTGAAGAGAGATAAATAATTTTGTTCAAAAAATGTCATTTTAGAAATAAAAATCGACCTGTTCAAGGATTTTTTCGAAACGTAATAATAAAGCCAATAATTAATATATTCCACAAATATGGACCATTCTGTATTTTTTTTTTTTTTTTTTGTTAAAGGATGGTGAGGAAGAATTGGTCAATAGACCTATCACCACTCTTTTTGTTTACCATCGTTAATTATTGGCTTTAATATTTATCTGAAATGCATATTTATTTTATGTGGTAAACAATAAATGATTTATTATTATTATTAAGGTAAGTATATATTTCTGTTATTTAAGACTATAGAAAAAAATCGAAGAGTTGTGTGTTATTAATTACTCCATAATTTTTGTCATATACATGATTTTTCTAAATTGGAACATAATGAAGAAATTTGAAGGAGAATAAATTTGAATTTTTGAATATTTTCGTTGGCAATGAAGATATTAAATTTTTTTTTGAATGATTACTTCAAATTCTAAATACTTTTAATTAGATTGGTCATTTTGATTTAATTCTTTATTTGACATACATCTTATAAATATTTACAGAAACAATAAAAATTATGCAGGAATGCTAGTTACAGATGGCGAATATTGTTGAGTAATCCTTTGAAACTCACTTTCTTTTTGCCTCAAATCCTTTATGTAAGGATGTTCAGGATTGGCGTCCTTCAACTGGGATAAATATCTGTTTGCAATCTAAAAAATTATAAATATAAGTTAATCTGAATACTTACTGACAAGAAGATATTTTGAAATAAAAATCAACATTAAACTGCTTTTATCTAGTTTTATAAAAAAAACAAATAAAACATTTTAATGCCCTTAAAAAAGAAAATAAAGGCTCAAAACAAGCCACAACAAAAATTTATTGAGAAAACATGTCTTCAAAGGTTAAAATAAACTTCTAAAACTACTACTGCTAATGATAGTATTTGTTGAAACATTTACATTTGGTCTATGGCTTTTGTAACCTTATTTTTTATTATCGGAAAAGAATAGGTTGTCATAAGTCTGGACTTACGTAAATCATTTGTCTAATAGAATAACCACAAATAACTGATTAAAACAGAAAAAATACCTCATGCATAAATTAATAAAAAAAAAACTAAAAGACAATATTTATCCTACGAAAACTATATCAAGGTTACATACCTCAGGACCTTTGCCCATATGCCTCTGAAGGGTAATAAAATTAACCAATGTATCTGGATAATTGGCATCTTTATCGATAGCCTCTTGCAAAGCTGCCTCTGCCTCTTCATATTTTGCTTGACCTATAAATGTGACAGCTTGACCGTTCAGAAGAAGTGGTGTTGAACCATATTTGTCAACCAATTCTTGGTAAATGTAGTAAGCATCTTGAAGTTTATCACCACCCTAAAAATCAAACAACTCATTATATCTCCCTTGACAAAAATAATGATAGTATGAACCGTCCGGTTATTGACCACGTCCCAGTAAATGACCAATATTTACTGATTTATGATTTATTAAGAATTTTTAATAACCTAAGGCATCATATTATAGAGCAAATTGATCCTCATCTAATTCTCAAATTTTTTTATACATTTGACAACACTGCTCATAATCGGCAGTTTATAAATGTCAGTTAAAAGTGCATGTGTTTTTGTTTCCTTCTCAAGTAACCACAAGTAATTAAGGTAAGTAGAGCTAAGTGTTTTTTATTTGGCTATATCAAGCTAGCGGGCACTCTGTGGCGGCACCATACAAGACCTGGTGGGTTTTTGTAGCTTTTTTGTAGCTTTTTTGTTACGCTATTTGCGAATTTGTAGCTTTGCCCAGGTCCGAAAAGACAGCGGATCCGCTAGCTTGAATTTCCATAAATTCCATAGTAGCGGCACAGATTGAGACCCAGCTGGTTTTTCGTAACTTTTTTGTTACGCTAGTCTCCCTTTTGTAGCTTGTACTGAACCTGAGAAAAGCGCGGATCCCCTAGCTTAGCGGATATTTGTAGCGGCACCAACTCGGACTAGGCTCATTATTTGTAACTTTTTTGTTACGCCTGTCTTCATTTCGTTGCGAGTCCTGAACGTGAGTAATAATCGTTTCTCCATGAGCGTGAGAGAAAAGTGCGTTAATTTAAAATCAAGTTTCGGCATCTACAAGTAATATGTGCAACTCGATAGTGTGACTATCTGTTAATAGATGGCACCAGTATTGCATTTCACGAATTATGGCCATCTTCCATCCAATATATTTTTGAGAAATTTAAATATAATCTCAAAATCGGACATTTGTTTTCAAATGTTTTTTTAGTGTTGTTTATGTATTTATACTTTTGTTGAATCAAGAATATTCTTACATCTTTTTTGAATGATTTCCTTAACCAATCGTTTTGCAGTATTTATGGACCAGTGTTTAATTCTGTCGGATCACAACTATACAGTGTGTTCCATCTCAGACGAGCCACCCCGTATATTTCTTATCCCATAGTAATTGGAAAAATTTCCGAAACACATTAGACGATTTTCTTTGGGGGACATCTTTTGACGTATATTTGAGGCTTGAACCAGCAACCCCCTATGAGGGGGCGCTTCAACCCCTCAAAATGGAATAGGGAAGAAGGGTTGAGTGATACATCATTTGTAAGGTCTTGAAAGCCTCTTTACAACGGTGTATGAAAAAAATCACATTCTTAAAAAAAATTAATTGTTTTATCACATCAAATGATCGAAGAAACATGATAAACACCTTCTAAGAGCAAAAAATGAAGGCAAGATAAGAAAATGTTTTGATTTTTTTTTTATTTATTAGTTCGAGAGAATTTATTAATGCATGGAAGTCAATGGAAGACAAATTGAACATTTCATTTAAAAACTCAGTTTTGATTTTTTTGATTGTAAGCACAAAAAGTATTAAATAATGAAAAATTATTTAAATTATTGGAAAATTATGCAGAAAATCAAGACAACCCAATGAAGAAAATGGCGAGAATTATATTGCATTAGAAGATGAAAGAGAAAATATGAAAAATAATTTTCTAATAATGATAGACACAGAAACTGATGATTATCAGGAAGTTGAAAAAAATTAGAAATGTAGATTATATAAATAAAGAAAATCAAGAAAGTGCCCCGAAGAGTACCTAAAAAAATGAAAATACATGTGAACAAATTGAGGAAGAAATGGAACATGCAGAAAACCAAGACAATACTCAAAATAAAAGCATCCAAATTGAAAATCAAAATGAGGAAAATGATGAGTCAAAAGAAACACAATTGGATTTAAATTTTAGCTCAAAAAAATCTTTTAAAGTCCAAGATTCCTGGAAGGAACACTTACACTTTCCAACGTTGGAAATTGTCACTAAAAAAGTGTTAAAGAAAAAGCCCCTTTAGCAATAACTTCCAAATATTGGAAAGAATATCATGAGAAGAAAGAAGAACAAAACAGAATTGCCGAAGAATTAAAAGAGCAAAGAAAAAAGTTAGAAAGGAAAAAAACGTAGACATGAAGAATTAAACAAAAATAAAGAAAATAGACCAAAAAAGTTAAAGAGAAGAGAATCTTCTTCAAGTTCAAGTGATTTGAATATTTCAGATGAAGAATCTTTAGAGGAAAATGAACAAAAAACCAGGATAAAAATGAAATCAATGAATCTATGCCACCAACTACATTTACCATTGCTGATTTCGTGATTGTCAAATATAAGAACAGTTATTTTCCCGGTGTTGTTATACAAAAAAAAAAGTAGCATATGAATTGGAAATGGCCAGAAAAAAATGACAAAATATGGTATAAAGAAGAGGATGTCATTAAAAACATTGAATCATCAATGCTGATATGTAGTCAAGGAAATGTGTATTCAGTTTCTGAAATGGAAAAGTATAAAACAGTGCTTTAATTTATTTAAACTAATGTAACCCTCTTTGATTTTTTTTTTGCGAAGGCACAAGGCGCGGTAGCTCACGTGTTCGGGGCGGGTCGAGGTTCGATGACAAAGAAATATAAGTCAAGAAAAATTAATATAAATAATTACTTAAAGCTGGGCGCCATTAAGTTCTGGTAGTGTTTCAAACTTACAAGTAAACAAAATATTAGGCCTGAAATGAAAACTTTTGGGGAAAATAAAATGATGAAATTACCACAATTTCTTTTATTTCATTATAGTAGAGTTTTTTAAATAATGGTTAATTTATCTTCTAATCGTAGCATTAGCTGATTATTCTATGGTAAATACCTTAAGTTCAAAATCATACAATATTGTTGATTTCACACTCCCCCAAATATAGCTATATTTCGGTTCACACGCTGGTGAATTTTAAATACCTAATTCATAGGATTTTAGACATAATATTTTAAATTTACACCAAGATAGTAGTTCAAATAAAAAAAATCATCAAAACAAGTATTATTAAATTTGATTTATGAAAATTGTGATAAAGAAATTATTATTTACTTAATTTAACTTAAAAGAAAAATTAGAAATTTCTGACCTTAAACGAGATAATGAAAAAAAATCCCTTCGAGATGGTGATGAGGACATGTCGCAGTCCGGTAACTAAGACATGGGGATGACGAATTAAATATTTAGCCCTGACCTTCATTATAGACGGAGTAAACCCTTCTACGGAAGTGTTCCAAGAAGCTGAAGCTCTCAACAGTAAAGCTGTCGCCGCATCAAGCTGAGACATCCAAGTTTCCAATGTTATACAAAATTATAAAATACACAAAAGGCTGGTTTATCAAAACCACGGACCTTATTTGTGGCTTTTTCTGTACCAAAAAATCTGATGTGTCCAACACATGACTTTCCTATCTAGTTATTATAGGCATTTTCCGGTTATTTTGTACAACCTATTGCAGCATCTCTATAAATGTTTAGAGGATATATACATTTTACACATATATATATACCTCGAAACATTTTTCTATAGATATTCATTGAAAACGAAAATACAGAAAAATTTAATTTTAGCACTTTTCCATTACGGTCCATTTTAGAAAAATCATGTATAAACAAAAATTATAGAAATCGATATCGCAAACAACTTTTAATTCAACAATTTTCATAAAAATCAGAATTTTGCACATTTTGTCAAATTTCTCGAATACGGACCATTTCAGGAAATTTTGACATAAATCAAAAATTATAGATAATAATATTAGAAGTAACTTTTATTTGAACAATTTTCTTCTCCAAACATAAATAACAGATATATTCCATAAAATATAAAAACGGCCTCCCATAAAGTACCCCCCCAGATGTTCCGACTTTGTCCAAAATCTAATCATTTCACGTCAGGCCGAAATAAACCTTAAGTTTAAAATTTAATGTTTTTTCCTTTATCCGTTTTTGAGTTTTCTTCAAATTTCGAAATTTACACATTTTCTCAAATATCTCGAATACGGTCCATTTTAGAGAAATTATGTATAGGACAAAAATTATAGAGAATTATATTACAAACAACTTTTATTTGAACAATTTTTATAAAAAATTATGTTTTTTACATTTTGTCAAATTTCTCGAATACGGACCATTTTAGGAAAATTTTGCATAAAACAAAAATTATAGATAATTATATTAGAAGTAACTTTTATTTGAAGAATTTTCTTCTCCAAACGTAAATAACAGATATATTCCATAAAATATAAAAATGACCACCTATAAAGTACCCCCCCAGATGTTCCGACACTGCCCAAAATCTAATCAGCTCATTGGACGCTGAAACAAAGCTTAAGTTTAAAATTTGGTGTTTTTCTGTGTATCGGTTCATGAGTTATGCGTTATACAGACACACACACACACAGACACACACACACACACAGACACACACAGACACACACACACACACACACAGACATCATCGCGAAAATAGTCAAAACGGATTCAGGGGACCTCAAAACGTAAAAATCCGTCGAAAACTCGAGGTCGAAAAAAATCATGATTCCTATACTTTCCTTATATCTGTATACAGATAGGAAAGTAAAAAATATGGTATATATTCCTATTTTTATAGGTCGGCAAATCTAAAAATATGGAAATGCGATGGTAAATAATAATTTAATTAATTCAATTTTGAAATTCTTAGCTCCTAAAAGTTAGGATGACCATGTAAAAATTAATATTTATTTCGGCTAAACCAAAGATGCTACTTAATCAGTCAGCTATTAACACGAAAAAGACCAGAGAATCGCCGAAACAAAAACCAAATTATCAAAAAAAAAAATTAATAAAAAACGGCAATCTTGGCCTTGAAGTTTGAAACAGCCAATCAAACGCCAGCAAGAGACTTCTAGCTCTGACGTCATTAAGAAATATTATTGAAAATGCAACGCTAAAAAAACCCTAAGTCACTGACAGAGAAATAACCAGTTTTGACATTGACATTAGATTGACAACGACAGTCAACAGGTGTTTTATTTGAACTAAATGAAAACAATGTTTACTATTTCAAAAACAAATTTAAATATTTAACTGTTAATGATTTAAGACCCTGGAGGATTACAAGAAATTGTTGTACCTGAAGAAACCAAAGTATTGTATTTTATAATGAACTGGGTAAGTAGAAAGCAATTTGTTTAATTTATCATTTTTACTAATAAAACTATGTTTATTTTAGGTGTCCTGAAGATAGTATTAAGAAAATTGATATTGAGATGAAAATAGACAGAATGCTATGTAAATAAAGCAATATTGAAGCAAAATAATATGTAATCAAAACCAATTTTAATTACTGCCTATAAAACAATAAAAAAATCATAAAAAATTCTATATTTCATAGATTTTTTGTTTTCTTATTGTTACTAGCAGGTATATTATTAAGTTTATAATTACACAACATTCATATTTCCTATATGAATGTTACACTAAGTTTTTATGTTTTCTTTTAGACAATAAAGTAGTTTTGTAGTCATTTACTAGTATTTTATGTGGTCAATTACTCAAAGGAACTGGTCATTTACTAGGATTTTATGCATTATATCTTAAAAATTATCAAATATTTTGAACAAATAAGCATATTTACATTTTATGTTAAATAAGTTAAATTAGTAAACAAATTCATCCAGCTATTCCTTGCTTTTTCTTTTAAAAACAAAACGAATATTTTTACAAATACGTATATATCACTGTTGCCTAAAGTGGTCATTAACTGGACGGTTCACCCTACTTATAAAATGGTAGAATTATATATTTTTTCACATAGTTTTTTATATTGCAATCTCATATGACAGTATAGTTGAGACTTTAGGTTTAGTTTTTAAGAAAAATTGTCTTTCAATACTTTAAGGTATACCTTATAGAACACCTTAAAGGTACATAAATAAACTATTTAATAATTTAGATTAAAGATATTATCCATCAAATCTATTTCACGTATATTTTAGAGTGTCTAAAATAATTTCTGTGAAATGTAGATGAGATACTTGCATTTTTTTGTCAGTTCTACAGCTCTACAGCACTTATACTCCAGCCTTCTATGAGCAGAGAGCTGTTCTACGTTTGGGTAATATCATATTGTAATTTATACATACATACACTATACATAGATCACAATTATTCTACCACAAATAAATTAAATAATTATGTAATTACAGAGGCGAGTAAAAAATCTGTGGGTCAAAGATATGTTATATATCTGTCTGGAAGAATATGCTACTTTTTACCAAATATGTATAAAATTTATTTAACCATAAATTCAACCAAGCTGATAAAAAACATTTTAAATAAGTTTCTATTAAATTGTGAGAGAAAAGACATACATGACCTAATAGAAAATAAAATCACTCCAATTTAAATTATTACTAGTAATAAAATTGTTTTTTGAATATAATTTATATTTTGTTAGGTTTTTATGTACATTTGCCTTATTTAAGTGTATTTAAATTATTCCTTTTATTAAAATTGTTTTTGTATATGATTATATTTTATATTAGGTTTAGTATATAGTATTATTGTTTGCATTGATCACTAAAATAGGTATAGATACTGAACTTAGTCATTAGCTCGTGCACGACCTCATATGGTTTTAACAAACCTATGACAAAGTTCAGTTTATTCTTTATTAAAAAAAAAATGTACACCAAACAATCTGTAAACTTTTTTTGAATGAACTATTATTATATTAAATTGCAATTAATGTAATTGTATTGTCTTTGTATACAAAATTTTTGTAAAATGCTATAGTAAATAAAGAATTATTATAAAATACTATTTATGTAGCTCAATTTAAAACTTACAGTTTGAATGTTGATCCAAGCCTGTGCCAGTTGAGTTAAAGTAGCATCATCATCTTTATCTTGCATTTCTTTTAATTTCTTCTTAGCCAAATCTACCCTGTCCAACTTCAAAAGTATATCAATAATAAAAGCATGTGCTTCCAAACATTCTGATGCATGTAATACTTTATATGCTCCCTCCAGATTGCCTTCATTGACGTAAATAGTGGCAGCAACCAAAATCAGAGTGTCATTATTGGCATTTGTGGCTACTTGTTGGTCAACTTGGGCTACCACTGCTTCTTTATTATTTTTTCCTGATAGATAATCAGCTAATAGTTTCAGTGGTTGAATTTCGATCGGAGATGCTCCATGAATTTCATCTAATACCACCAAAAACTTATTTTGTGCCATGTAGGATCTATAAGTGAAGATATCTCTTTGGGTAGCAACTTCTGGAGTTGAGGGCTAAAATATCCAATTACAGATTACATTTATATAGTAATTATTTAGAGGGTTTTACCTTTTTTAATTTTTGAGCTTCGTTGATACATTGCTGGTAGTTTCCTATATAGAAATAATTTTTTATTTCGAAAAGTTCGTCTACGTCTTGCTGCTGACGTGCCATTTTTGTTATGACGTTTGTGTGACGTGTGACGTTTAAATAATTTTTCATCTTCTTGTTTTATTATAAGACCTCCTACTATTTAGGGGCCTATTCAGTAACTCTGAACGACGTCGTTAATAGACGATAATCGTTCACAGACGACTTTTCTTATTCAGTAGACAACGATTGTCGTTGAAAATAGACAACTATGGTTGTAAAATTGTCGTTCATCAACGATAGCCAAAGAGCTCTCGTTAATAATATGAAGTGTCGTTATAGTGATTTTTGCATTCCCTCTCATTTTTCATTGTGAATCAGGATGTGTTCTAAATAATAAAAGCACTTTTTTACAAATTTTACAACTAAATTGCCATCTATTACCTAATACAGCAAGTACAATTTGTAAGGAAATTTTTTCTAATTTATCAAATTATTTTAAAAATAAATCGGATTTAAAGTTAGGATTGCCCATTCAACCATTTACTATTGGATTCTTATTAACAGTGCTGTTCCTAAAGTAGCACTGCGAAACAGTAACAAAACCTATATTACGGAAGTACCTATAATACTTCTCCGTAACCTACACAAATTTGGCCTGTCTTTCAAATACAATAAAAAATACAACTTGTATTGTTCTCGAGTTGTTTTTTGTATTCTTTTGGAATAGTTCTCAGTTTTTTTTTTAATATATCCATACTAATTTAAATAAACCCTACATACAATACGACCAGCAAAAATGGCCTGCGAGAAACAGAATTTCTACGAATCGAGAATCGACCTCCTGATCGTGTTGTAGGTTAAGAACAATAATTAATATATTCTGAAAAACAAATGAATATATCTACTGGTAGAATTTTTATTTTACGTTCCAAAAAAATCTCAAATATACCGAGTGTTTAAATTAAAGGGTTACAGTTAAATACCGCCTTTTATAAAAAAAAACAAAGTTTTATAGTTTTTTTGGGTGTTACTCAATAAGTAGAAATCCAATAAAAAAATGTTTCCTTTAGAAGTTTCTTATTATTTTATGAAAAAATAGGGTTCCAATTAAAAAAAAAAATCCACCTCGATATGACCATATGGTCAGCTATAAAAAAAATTAATTTAGCCAAAATGTTTCCCCTAAAAAACTATAAAACTTTTGTCTGATACTTTTTTTTATAAAATGCATATTTTCGGCGATATTTAACTGTAAAACTTTAATTTAAACACCCGGTACAATCATCAGCATACGTTCTTTTATCACAAAACACTAAAATTATAATACCAACTTACTAGAAATCATCGTTCAGATTTGGTAACTAGAAACAACGTAACGACTTTGTTATTGAATAGAGTTTCAAAAATTATCGTTATAAAAGTCGTTGGTTGAACTATCGTTAGCTTAACGATGTCGTCCATAAACGATAAATTACTGAATAGGGCCCTTAATCATTAAAACATTCTATGCCTCCTTCTGACATAGGCATACAGTCACACAACTTCAATTTCCATATTTTTTAAATTGTCGATATATTTTAATATGTAAGTGATCACAAATAGAACATGTACGTGAAAGAATAGGAAATTTAAATATTTTTTGCAATGATTTTAAAATTTTGTTGGACGCTGAATGTAGAGATATGAGAAGGCCATAAGCCACAAACGTTTTAACTTTTTCGCGCCTTTATCCTTTCTCTTTTAAGATTTTGGAAGGTTTTAGCGGTTTTCTATAGTTTGTGATGTTATCTGTATATGAAGATTTCTCTGTTTTGCAATGGGTCCTTTATTATAAGATGTAAGGTATTAACAAGTTCAAAATTAGAATTATCCAAACTAATTGAAACATAAAACAGGTATGTATATGGAACTAATGTACTTTTTACAACAAAAACAAATAAATTCTACTAAACTACGAACAATTACATTGCTTTTTTATTATATCAACAATTTCCTCGACATCTTCAATAGATCCAAGAAAAATTGGAGTTCTTTCATGAATATTTGTGGGTTGTATATCCAAAATTGGAATTTTACCATTACTTGCTGATCCCCCAGCATTTGAAACTATGTAAGCCATTGGCACACATTCATACAGAAGTCGAAGCTGTAATTATAAAGTTGGTCAGTAAATATGGTTAATATTTTAAGGAAAAATAGTTATATAATACAAGGAAAATCAAGTTTTTGATATGCTCAAGTTTCAAAATTCATAATTTGTTATAGGTACAGGTTCTGTTATTATATATAATACCAGACACCAAATATATGACGTGATATTGTTTTTATTATGTTTTACTTTTCTGATAGTGTCTTTTTAGTTCATGGACTTTTTATATTTTCACCCCGAGTCCATCACATCCATTTCTACCAAGGAAATGTATGTACGAGGTCGCGTCAATAAGAAGTAAATGAAAATGTCTACTTTCCAAGTTTTTTCTCATATCATTTTTATTTTAACAATCTCAAGTATCACTTCTGATATAAATGCATAGTACATCTTGTTTGAATTAGATAATACTATTTATTTAGATTATATATCTCTGTATTTGTAAGGTGGGGATGGTGGGTTGCTCCACATCATTTATGTCTCATTATACCCATTGTCCATCCTCCAGGGATATATATGAGACCTGCCTTTTAACTTGTTAAAAACCTGCTGTTTATCACTGAAAAGTGTTTAGAAACAGCTATCTTTCCAGCTCATCAAAGTCCTGTAAGTTATCAACTCCTTAAAAACTTGATGGTTGTTGCTGAGAGGTGTCTAGAGGCAACCAGCAAATATTTGAGGAGTGCCTAGGGTCAAAATCCTGCAGGTTAATAACGTCGCCGTGAGGTCTATGCCCCATATTTGGAAGTGGCACTTTGATAAGCTTCTACCACCCCGATGCCCAGACAGCACACCAAATCCTTTGGATATCTACTGAACATCCCAATATCCACTGAATGTCCAGTCCATGGTGGATATCTATTTTATATCCTTGAAATCTAATTTATTTTATAGACATGCAAATGTCCATAAATAATAGTAATTATATAGCAAATTATTAAAAAATTACGCCATTGTGCTCGCCATTGTGGCTAATAGTACCGTTCAGATATTTAAAATTAATTTTTTTAAGGTGTATTCAATATCCCATGGACATCCACTATAAATATAAATATATCAAAGTCTAAGCGCGGACGCAAACCATCGTGGATATCTACTAGATGTAATTTTTGATTTTGCTTCCTAAGTATAGATGGCGATACCACTTTCGTATCTACTCATGCTCAACCCGCCGTAAATGAGTTCGATCGAATTTCTTTTTCACAATCAGACTATTAGAGACTGGGGTCAAGAATTTCCATTTATTGCTGAAGAGTCCTAATAAGGATGACTTTCTCCTTAGTGGGCAAAATCAAAGGCAGATTGTTGGAAATATTTTTTATCTCTATTTTGTTTCGACGTTATTCAATAATCATTGGTTACTTATGAACCTCTACTAAAGATACCTTTAAAATATTTTGCTGAATATCTGAATTCTATATCCATATTGGATATCCACAAAATATATTCTGTGGATATCTCTGGGATTTCTCTTGTATTGTCTGGAAGATACTCATTTAATATTTTGCTGAATATCCATAGGATATCTTCTATATTCTGGATATAGACGGGCATTTGGATATCCATATTAGATCCACGGAATATTTCTGATATCCTGTGGATATATTGGATATCCACAAAAGATATTCTGTGGATATCTCTGGGATTTGGTGTGTTGTCTGGGTGGTAATATCCGGTTGGTTCCAATCTGACTGTCCTATCCACAGGGCATTTAGGAATCTCTAATTAAAGTATGTTAACGATTTTTGTATTTCCAAAAAAATATTAATGGAATAAATTAATACAAACCTTTCCTTTTGGTGAAGCTGTAGTTGCGGGGTAAAGAAAAATACCGCCATATTTAATAGTCCTGTGAATATCAGCCACCATAGATCCAACATATCTTGCATTATAAGTCTTTCCTTTACTGGGGTCCTTCTTATTCTGAACATATTCTTTGATAGCTTCATCCCATTGGTGAGTATAACCTTCATTTATCGAATATATATTACCTCGTTTTGGAATCTTCAAATTATGCTCCGTTAAGATAAATTCTCCAATGGTAGGATCAAGCATGAAACCATGAACACCGTCTCCTGTGGATATTACCATCATAGTAGCACTGCCGTAGAGCACATAACCTGCTGCTACCACGTTACGTCCAGACATTAAAGCGTCTTTTACTGTTGGTACACTATTGTCAGGTTTTTTAAATATGGCGAAAATAGAACCTATGGATACTAGACAGTCTATGTTAGATGAGCCATCAAGTGGATCAAAGGCTACCATGTATTTTCCTTGTCGTTCTTTATCTACCTATTAACATTAAAGAATAATTTAGGATTAATTCTTACTGTGTATCAATTTTAGACCTCGATAACAGTTTCATTTTCCTCAGAAACCATTATGGAAACGGTATAGGACGACTTAAGTAGATTAATAAATAGCTCGTTTGCCAAAACGTCCAATTTTTTAACTTCTTCGCCCTGTACATTTGTAGTGCCTGATGTTCCGAAACTAAAATAAACAAACGTTTCTTATTGAACTCTTCCAAATGTTTTTGAAAGAAATATATAACATGTTTATAATATATATTGCCTAAATAAATTAAAAGTCTCCATCTCATTGATGACAACATTGTAAAAGATATTGGTCTGAGATTATAACATTGAGGCCTATGAATTTACCTCAGTAATGAATAGAGCAAGAACGTATAACACATAAGGGCATTACGTACTTTATAATATTTTTAACACTCAAAAATCGTTCTAACAAATATTAAATTTAATAAACTAAACATGAAAACTAGAAATGTAATCTATAAAATTGACAATATGAGCATAGCAAAATGGCGAATCGATCACCGATATGGTCAATATAATCAATGTGTCACTAATGTGTTATTTAAATAACTTTGTGGTGTTATTTTTTCTTTCACCTGAATGTTGTAGTGGCATCAACATCAATACTCTTCGATGACATGCAATCATTTATTTTTCATTGAAAAATATAGTCTAGTTTTTTTTAATTTAATAATAACAATTACTTACAGTTTTATAATACCAGCTCTTCGAACAGCACTACTAATCGTTTTTGCTGCAGTTTGAATAGACGTTAAAAGTTGAGTCAGCTCTCCCGTGGCATTCGGTATTTTTTTCTGGTGTTCCAAAAAAAAACTGATTAGAGTTATGGAATCCGCATCTAAAGGTTGATGACTGGTCATAGTTATTTAAATGTCATCGTACTCTTGTCTGATTGATAGATAAACAAAAAAGTTAGGTTATTGTTATTGTCTAACACGCCATCTACTGTAATATTTAAGTATTTTTAGTACCTCATTATTGTCGATGAGCAGAGTTCAGTGAACTGTATACTTAAAATGGAACGCCAATTCCTATTAACAAAAGTAAGTCAAATTGAATTCGCGCATTACGTCCCAACGATACTGGCGAGAATGCGCACAAAGTGCCTTTGCAGGTCCGTTTCGGCCATTTCATGTACTATTTTTTAAATTAAGAGAAATTAATATCTTTAAAACTCAACAATAAGAAAATCCATTTTAATCTTTAGTTATATTTCTTACCACTTGTTTTACCGTATGTAGATGTCAAAAAATAGGAATTAGGAGGAGTTACTTATTTTTAAAACTATGCAAACATTTTATAATATGGAATCAAAGCCACCTATTTAAAAAAACAAAATTAATATGTAATAAAGTATAGATATTTTATCATTGCTTACTCTAAGAATAACAAAAGTAATATTTGCTTTAAAAATCATTTTTAATGGATAAACCCATATATAAATTTGTTAAAACTTACCTTTGGAGGCTTTTCCAAAAAGGATCGAATGGAGACTGTTAAGCGCATAGAAACAATATATTTCTTTACACAAACATATCAAAGGGAAGCATAAGAATGTTTAAAGTGACTAAGTCTAAAAACCTTTACTAGCTGCATTAATTTTATTGAGAAAATATATTTACATTTAAATAAAACACTAAGATAAAGTAACTGTAGCTTTATTAGTAAAGTATAGTAACATTCAAATTTTCCATAAAAACGACCCCATCTCAAGCAAAATTTTCAGTGATAGGTATAGGTTTTATTTTTGCTTTAATGAATTAATAGAATTCTTTATCGTTAGTAGCAATTTTATAGATGAGAAATACGTCTTTCACATTTGTAATGTTATTTACAAAAATAAGATATTTATAAATGTTTCGGCCGAATCAAAAATTTACGGTGACAGCCAAGCAACTTGGTGGGTAATATTACAATAGACAGATAATTTATTTCAGGTAGACATTTTTTACAATGTACATGATTCGTCAAAAATAAAACAATAATATAAACTAGCGAAGTAAATAAGTATTTATTTATAATAAATATATACGTACAATAGAAAACATGTACTTATAATTAGTATAACTGTGAGTATTAATTATTATTATAAAAAGAACATTCATATTATTACCTTTGCAAGTCAGAAACATATGTAAATTTACTTATTTCCTGGATATCTTCATTCTCTTTATTTTGTTCATAAACTCCAGATGATGTGCTAGGTCTATCTGTTGATTCAACCACATAGCTGTAATAAATAATAATATTCTTAAAAGTTTTATTTAACCAATTAATTCATATGCCGATTGTTCCTACATGTTATCCCAAATTGTTTTTTTTTCTGTACCCTGTAAAACGCTAGAGTAACTATAGGACCATTAATATTCTGCCAACATTTCCATATAATAAATTATGATTTTCATTCTTTTATTCATAGAGTGACAAGATCTGTTAATCGACTAAATATGTAGAATTAATTATTATTTCTTCATCAGAATTTTGTAACCAGTTACATATGGGTATGTGAGGTATAGATTTTAAATTTTTAATTAATTGTTTATTAATATAGATATATTTCAAATTAATTTGTTATTAAGTATTAGGTATTATTTAGAATTTTATTATTATTGAATGACTATGACAGGTATTCTATATTATTGTCTTGTTTTAATGGGCTCTGATCCATAAATATATTATCGATATCTACATACATATAATTTTGTAGTTAGGTATACATATAAAAAAAAGTATAATTTAATAAATATATATTTGTCATAGCTTAATTACCTTGGAAGATTAGTAGGTAACATCAATGGCTTACGAGGTCCTAAATTAATAGCTGGCACAGCATGTTTTTTTAAACGCTTCCTAGTTCCTCCTAGAATGAAGTCACTTTCTACGAAATGTGCACTACAAACGGCATTTACAGAAGTCAACGTTTCAGCCTTGGGATCTCTTCCTAAAGCCCTCATCCAAGCTGAATACCTATCAGAAGTTAATCTAAAAAAAAACACATGATAACTACATAATTTTTGGTTCTGGGTGCTTCAAAAGGGAAGAATTAGTCGACAATTTGGCTCAGATAGCTAAAATATAACACCCGTACGCCCGAACCACGTATTGCTATCCTTTTAAGTATGAAAAAGGGGGTCAAAAACACATGGGTACCCCCTAGTTTGAATAAAAAATAACTAGTCATCCTTACCTGAAAAATGGAGGCGTCTGACTCTTACACCACAAAACCATACACTTTTTCCCCATTTTAACAAGAGTCTGATTAAATCTGATTACTATTAGGTATAGTGTATCAACCAAAAGCAGGCACTTAAGTGTTCTAAAGCTAATTTCAACACAAAACGAACAAAGCACTAAACAAAAAGTAGCGATTAAATAGAAATAAACCACACAATTAAATTGAAATTAAAAACTATTAACTGTAAAGATAGATCATCTAAAAACGTCAAAGATCAAAACCAAACAAAACGAATGACTGTAATAACCTTAAAATCACACTCAAAATTGCAAAAACCAGCTCTGTAAAATCATGAGATCACATCAATAATGGGCATGCGCCGGAGTATCGTAAATGTTAAAAGTACAGTGTTTTCATGAAAATTTCACTACGTTTTTAGCAGCGTTAGAGAACTATTTCTACCACGCGCATCCAACGACATTGGCGTTCCATTTAAATATACAGTTCAGTGGCAGAGTTTCAAGATTTTTCGTGACTAACTGATGCATGAAAGATAATAGATAGTAGTGCAAATTATTAATTGAACATACTTACCAAATAATAAATACAGAGGAAATTTCAATAACAATTTCCAAAAGTAAGAAAATTCATAGAAAATTTAATCATTTATTAATAATAGTTATTTACACAAAAAACAATAATAATTATCACCCTTTTTTCTCGTGTTTTTTTATAATATCCAGAATTTCATTAACGTCATCAGTAGATCCAAGGAAAATTGGAGATCTTTCATGAATATTTGACGGTTGGATATCTAAAATTGGGATTTTACCATTACTTGCTGATCCACCTGCTTGGGAAACTATGTAAGCCATTGGGATACATTCATATAGAAGACGCAGCTGGAATACAAAAACGACGTGATCAATGAATTCATTTAGATAGTTATTGCAATGGTATGACCTAATAGTAGCAATAATTGTGTACCAACGAAGTACTAAGGCCTTAATGGCCAAAAAATATCATGATACCGATGTACATAAACATTTTTTAGACGACTCTCTCATCAAGTAGGTTCAAGATTGTTTTTTTTTTATATTCTTGTTCATGAAAAGATACTTAAAAGACAAGAAAAACATATTGTTACAAAGATTTTTACAGAATTACACAAATAAGACAAAAAAGTTATACTTTAGAGATGTTAATAAATTCGTAAAATATTTTTGTATTCTGAACTGCTAGCACTGGATAGTTATGCACTAGGGCGCTAGTTTCATAGTGGAACTTCCTAGCGGTCACCCACTGAATGCCGGAAAATGAGTAAGTAAATGGGTAAGCACTAGGCGCAATAAGACTTGAGGGCTGCAGTGTCCCCATGTTTCATAGCACAAGGAGTCCGAAGAAGGGAAAAAGAAAATAATTTTGTGGACTAGGGGTGAGATTACAGAACGTCTGCAACTTTGCAGATCTGCAAATATGGCGGCAACTTTAAAAATCTGCAAATATGACTGACTTACACATGCAAGTATCAAGTTTTCGTATTCCAAATTTGGGTTTAGTGTTGTTGGGGGTAATAAACCACAATAAATATTGCGAATTTGCAGATATTTTTTGGAATACTTTCATTTGTAAGTCCGCCATATTTGTAGACGTTCTGTAATCTCACCCTATCTCGTTAAGCGCCATCTTTGTTTTTTAAATAAATTTAATAGAACTTATTTTACAAAATGTTATTGATTTGTTTCATTGTACACCTTCCCGACGATACTCTTATTTTTGGCCAAAAACGAACGCTATATAGATCTAGATCCCTATAGCTTTTTCCTGTTGCCAAATATAAAAGGGACAAAAGCCAAAAGTCAGTAGTCTAGAAAATTGAAAGATATTTCTTTATCACCTCATATTTTTCTGTAATGAATAATTGCAACCAAATAAATCTTGTTATTGATGATTAATACTATTTTTTATTATTATTTATAATGCAATGTCGTGTGATAAAGAAATTATCAAAACATTTGGATAATTTTGAATCTTATTTTAGATGACCTTGTCGTTGCTAGAATATAGAGACTCATGTTTTCTTACTGGCATTTATATTGGGATAGAATAACCAAGCACCAGTTGCATATACCTTGCTAAGTATAGATAAATAAAAATTTGAGGCCCTCAATTTTTTACCTTTAATTGCAAAAATTGATACCTAATTTCATACCTTTAAACATATTAATTTTATAATGCGTTTTTCACCATTTAGGAAATACATGATGCATGATAATGATGAAGATATTTATAAATTTATCGTATGATAAAAGTAGAGTAAATGTATACAAACCTTTCCTCTTGGAGAAGACGTAGTTGCAGGATAAACAAAAATACCACCATATTTAATAGTCCTATGAACATCAGCCACCATAGAACCAACATATCTTGCATTATAAGGCTTTCCTTTACTAGGGTCCTTTTTATTCTGAACATATTCTAGAATAGCGCCATCCCACTGATGTGTATAACCTTCATTTATAGAATATATATTGCCTTTACTTGGAATCTTCATGTTGTAGTCTGTTAAGATAAATTCCCCGATGGTGGGATCCAGCATGAATCCATGAACACCATTTCCTGTGGACAGTACCATCATAGTAGCACTGCCGTAGAGGGCATAACCTGCTGCTACCACATTATGTCCAGACAATAAAGGTTCATTTATTTTCGGTATAGAATTGTCAGATTTTTTAAATATGGCGAAAATTGAACCGATAGATACTAGACAATCAATGTTAGATGAACCATCGAGAGGGTCAAAGGCTACAACGTATTTTCCTTGTTGTTCGGTCTCTACCTGTTAATTTAAAAGTATAATTATTGAAAGAGTATAAAATTGATTGCTGTATGTCATTGTTCTTTTACCTCTATAACAGTTTCATTTTCTTCTGAAATTAATATGGCAACCGTATATGATGACTTGAGCAAATTAATAAATAGCTCATTAGCCAATACGTCCAATTTTTTGACTTCTTCGCCTTGCACATTTGTATTGCCGGCTGTACCAAAACTAAAAATAAATATTTAAACTTTACGAAATTTTGATTGATATTGGTTTTCAAAATAATGATAAAGTAAACTGCCAATATAAGTAAATATTTTAATGAGCAATTATGTTTTCAGTCAAAATAATAATATTGTTATTCGGGTAGATTAATGGTTTTTGTTTTTCTGTGAGGTCTTGCACTGTGATTGATTATAAATCATTGCAAACTTATAATCCAAAAGTATGCTGGTTTTGATAGTACTCTACTTTGCAAAAAAATCAACTTAGGTCTAGGATATTTGGAATCATACCTATTTAAATCCTTAAAGAGTAAAATAGTTTATTTAAGAGTAGAGAAGGACATAGGACCAAGGCAAGAAATAAAACCAGAGAATCCTCCATAGCTAAATGGCAAAGTAAATGTGACAAGAACGACTCCACAGCGCAATGGTTAAAAAAATTGATAAAACATGGGTAAGTCATAGTTCGGAGGGACTGGTTGTTGTTTGGACATTGTTTTGTAGCTTATATTGCTTGTCTACTTGTAGGTAACTCTCTGTATGTCAATGCAGAAATACAATCATCGAAATTCTGCCGCCTCGTGACACCGCTGGATACGTTAATATTGTTGTTCTAGGAACAACAGACAAGCCATCAAAATCAAAGTTAAGATGTAAGGCAACGTGCTAAAGGCTAAATGGCAGCTGGAAAAGCGGTTGCGAACGTTACACTGGGGACACTTGGCGAAACCCCCTTGTATTGGGCCTTGTCAGCGCAAGCAGGGGATTTACGCTTGTCGACTTCCCTTCACTAGCATCTCGAGGAATTTACATGGTAAAGAATAGTAAATACAAATAGCGTGTACACACCGCCTCCAAATCTGATCCAACGGAGTCTGACGTCCAAAGCGATCAAACTTCCTCAAGTGAGACAATCTCGCAAGAGAAAAACGGGAGAACAAAAAAAGAAGCGAAGGGAGCAGAGAATAGGAGCACTACCGCACTACTTCTTCATCCTCCTCTCACAATCTATCAGCAAGGGAAGCTCTCTTTAAAAAGTATAGAAGAAAATTACCTTCCCTACCTCCGCTAGGACAACCTGGTGAAAAAGACGACCCACTGTGGCAAGGACTCAGTGGGACAGGGGCAGGGACGACGAAAGGGTGGTAGCCGGAACTAATTCCCGGGGCCCGGGCTCAAGTGGGGACCCGGCAGCTTTAGATGAGGCCTTTTTTTTTCGGCACAAGAGCAGAAGAGGGACTTTTTTTAGAGATTTCACTAAAGATGAGGAGGAGAAGTTTTAGCTTGAAGACTTTTTTTTTAGGAATATGATCTTGAAAGAGCTTAATGCTTTTATAGAATTGTCGCGGGGCCCGACCTGGAAAATTGGGATAAGGTGGTGTATTCGCTAACTTAATCAGGGCTTGACACCGGAGAAAGCCTAAAATAAAGCTGTTAACACATATCCCACGAAAATGAGATCAAACCTATTTTCAAGGATCTTAAAAGAAAGTGAGAAGGGAGCGTCGCAAAGAACTGAAAAAAAGAGGAAAATGGCCATCACCTCCGCTTCCGGCAGTTATCAACTGTTGTCAAGATGGAGCGAGTCACGATCTTACTCAAGGAGTTCCCTGGAACAATTCTGAGTGCGGACGAATCAAACTTTATTGGAGGAATCCATAGTGGAAGAAATATTCTTCGGATGGGAGCACAGGCTTCAATTCGGAGGCATTCACTTTCATCCAGGTACTAATCGACTGTGAAACTCCACATTCTGCAGAGTGGCTCAGGATTAAAATACTACACTTGAGCAACTGGAAGGGAGCTGAAAGTATGTGCGAATTTTCCAGGGGCGACTCGTAAATTTACTCAAAAGAATTTAATATTAGATGATCGTATTTTAGGTCCTAAACCATGCACAACTTTTTTTCTAGAATAATTTTTTTCCCTAAAATTAATAACTAAAAAAATATTCATATGCCGCTAACTTACGTAGACACACTGTATTACATATAAATATGAAATTATCATTTATTATGTTTTCACATGACCACTTAAGAAAGTGACACATATTGCACTATTTAGTCATACGGGTAGTGCCTATATTACGCGCGTGTGGATAATAATCTACTTTTCACCCGTGTGTGAATATCTTCTTTCTGCATCAGCTGTCAAATGCGTAATTTCTATTTTTATCTATGTAGTTTTTTTTTCACGCTTACTGAACAGTGTTGCCATGTCGATTAGATATCCAAACGAGACTGGATAAATAATGAAATTGTTACGCCATCTGTTGAACAGAAGAACCATTAAATATGGAATTCTGCTCCATATGAAGAACAAAAGAACTATTAAATATGGAATACTACTTCATCTATTGAACAGAAGGATTCTCAAATTGACATATAAATAAAAACTACAGTGGCCTTAGCTTACAAATATATTTAATGCAGCGTTACTCAAATTGTGGTCCGCGGAGCCCTGGGGCTCCGCAAAGTCTTTGTTTGGGAACCACTGATCTAAAGTATGTGGATTTTTAGAAGTCCGTATAAGACTAATTCGGCAAAATCCTCGACTGCCATGATTTCCCAACGTTGCCAAATCTCCCATTACTTTTAACCTAATTGAACAATACCTAATGGAGACTTTGGATTGAGAACACTGACAGCCGTATGCATAGTCGATCGCCAGCGACTCGCCAGAGATACATTTCGGCGTATCGCTGGCGATCCGTCGGCGAAAGCCCAAAAAGCTGGCGACTCGCCGGAGATTGTCACCGGAATGTCATTTCACGAAAGTTTTCATGTTCTTTTATAGGGAAAAATTTGATATTCGTTCATTATTTTTTGAGTTTTAAGAAATGAATCATGAATAAAATGCGAGAGATACCGGTGATAATCCCTATAAAAGAAAATAAAAACTTGCGTGAAATGAATCTCTGGCGAGTCGCTGGCGATCGACTATGCATACGGCTGTAAGTGTGCGATAGGTCAAACTTTTCTCTAAAATTTTGAAAAAAGTAAAATTTATTTCGAAAACGTACTCACCCAAAAAAATTTTTTTTTTAATTTCTAAACCTCAGCAGTTCTTGATATGAACCGTGTATACCTATGCACTTTATAGCAACCAACATGTTAAAGAACGTATTATTTACGAGGACACGCTGTATACGTATATCTGAATATTATGCCGGTTTATTTTAATTTCGTAATCAACTACAAGAGCTTTGTCAAGGTTAAGCAAGTCAATACTCTCTATGAATGTATTTATAAGTCTTGATTTTATTTATGGCTATCCCAGCACCGGCTTCCGAGTATTTAATTTTTGTGAAATTTATGCAAGGCTGCACTGACTATTTTGTTTCCTATTTTAATGGTCTAATCTCGTTTGTTTTATAATAAAAATGATATACTCACAGTTGTATAATACCAGCTCTTCGAACAGCGCTACTAATCGTTTTCACAGCTGTTTGAATAGACGCCAAGAGTTGAGTCAATTCCCCAGTGGCTTTCGGCGCTTTTTTCTGTTCCGCCAGAAAAAATCTGGTTAATGAAATCGAATTCGAATTCATAGGAGCGTCCATGATTACTTTAATTCAAATATCGCACTCTCGTTGGATTGATAAACAAATGCCCGAGAAAAGAGAAAGTTAGGTTAAGTAGTTAATACGTTTAACCTTTGTTATCGCAATATTTGTACTAGCTATCTATATCTAATAGCCGACGTGATACAGAGTGAGAAAAATTTGTTTTCATTGGACGACTTGCAATAATGCAATAATAATACTGTTATAAGTAGTTGCGTAATTATGGCATTGTTGTAAAAGATTTGTTATCATTTTCCCAATAATATAAGCACTTGTTTGAGATTAAATAAGGTAGTAAAATTTATTATACATAATAAGTATACAGTATCTTCAACAATGTCCGTATCCCAAAACAAGAAATTTTATGAAAATGGTCGTTCTTATGATAATGTAGGCACCATACTGTACGCTATAGGTGGTGACCCGTCAAATACGCCCCGACAAATGCGCTTCCCGACATATGCGCCCCAGACATAAGCGCCCGAATAAAATATGACTTTTGCTTTAGTTTTTTTAATTTACCTAAAAAGAAACTACCTGCGGTATTCCTTATTACCCTAATTAAATGTTTTGCATCCAATTTGGAAATCGATGAGCGCATTAATAATTGTTTACTTCTTAATTTAATACTAATGTTTATATTTCTTAAAGCTGATTATTTACGTAAGAAAAATAAGGCAGGTCAGCCCAATACTTAACTCGTCATAATTTGGCAGATTTGCATCTCCACTTCTGGCATGCCTACTTATATATTCATTTGAGCTTTATTCCGTTAGTTTTGATTTATAATAAGGGGTTAGAACAATCTGTAAAATATGGAGAAAATAGCATCTCAAAAAAGAAAGAAATTTTGTTAAGAAATAGGTACTGTTAGGCTAAAGACACACACGGCTGTTTTCGCCAAGTCGGCCGCCGACTCGGCCGCCGCCTCGGCGGATGTGGTAATGTAAATAAATGGAGTTGTTCACATTATACGGCGCTGCGAGAAAGCGACGCTACACCGCCGCGCGTACCGTCGTTCGACTCGAAATGCATTACTTTTGTGAACCGCTTCGTGTGTTTTGGCAGAGGCGGCCAGCCGACTCGGCGGAAACAGCCGTGTGTGTGTCTTTAGCCTTACCGACTAGCCCGCAAGAACATGGACAATTCGGAATCATGGATATGTCCTCAAAAGAATTGCCGAGGTCAAATAAAAGTATTAGTTAATAACGACATCGTTGTTTTAACTGAACATTCTCATGCACCCAATCCAGCTAAAAATGAGGCGTAGATAAAATAAGACATCTGACATCTACTATGTAGAAAGACCGAAAACTAATGCACCACAAATGTAAATGTAATTATGTCTTAAAGATACAAAAAAAATAATAATAAAAATTGTTTATAATTACGTTAAACAAACACTACAAATGTGAATGTACTTGCATTTATTAAAGATACAACAAAAAATATTAAAAAAATTGTTTAGAATTACGTTTTAGGGTAAAATACAGCCAAAAATTGAATGTAGGTAAATTAAAATAAATTAAAGCAAATGTTAAATTTTGTTGGGACGCTTATGTACGGAAACGCATTTGTGGTGAAGAGCTTTTGTCGGGGCGCTTTTGTAGGGGCACATTTGTCCGGGGCACAATTGTCGGGTAACCGTTATAGGTATAGTCTTTCCATTATCAATTGCAGAACACAGTTATGTGGGGAATCATCAATATTTAATATATATGCACGGTACTCATGCCAAATTAAAAAACTCCCCTTATACAAAGCGGTAAATATTAAAAGAACCATCAGTTGTTTACCAATGAAAACATCGAATCGTAAACTTAAATGCACTGTATTGGCCGAAGGTTTACG
Organism: Psylliodes chrysocephalus; assembly: GCA_927349885.1. Taxonomy (NCBI): domain Eukaryota; kingdom Metazoa; phylum Arthropoda; class Insecta; order Coleoptera; family Chrysomelidae; genus Psylliodes; species Psylliodes chrysocephalus. Next base: position 3,311,597 of record OV651822.1, on the reverse strand, counting down.
GAAGGCAGGTGTTCGAAAATATTCCTGGAAGACAGTCTGCGATATCAGTGGAGTACTGTCGTGCGGTGTGTTTTGTATGTGTGGTTGGTTTAATTTAAATTTCTTTTAATAAATATAAATATGACGTTCTTTAGACCATGGGCGAATGAAGAAAATGAAATTGCACAGTGTAGTGAGATTAAAGACAGGTATGACTTTAACGATAAGGATTTAGATATACAAACACAAGTTATTTTAAATATATTCGAATGTTTAAAAAAGGAAAATATTCAGCAGTCTGATAATGCGTTCATAATAACAATTGCTGAATTAACTAAAGTGAATAAATTTTCCGTTTTTCCGATAGTCACGAAAGGGGTTGCTGTGGATTATTCATAAAACCGAAAAACTGAAATCAGTTGACAGAGCTACCCAAGATTTTATACGAAGGACAATGTATAGTTTATATAAGGAGAACAGGGTTCCGACATTAGAAGTAATACAGCAAAAGGTGGCAGATTTTCCAGTATACACTTATACCAGTTTGGAAACATTGCGTCAAGTTTTGTCAGCATGTGGTTTTAAACAAAAAAAATTGAATAAACAGATGGCAATCACAGAATCGTCAAGGATAGTTCAATGGCGACAAGATTATTTGTGTCAGATAAAAGGCTACAGAAGTTCTAATAGACACATAATTTATCTAGATGAAAAATGGTTTGACAGTCACGATGTAGTAAATTTCGGTTGGGTTGGCAGTAGTAAAAATTGCTGTTTGAATGGGCCATGTTCTAAAGGGAAACGCATTATAATAGTACACGCTGGAAGCAAAGACGGTTTCGTGCCTAATGCTTTATTATTATCTGCTAAACAAATTAAAAACTGTGCAGCTGATTATCATGAAGATATGACAGCAGAATTATTTGAAAAACGGTTTAATGAACAGCTTTTACCTTACATTCCACCACAGTCAGTAATCGTTATGAACAACGCATCCTACTACTCGCGGCAACTCCTTAAAATACCAAATAGTAACAGTAAAAAAGCTCAAATTTTAGCTTTTATGTCTGAAAAAAATATTCCTATTCCTGCCAGTGATAGTAAAAAAGGACCAACAAACAAAGAATTGCTTACTGTTATTAAAGGTATAAAGTTAGAAAAAATGTATTATATTGACAAGCTGTGCAAACTCTTCTCAGACTACCTCCTTACTATTGCATATTTAACCCTATAGAATTAATATTGGCAAACTTAAAATCAGAATTACGAAAATTTAATCAGTCTCCAGGACTGAGTAAAGAAGTTGTAGAACTCGTAAAGAAAGTTCTAGCAGCATACCGCCAAGAGCTTTGGAAAAACTGTGTTATCAAAGAAGAAGATGAGTATGTAGTATTACCCTCTTTACAACCCATCATAATTCAACCAAATGATGACTCTAGTTCAGAGGATTCAAACTGCCATGATTATTTATAAAGATACTTTATGATTGAATTGTTTTTTTCTTTTGTTTTATTTGCAAAGAATTTATTTTCCTTTATGGTTTTTTCTTTAAAATTTCGTTTTCCAGAAAAAGAACGAATGGGGTACAAAAAGGGTTCAGTTCACGTCTGGTACCCTGTTTAAACCAAACGCCCTTACAGGCAGGTACACTTTACTCGCTTTTTTACGTTTTATAATTTAATATTCAGTTGTAGCAAGTTAACGATTTCTTTTTAAGCACAAGTAAGATTACAATTAAGTGCGTCTGTCTAAATAAGGGCGTATAATAACGTCCAATTTATAATTATTCGATTTCTTTTTAACGAATACTTTCTTGCATATGATATATATTAAAAGTATTAATAAAATAAATTTATAAAATGAGGTAGGTATCTACGCCTATGGCAGATCAAACAAAATTGTCGGTAAAAGTTCCGAACGAGTTTTTATGATCTGCAATTGATAGTGGAAGAACTATATATGCTATTACATAGTTTCTCGAAATATTAATTTACTCATTAAAAATGCTAAATGAATAAATACTTATTTTTTTATGAAATGGCCTTATAAGTATACGTTATTATACGCTCTTATACGTTCTTATACGTTCCTTTACCGTCTTATACGTTCTGATACATTCTTATACGTTATTATACGTTCTTATATACGTTCGTATACGTTCTGATGCGTTCTAATATGTTATCCCAGCTAGCACAAAAACATCCCATCTACGTTAATAAGCTGCAATTTTAGGCTCTTTAAGCTCGCATGCAATGTACTGTTAATGTAACCCTATCATCCCTGCAACTACCGAATGTCCGCAACGGCAAGACTTTTATAGCACATCTCACAGAAGTTAAAAAGTGAAGTTCGGAAAACATCACACTAGCACTTTTACGGTACTTACCCTGAAAGTTGCTCTGAAACTTTCTATAGATGTTATAATGTGAATTCATTCTACAGCATTATACAGTGTGTCCACGGATGGACTTAACAATACTTGTAAAAATATTTATTTTAAATTTAAAAGTACTTCATAATTTCTTTTGCTTGTTAAATAAATACGATTAACGTTGAGAAATTATGAAATAGATCTTTTGAACAATTTAAAATAAATATCTTTACAAATATAGTTATGTCCATCCTTGGATACACTATATTCAAAATAGTATATTGAGGATATAGTAAAATCTGAAGAAAACAAAATAAAAAATTGTATAAATTTATTATTAAAAAGCTTTTGAAATCAAGAACCAATATCATACAAGTAGAGGTAGGTATTAATAATATAGGTAAAAAAAACACTGACAAATTGGACAAAAGTTGGTATAAAGGGTATATAAGGAATATCTCAAAGGTTCACTAGAATCGAAAACACTGAACGCTTGCACGAAAGAGTATAATAAGGTACCTATATTGCAAAGGTTCACTGGTAGCTAAAATGGTGCACGATTGTACAAAAGTAGTAAAAAGTGTATTTATATAAGGTATATTTCAAAAGTCACTAGATTTTTATTAAGATGGCAGTTGTAGGATGCTAAAAAAAGATATTTGCCTACAACTGGTACTAATGATAGTTTTAATATGATATAAACTGAATATTGATAAATGTAAAGTCATAAGGTTTAATAAAACAGCTAATATCATTATGCATGATTGTCATTGCAGGTTCTGAACTAAGTTTTGAGCAAACTATAAATGATCTTGATGTTATTTTTGAGAGGGACCTATAAGAGTTTGGAATGCAGATGTCGAGAAGCATCATTTGTTTTCCTGTATAAGTTATTGAACGGTTTGATTGATAGTGACAGCCTGGTACACTTTATTAGATTCCTTGTTCCTGCCAGACTTACTAGGCATATGAAACTATTTTATGTAAATGCTCATAGAACTAACTATGGACAGAATTTATTTGTAGACCAACTGATGTCCAATTACAATAAGTATTTTTCAAATTATGACATTTTAAAAGGTTTATTTTTTAAAGTGTCAACTTTTATTACACTATTGACTTCATTTTTATACTGTGACAATTTTATTAATTTTTTTTTATTTTATTTTGATATTTTAACCATTTAGAACTTTATATATCAGTAGCGTACTGTAAACAAATAAATATGTGAACTTAATTACATAGTTTCTTCCGTAAAAATAACTTTGTAGATAATAAATTTACTTGTTTAATTATTATTAAGAAAATAATATATATATAAAGAAAATAAAAAATATGCTCGTTTAAATCGTTGCACCTATTTTTAGTTGATTTTTACTTACTTTGTTTTTTTAAATAAATAATAACATTTATTTTGACTTTTACAAATTTTATACTTAATAATGGATGTTCAACTTATACAGAACAATGTTTTTTAGCATGATATTCTGCTCTGAAAGAAAAAGAAATAATCTCAGATGTTATATATTCATCTTCAACCAATTCTGTATTAACTTTAGCTTCTAAAATTCCTGAGATTTTTACTAGAATTATAATCCAGCCCAAAGGAAACCTAAAACACAATATTTTTAAAATTTATTTTTAGTGATTAAAATATTATTACACTAGGGCGACCATACTTACAGCAATTTTTCTGTATTGTAAAGCATTTTTAAAGTTTGTCCAGCAATTGGTATTGTGCAGCAAACGTACAGCAAAATGGCATAGGTATATATATCCAGTGAAATGCTGTATTTATCCACCAAAACGTCACTACTGTCCAGCAATGGTAATACTTAATTTACTGAAACGTAACAAATTTAAATGTTATTTATCTTTAGTGAACTACAAGAGCACTTCTATACTGCAGTTCTAGCAAGAAAGGTTTTATCTGCAAAATTAGCAGTTTTTTTTATGTGCATTTGTCTACATTTTATCTTTCTCGATACTGAAAAGGAATGTCTTATTTGTAACAAAGGTACTAAAATGTTAAAAAGTTACACAAAAAAAGGTTTAAAAGATAATAAATATAAATTTTCAAATAGGACTTCTCTTGTTAGGATGGCAGTATATGACTTCTCTGTTTTTGTATTTTTATAATTGGGAGTAGGGTTGAGTATCAGTCAAAGGTATCAATACCGGTATCATGTGAGATACTTTGTGGTAGAGGCATCGATACTGTTCGATATTATGTTAAAGATATTGATATTTATAAGTCTCGAGTAACAAAGTATCGAAAAAGTAAAAGATTTTTGTTAAACGGCTGGCAACCCCCATTCAACAGGACGGAGTAGGGAACTTAACTAATAACAAGAGTGCATCAGTAAAGTATATTCTGTAGTCGACACCTTTTCTTTCTCTACTGGTACTCTACCTGGTACAAGTTATAGTGTCAATAACTGGCAATTTACCTTATAATTAAATAACAAAAAAACAGTGGTAACGCTTAATCATATTACCAAGTTTCACCACATGCAAAAACTAAAATATTTCAGTACAAATATTTGAACAAACCTTATAATCTCTGACCACACACATAGCGATACAATACTTGCTTCTAAGTATCACTATGGCGATAGTATTGGTAATTCAGTAATTCAGTGCCTAAATATCGATACTTTCATTGTTTAATATCGTTACTTCTATAGTATTAAGGCATCAATAAGATCCCTATTATCGTGTAAAATAAATATTTCATCATTTAATTGTATCTACTTGTTTACAATGATTTATTTTTGATTGTATTTGGAAATTGAAATTTTGCCATCTAAAACAACAAACAATAAATTAGAAAATTTATTGAAAAGAAGAAAACAACTTACCAAACTTATTCAAACGTATAGTTTCCAATTTCTTTAAAATCTCAAATACGTATAAGAAAAAGTGACAAGTGACATTTTTTTATGTTTTGTTGGTTATGACAAACGAATGGCTACGTTCGAAAGTCCATAGTACTTCTCGTGGAAAGTTTTTTAGCAAGTTACTTAATTACGTTGTGTTATCATAACAGGCAGGTTAAATACGTAAGTAACAAATAGATGTTTCGCGAGGTTTTGATTTCCCTCAACAACTTCTCATTAATGTTGCAATTACGTTGTATGGGTATGTTATTATGTTCCCTTAAAACAACATCGCCGAAAGGCTTGGTAACGTTATGTGCTAGCTGGGATTATACCAACTTATACGTTTTATACGTTATTATTCGTTCTTATAATTTATAATATGTTCTTGTACGTTCTTATATCTTCTTATACGTCCTTATACGTTCTTTTACGTTCTTATAAGTTATTTTACGTTCCTTCAACATGTCGATTTCATAGGGGATATCTTGCTTGCTACATCATACTCAACTGTCATAGATTGCATAGTAATCCCCCAAGTAACATCTAAAGCTTATACGTTCTTATACTTTCTTAAACGCTCTTATACGTCCTTAAACGTTCTTATACGTTCTTTTACGTTCTTATACTTTCTTATAAGTTATTTTACGTTTCTTCAACATGTCGATTTCATAGGGGATATCTTGCTTGCTACATCATACTCAACTGTCATAAATTGCATAGGAATCCCCCAAGTAACATCTAAAGCTTGTTATTGTCCGTATCTACTCTTGTTGCATAAAATATATTGATTTCTTTTTACTTCGGTCCATTGTTTTCAGGCCAGTAATATATTTCTGAAGTATGCAAACAGACAAGGCCCAACACTAGTTTATAAAAGAAGCAGAATCTAATGTTAAACATAGAAAAAAGATGAAATTGACATCTTAAAACGTCAAAATTTTTCATAACCAAACCAAATATGAACAAGATCTTTCAGACGTAATATTTACATAAATTTACCATAATTATACAGAAAAAATGAACCGTTGTACTTTATTGAAATGACTAATAATAGAATCGTTTTAAGCTATAACGAAAGCTTATTAAGATCGTCTGATATCGAATTACTCAAAGGCCCTTATTGGTTAAACGATACAATAATATCGTTCTACTTTGAATATTTACAAACGGATTTATTTAGAAACCATGACCGCGTATTATTCGTAGCTCCCGAAATTACGCAGTGCATAAAAGTGTCTCCTTTAAATGAGTTGGATACATTTTTACAACCACTTGTAGATTCCAAAAGAAGAGACTTTATATTCTTTGCTCTAAATGACAATGAGGTAACGGACAGCTCCGGAGGCTCGCACTGGAGCCTCCTAGTGTTTTCTAGACCTGAAAGAATGGTTTTTCATTTTGATTCGTCACACGGATGCAACGATAGTCAAGCTATTGAATTAGGTGAAAAAATTTTGAAATATTTTTCGATGCCCTTTCAAGGAAAATTCCAAAACGTGCCTTGTTTACAACAAAACAACGGATATGATTGCGGGATACATGTACTATGTAATACTGAACAGTTGGCTAGCTATGCTACTCATTATGGAAGAATATTAGGTTGTCCGCAATTGCCAATGGAAAAGGTCACAGCTAAACGATGGGAGGTTTTAGATATTATTGAAGGATTGAAATATCAAGCTTATGTAAATTAAACTTAGTAATAATAAAATGGTTTGTTCATTTTATAATAACTGATTAATAATTTATTTTGAAGATAAATATTGGGCAGATTAATTAATTTTAATTTTTTTACAATCAGGCATTAACGGTACACTTTTTAGTATTAACTGTAATAATTTATTGTATTTTTTTTAAGAAAATAAAATTGTTAAAACTATTTTTAATTAAATTATTTATAATAGATTGGTAGTTTACTTTCTATATGTGATTATCTATCTAATTTTAGACCTCTAGGTGCTACCATGAGGCATGAATTAATCTATAATAGAACACCCCTTGATGTCCCTTGTAATAATAAACATAGTAACAGGGTGGTTCCAACAAGAACACATTGTTACATGTAATTCCAAAGAAAGTATGCAATAATAATCATTTTTATTCATCAACAAATATGTATATCAACAGGTAAATGGTTTACAAGAACTTTAGAGAAAGTGATAAAAACTATTGCCCTATTATTATTTTATATATGTGGGTAAAGGAATAAAATAAATTATTTAAATCTGTTGATATAGAAACACTACATTTATTTTTTGAAGGAGGATAATTTCTTGACCATAGTTTAATTTTAAATAATATGTTTGGGAAAATAGAATTTACTAGATTCTGTTGCAATCTTTAAAATTAAAAAAATAAGGGGTAAAAGAAACAATTTACAACATTCGTTTTTACAGATGAGTAACATCACTAATAGATTTAAACTTAGTAAAAACTCTTCTTTTTGTTTCCCTAATAGTTTTGTTAAACCAAATTATATATCGAAAACACCTACAAACCATTTAAAATGAAAGAATAGGGTTTTGTTGGTCTTTTACAAAACTTTAAATTATTTGTTTTGTCCTTCGATTTTTAAATTATAATATTTACTATACCAGAAGGTGGAAACATTCTATTTTCCGAAACGAATAGAATTTATTCATAAATAAAGTATTTTACATGCTTAAAAAACTTATCACACTATACTCTATTCAACTTAAAAGTAAGTAACTCATAAACACAATAGCCTCTTGACCACAGCATGATAGGTACAAGCCCAGCTGCTATTGGCCAGCACAGTGATCCTGTTTTGGATGTTTCTCTACCCTCTAGATCAATGTGCTGTTGTCAAGGAGCTATTGTGTTTACGTACAGTTAGCTTTCACACAGTACCACCGTACATATCCACACAAAACATTTAAATTATCCAGTTCTCACATGTTTAAAATTATAGAGATTTTATACTTAAAACATATAAAAATGAAAATATATGAAACAATCATTAAAAATTGATGTGTCCCAACACATGAGTTTTCTGTCTAGTGTTTCCAGTTATTTTATACAACCTATTGTATCACCCCTGTAAATGTTTGGAAGATGAACTAAATATATACATTTTCCACACACATCTTATTCGAAATATTTTTTTATGTATAGGTTTTTATTGTAGAGAAATCATGTATAGAATAAAAATTATAGAGAATGATATCACAATTTTCTTAAAAATTTGAATTTTTTACATTTTGTCAAACTTCTAGAATACGGACTATTTTAGGATAATTTTGTATAAAACAAAAATTATAGAGAATATTATAACAAGTAACTTTTTTTGAAGAATTTTCTTCTCCAAACGTAGATAACAGATATATTTCATAAAATATAAAAACGACATCCTATAAAGTATCCCCTAGGGCCTAGATGTTCCGACTCTGTCCAAAATCAGCTCACCACAGGCCAGAATAAAGCTTAAGTTTAAAAATTTTTTTTCTGTATACGTTCATGAGTTATTGAGTATACAGACACACACACACACACAGACATCATCGTGACAATACTTAAAACGGATTTAGGGAACCCCAAAACATAAAAATCCGTCGAAAAAATCATAATTATCATACTTTCCTTATCTGAATACAGACAGGAAAGTAAAAATAGACACAGGTACTTAAACACATTTTAAAAATATAAAGTTTCTAACCAGAATTATTTAAAATACTCGTTACTCTCCAAATTTTGCAAAAGTACTTATTTTCTTTCAGTATTTTTCAAATAAGTATTTATACTTATAGATATGTGTATGAGTACTTTGTGGAGGTACTCATGAGTATTTTAATACAGTACTCTGACCAGCTCTGAGTATCAGTTACTGAACGCTTTCCATTAGGATTTGGTAATGTCTAAGTGAAAACTACAGAGTTGGCATTATTAGTTATGAGCAGGAAACAAACAATATCAACGTAACCAGCTGGAAGCGTGAGAATAGCTCTTGCTGTATGCCTATTCACATCGAATAGCACACACGACCATGATATTTTTCGTTTCCTGCTTGCTCTTATGCTCTCTGTAGTTTTCACTTCGACATTCTATCTATCTGAATTAGGGCGTGGTTCAAAGCCCACTTGTACTGAAGCTCTAGGCTTATTATACCCCTCACGCAGTTTCTATCCCATCAGATTGATTCTTGATGAATTTAAGAATATGTCTGATGGGCGCTTTCGCGATTTCTTCAGGTTCCGGATATTGTACCCCGAAGTACCATTCCCGTTCCCATTTAAGGTTCCGACAGTGGCATAGTATGTGAATAGGAGTTTCGTCCTCCTCTTCACATATTCTACATAGGGAGTCATCAGATATCCCTAAGAGATTTAGGTGTCTTCTAAAGCCGCAGTTCTATTACGGCCTTGAGTTCGCTTCTGCTAAGGTTTAGCAGTTACTGTTGTCTGCTCGTGGATGGCCCCTCTATGAATCTTTTGGACTGTCTAAGTCTAGGAAGTTCCATCAAGAGATTATGGTGTTCTCTATTTATTTGTTCCTTTAACACCCATTTAACATGTTGGTATGAGATACCACATATGGGTTCTGGTCCAATAAGAGTTTTTTCCGCTCCCTTTCTTGCTAGGTCTGCTTTCTCGTTTCCAAACACTCTCTCATGTCCTGGCACCCATTCAAGGGTGACCTTGTTATGTTCTGCCAGGGCCTGGAGGGACTGTTTGCAATCAAATATTGATTTAGATTGTACTTCTACCCTTTTCAGTGCTTTAAGTGCTGCCTGTGTCATGATAAAGATCCTCTTATCTCTAAGAGAGTCATTTAGCATGTATTTATTGCTGTTATTTCAGCCTGGAAAACTGTTGTCAGTGACCCCAGGTTCAAACTAATTGTCCTCCCTGAGTTCACATGGTAGATCCCAGCTCCTGTGCTGTTTTTCATTTTCGAACCATCTGTATACCACATTGATTCGTTTTGTTTTTCCCTACTTTCCCGGCTTTTGGCCCTTTCTGGTATTTGAATATCGAAAGGTTTCTTGAAGTCGTGAATAATGGGCGTTCTATCCGATGACATTCTTAGTACCGGATTTTGTTTTAATTTCTCTAATATCATTGTGTGGTGTCCTTTTCTCGAAAGTTCTTATCCAAATCCATTAGTAACCAGCCTGTATGCCGCCGCCATAGCCTCCTTCTCTACCAAAAGGTGTAGTGGAGGAAGACCTAGCAGTAGGTCCATTGCTGCTGTGGGCGTAGTTCTAAATGCCCCTGTTGTTATTAGACAAGCTAGTCTTTGTACCTTGTCTAATTTTCTGTTAGCTTTTAGTCTTGTACCACCATATGACTGATGAGTAAGTTATAACAGGTACTACAACCATAGTGTAAAGCCAGTGCGTCATACTTGGTTTAAGCCCCCATACTTTCCCTACCATCTGTCTACAGGCCCATAGTATTCTTACAGCTTTTTCTATATGGCAGCAGAAGCTAAGCTTGTCATCAAGAGTGATTCCAAGATATTTAACCTCTTTTGCCATTTTTAGATGTTGTCCCCACATATAAAGCTCCTTCATTCCTTTTTCTTGTGAATTCAACAACAGAGGTCACTTCGACATTAGCAAAGCGTATTGTAAAGTGTTCAATAGCCGACACTTAGTGGTATAGAGTGGGAACATGATTTGGATGCAACTAATGTAAATATTGCTGAGTTTTACAACATTATCAACATGTCAGTGGCTCTATTTGTGCCATTAAAAAGGTTTAGATAAACAACAAATCCAAAATAGCTCTCTCCAGTGAATTTTCCATATCCACTCTTGTTGCACAAACTACTATATTGGGCTATATTTAAATAAAAATCAAATATACAACAAGAAGCACAGTTTTATTATTATAAAATATATAACAGTTACATAAAATAATCTCAACATTTTACATAAAAGTTCATACATAAATATAAGGTGTACTATTTGTATGTGTAGGACAACCTGAGAATATACAACATAAATACCACACAGGTAAAAATAAAGTGGGTATTATATTTATTTTAAAAAATATGTATTGATGTATAGTTTTAAAGTTGTTACAATATAGGACAACCAGGACAGAATTGGAGATTCAGGACATAATACGTTTAAATGATGGAAATACATAGAATATTTTGAAACTTCTTTAAAACGACACAAAAATATCTAAAAATACAATGTAAATGTGATGTCAGTTACACATCTACAAAAGTTTACTGTTTTCACAAATATTTGCTTACAAATGAGATTTACCACACCCTCTATATCAATATTGTTAAATAAAAAATATGTACAAGGGATGACCCATCGAAGACTATCTGTAATAAATTAATAATAAATTTGTTGTAACAAAATATATATTTATAAAAATGGCTATGAAAATGTTCTAAACAAAATTATTTATTGAATATATTTGTAAATAAATATATATGTATAAAAAATACTTTAATAAGACTTTTCGAAATGAGCTAGAAATGTTTCACAAACTTTCTCGGGAAGGGTTTTTACTATAAACATATTTAGTCTGTAAAAAATTATAAAGTCTACAAAATATTATTCATTTAAAAAATATATATATTCTTGATAAAAAACCCTGTATCACTTTAATTTCAATAATAAAGCAACACTTATTTTGAAAAAAATTAAATAGTGGAAATTAAAAGGATGTTACTGAAGAGTGAAGTGTTTTTAGATCCAGAGTTGATGTTGAGAGAAATTAGAAAGTATTTATAGACACCAATATGATCTTGTTAAATAAAATTTGGAAGAGAATAATGTAGGCAGACATATTGAAACTATTTTTCTCATAAAAACAAAGCCTTATTAGGCATGAACTGAAATTATGCGGGAATATCAAAGTAAAGACAATACATCTGTAAATGGCCAGATGCATACACTCTTTTGTTGTAATAGTTAAGTAGTTGGTACGGTATACCAAAGGTCGTGGGTTTGATCAATTTTTAAAATTCTTTTTAGATCGTTTTCATGAATTTGTGTTCAGGAATTAATTTCCTATTTCATTCTAGATAGTTTCAGCTCCTATAACAACGAATTTTCTTATCTTTCAGATAATGAATAGCACACAGGAATATGATCTACTATTATTATGCCAACTGTTGAATGATTTTAAGGTCTATAATAATAAATAAAAAAAATTTGTTTGAATAAATCACTGTTTACAGGAAAATTTTATTAGTAGAGGTCTCATACAATACATAATTTGTTAAAATGATTGGTTTAGTATTTTAATAAAAAAATCAAATTTATGCTTTCAATATTTTAAAAGTGCTTTACTCTTCAATAAAAATCACTATTTACTAATTTCGCTGTAAACCACCAACGTTTTTCAAATACAAGGTTTTTTATTAGGAATTTTTTATTTTTATTATTTTAAAATTTGCATAAAGGTGAAATTAGTATCTTTTTCAGTAACATTTATATTTACGAATTTATATTAACAAATTTATATTTACGAGATCAATTATTGATTTTAATAAGAAAAATCAAATCTTGATCATATAAAAATAAGGCTTAATATCAATTAATTGTTTGGCAAACGATTTATCAATTTTGCCGAATTTTTTTTATATAAATTTCTTCCAGTTTGGTATAAATACTCTTTAAACTTTAATTCCATTATATTAAGTTCCTACATAAGAATAGGTAAGAGATGGTTTTGGTCACAATAGAACATTCATTACAAAATGCTAAAAATTGGTCGTTTCCACAGTACTTTTTGTGACAAAAAATCACTATTATTTGTATGTTTGTGTAAATTAAATAATCTTTTTTTATATATGTTACAGTAAAAGCGTAAATATTATACACATTCACTAGTCAAAGTATGCAGCATTTACAAGCCACGAATTACATTAGCTATCCTTATGGCATTTGCAGAGTCAACGACTTATTTCTTAGAAGCTCTTATCTCATATCATATTTCATTATTCTGTTTTACAACCTTGATAATTTGCTTTCTTGGTAGTTAGATGCATTATAGTAAAATAATTTTGAAATCTTTTTTTAAGAACCGAATTTTGAGTTCAGAAAATATTTGTGGCGCAGTCATAGTAGGATATCCAAGTTGTCGCGTATCGAACGTGTCAATTCTCGTTTTAACAATTGATTGTCGCGATTCGTGTGTAGAGGTGTGTTGATATTGAAGTGGTTCTCCAAACATCGAGGACCAGTATAACCGTTCACAACAATCAGCATCGAAAGTTGGGACACAAATCGCTCAACTTTGCAAGGAGTGCAGATTCCAGGAATAGGTACTGTTCATCCTTATAGGATAATGCTCAAATTTGTGTTTTTCCTGTAAGTAACTTAAATTTATTTTAGTTAAATTTTTAAATGTCAATTTTTTACTCGCAGACGAATTTGCGGCTCTTGATTTAGATCATTTAATTTCCCATTCCAAAGAAAGAAAGCTGCTCTAAATTTAGTTTTGAAAATAAAAATAAAAAACAAGATCTAAAATACAAAAAACCTTTAAGAAAAATAGGTACTTATCGGTATGTGAATCTCTTATTAACAGTTTTTATATTAGAGATCATCCAAATCCTTTCCAAAATACTTATTTATTAAACTCTTTAATTTCTAAACTTCGTGGAAACGCAAAACTTATTGTAAATATACAAAATGTAACCAGATAGACATCGCTAAAAGATACTCTGTCTAAAAAATTTATAAGGAGTTTTATGCTAAATTAATATATAGGGAGTTGCATTTGAAAAAATTGAGTAAATTGAACTTAAATTTAGCCATATTTAAGACATGTTTCACAACACTCTGTATAAAATAAACCAGTTCTATAACCACTATTTGTTAGCTAAGTAGCTTATAAGTCTGTACATTAAACAATTTTGAAATCAATGTAAACCTACCTAAATAATTATAATAATTTAATTTACTTTTACTTCTGGGAATGGAGCGAACCGAGAGTTTTCCAGAATGCGCTCGGTGGAACGAGAATAACGGCTCGTGGCAAAGTTATTACCGCTTATTTGAATTGAAGTATGGTTCAAGCATTTTTCCGATATTTTTCGATTGCAAAAACTTTTTTCTAAATTAAATGATTTAAATCTGTGTTTACAAGGCCCAAGTGACATCATTTTCAATGTGCATGATGGAATAGATGCTTCGTTAAAGAAGTTCAACTTTAAGATTCAATGTCTGCAGATAAACGAATATAAATGTTTTGGTTTCTTCAGTGGCATTTTATCAGAAAATTGCATTTAAAATAACTAAAATGTTGAACAAGAGGTTATGTCTCTTGGATTCAACACCTTTTAAGGAATGTACCAACTCTAAAATCTATTTTACTGAGTCAGTTTAGAGAATACTAGCCAGTGCATACAGTGACTAGTGAATGTGTTTACGCTTTGATTTTAATACAATAAAATGCTGTTTTGTAAAAAAATAGTAAATATTTGTAATTGAATATATCTAAAAAATGGGTAGATGCCAACTAATACTGTGAGAAATTATTCTGATTATTGATTCCTACAAAATTAGATATAAACAGTATTTCAAGTATAAGTTTCGTAAGTATAGGTATATATAAAGTTGTCAAAACAAATTTACAGATATAAAATAGAGGGTTGGACATACATGTGTCGGAATATTATATAACTACTCTCTAAATTATAATTAATCTTAAAAATAGCTTTTTTTGACAATTTATCGATATTTAATAGTAAAAATTTGGTTTTTGAATGCTTTGCTTGGTCAACAGACTTAACACCATCAATCTTTTTCTATTGTTGATATTTAAAATCAGTAGTTCATAAAATTCGTTACAAATTATTCAATGCTGCTTCAAAAGATTCGTTCTTATCGAAGAACGGTCATAAGGGTGATAAATTTAAAGAAATAGTGTACTTAAAAATTTGTTAGCTGTTGAATCTCAATATTTATCACTTTTACAAGTTTTTAATTGAACTTATAATTTAGTCGACATGTAACTCCAACCCTGTACCTTTATAATTACATTTAATTTTTAAAAGCACAATAAATTCGGCATCACTTGTGAGAGAACAATTTTACTAGATTTATTAAAAATACAATGCAGTATTTAGCATTTAAGTGCAATAAATACAGAGAAAATCCGATGAATTTTAGTTTATCGAAAGATCTTTAAATAATTTCAGAATCGACGAGTGTGGAACATAATTTAGTTTATCTTTAATAAATCTAGTTAATGATTATACATATAAAAGCATCACAATGTAATTTAGGCCAAATCGTGAGTAGAGATAACAATGTTATCCTTCATTATTTTAGCACAAACGGTTATAAAATGTATAAATACAAAAACAGCTATATATAGAATAAAATCAAACGCCAAATTGGTATCACAATAAATATTTTAAATATGAAAAAACGCGATAAAATTGGTCTAGACCTCTCAGGTCATCATTAGGTTAAACTATGAACAAAAACCAATCAATTTTGAAACGTGCAACAAATAATTTTAAACCTTAGGATTGCAGTAGTTCAAATGTACCAGATTTTTAAATTCGTTAAAACTAATTTAAATAAGGTCATCCGGGGGTAAGTAGTGTAAATTTGGGGTAAGTAATGTAAATTTTGGGTAAGTAGTGTAAATTTGGGGTAAGTAGTGTAAATTTGGGGTAAGTAGAACCTATGAATATTATTTGTATTTAAGTAAATAAGAAAAAGCTGGCAATACTGTAAGTACATCACCGAAGATTCGCTTATAATTGCTTAACTAGCTAGAAACACCACCAAAAAAGCTTATGTAATGTAATTTGCAGATTTCACTTGTAACGATATAACTATGATACCATTATTTTTCTTCCACCTCTAAGGTCCTATCTGTAATTTTGTGTTTTGTCATCTTATAATTGTGATATGATCATTTTATGAAATAGATGTAAGAGTTCAACGTTTCATTAATTAATTCCTTTTATGATTAATAAAAACCATCGATAGAATATGGTAAATGTTGGTTTTACAAATTTGGCGCACAACGAGGGGCGAGGTAACGAGGGAATCTGACATTTAGATAAATTATTGTAAATTAGTGGATATAAAGAAATATCTATATTTTCGAGGTACGCATTTATGACTATCTCCCTAGACCAAATATCAGCGACTATTTCTCTAGAGAAATAGTCAATATTTGGTCTAGTGAAATAGTCGTCTCAAATATAACACGACCTCGATTAATATTCTACTATTTTTGTTGTTGCTAAATTTCACGAACATTTTACAATTGGATTCTACATAATTTTGGCATTAATATTCAATTGATTATTAATGACTAAAATTATGTCTCATCAAATTGATATTAAAATATTCTCGAGATTTAGATTTAACAAAAATAACCGACTATTATCAAGCTCTTGGTATATCACCCTTGCATAAATAATTTTAGGTTAATATGGCGTCGAATAGAATGAATTTGAAAAAAAACTAATACTTTGTATGGGTTTCTCTTGTCTCAGGAAAAAATATAGGGAGAGTGAAACCTAATAGGAATGACATTAAAAATGTTTTTCTTCTTTTACAGATATGGATAAATAATTTTAGGTTATTATGGCATTGAGTAGAATGAATTTGAAAAAAACCCTAATACTTTGTTTGGGTTTCTCCTGCCTCAGGAAAAAATAAAGGGATATTGAAACCTAATAGGAATGACATTTAAAATGTTTTTCTTCTTGTTCGAAACACATGAAAAAATGGTACAACCGTCTTATTCGTGTAAAGGTTTACAGAATGCGATGGAAGCTGGTAATCAATGTACCATGCTGTTATAGTATACAAAATTCCAAAGGCGACCCTTTTTAAACATGTAAAGGAAAAAAGGAGCATAAAAGAGTAAGGGTAAGATTACATAACGTCTGCAACTTTGCAGATCTGCAAATATGGCGAACTTACAGATGCAAGTATCAAGTTTTCGTATTCCAAAAAATATCTGCAAACTGAACTTGAACCCTAATCCATTGTATGTTTAAAAACTCGATAATCTAACACCACGAACTGTATTCAATCAAAAGGAACAAAAGGTTATTAAAACAAAAAACAAAGTAAGAATTGACAATCTGCAAGTTTGTAGGATGTTCTAACCTCCTGCAAAGTTACAGATGATTTGCAAACGCAAAAAATGAAAACATGTTTCTGTAATACCATGTTTCTTTTTTGCAATTTGCAACTGCAATTGATATTTGCAGATGCAAGTATGATTTGCAGAGCTTCTGTAAAGTTACTGTTATATTTGCAGATCTGCAAAGTTGCAGTAATCGCACCCTAAGTCATTGGGCCGACCCACTACTATTTCGTTTGAAGAAGAAAATTGCAGACTGTCTAAAAACTATGGATAAATGGGACTTTGGACTCTCCAAAAAAGAAGTTCCGAAGACGATAAGTGTTTTAAAAATGGAGTTCACGGTAATTTCATTGTCCATTTCAGAAAAAAATTAATTGCAAAAGCCATCGGTATAATATGGTAAGTGTTGGCATTAATATTTTCAGTTTCATGCAATGATTATAAGAGATTTATTTGTTTAAATTTTTAAGGTTATTTTTTTACAACCAAACTTATAATTTCTATAAAATCTTCTTTTCCTTCCTTTAATAGTTGAAACATTTTATATCATTCGTATATATCCTTTAACAGTTTAACAGGTCGAAATCTATTTTTAGTTATACAAAAAATATGGATGCCGAAAGAAGTGGGATGTCCCACTATTATTCCATTTGAAGAGGAAAAGAAAATTGAGTGTCTAAAAACTATGACAAAATTGGACTTTGGACTCTCCAAAAAGAAGTTTTAAAGATGGAGTTCACGGTAATTTCATCGTCCATTTTAGAAAAAAATTAATTGCAAAAGCCTTCGATATAATATGGTAAGTGTTAGCATTAATATTTTTAGTTTCCTGCAATGATTATAAGAGATTTATTTATTTAAACTTTTAAGGTATGTTTTTTATAACTAAACTTGTAATTTCTATAAAATCTTTTTCTTTCTCTTAAAAGTTAAAACATTTTATATCATTGGGACTTTGGAATATACAAAAAAGAAGTTCTGAAAATACTAGGCCGACATATTCAAGATTTTAGAGATGAACTTTCTGGTGGTGATTTCTTTGTCCGTTAAATTTAAAAAATCTTCAAGCTAAAGTAGCGGCCATTTATTATAGATGAATATTTTTATCATCTTAAGGAATTTATTATTAATATTGCTCCAACAAAAATTTGTAACCAAGACGAAACTAGTTCTTTTTTATCCCAGCTGTGTTAAAGTTCTTGGACCTGCCCACCAAGCAACTAGTGGTCCTAGTAAAGAAAATATTACCGTCTTATTGGCTGCGAATGCTGCTGACGAGAAATTACCAAAGTTAATAGTATTTAAAGGCAAAAATGTATGGGATATCTAGATTGCACCTGACCCCGCACAATTTGTAGGCATAATTTTAAGGCAGGTCAATATTTTTCAAAGAAATTGGCTGTGCATTCGAAGGCCAGTAGTTAAGATGGCCCCTAGGAACATGTAGGTTTATCATTAGAACAAAAAAACAAAAGATGGTCCAGTTACGCAAAGCAAAAGGACGCTTTCTACTATTTCCATTCAAGGGGGACAATTTTTGATTAAATTCGATTCTTTTCAGCACCATTTTGAATTTTTAAATATTTATTTTGATAATTAACGACAAAGATGAACCATTTGTGCTGATGCCTGGGATATATCGGACGAATTTCTAAGAATACTCAAAAGGAAATAATCTCATTGAAGTAACGGATAAAGATTTTGAGACAGTAGATGTAAAAGATTGAGCTATTTGTTGTTTACATCGCCGAAAAGGAACCTAACCCTTAAGTCAAATTTGTCAGAAGGATTGGTTTATCTTTGTCAATCCATTTGCTAAATAATGAAGACACCAGTCTCATTCACCCTAAAGAAATTGTCCAGTTGTTGCTTTTACCAGATATTGACAATCGAGGAAGAATCAACTGTAATATTCGTTTTGGCACTTACAATTTGTCTTTAAAATTTCAAAATAACTTAAAGGTTTTAAAGATATTGTTATTCAAAGTTAAACTAATATAATTAGCGGCAGCACTTACCCCGAGAGATCATACAAAGTGTGTAATTTTAGTTCTTTCAATACAAGTAGCAAAATTTTAGAAGTAGTTCAAATGTACCCACCAGTTTTAAATGACATTAAACTCGTTTCTAAAAGAAATATCCATTGTTAACAAGGCACAACAAATGTTTGATTTCATTCTATGACTATTTAAGAAATGGATAATCAATTCTGCTTATAAAAGCAGCTGTTAAAATTATTAAAGGTACTAATGGTAATAATAATAATTGAATCGCTTATTGTTAAAAGGAACTAAGTCACATTTTACGTTTTTGACTTTATAACATGAAACGAAACTTTGAAGATATTCCTTTCGTTTGGTGTAAGAAGGTACCGACAACTACCACTAAAATATAACACCAGCAATATAGTTAGACGGTTCCTTCTTACACCAAAGGAACATCTTCAAAGTTTCGTTTCATGTTTTAAAGTCAAAAACGTAAAATGTAACTTAGTTACTTTTATGACTTTCCTTTTAGCAATAAGCGATTCAATTATAGTTTCATAATTTCCTGTTAACTCTTTACCTCCACTCCGATTTTGCCTAAGAATCAACGAAGTTACGCCTGGATAGCGGGCGGCACCCATCCGCCGAAAGCCTTTTCAATCTCTCTGGCAACGGCCAAACATAACCGGTCGTTTCCGTCGGAGGCGACTACTTGCACGCCGATGGGCAACCCGTTTTTGTCCAAACCCATGGGACAGTGGGTGGCCGGCAGTCCTAGGATGTTTATCACAGCGGTGTAGGAGAAGTTGAAGGGTTTGACTAAAGGTTCGTTGTGGTATGGAGCCGCGGTGGGGTGTGTGGGGTAGAGGAATACGCCGTCGTCGCCGAGGAGGTCTAGAAGTTCGCGGCGAAGGTTGTTCCGTTCCTGTGAGGAAAAAAGGCGTAAAATAAAGAATCAGTACTACTAAAAACTTTTAATTTTTGTATTTAGAACCATAATACAATAGCAAACATTGTATTCTACCTAGTTCTATAATAAAATAACTCTAACTTATTCATCAGATGTCACTGGTTTCATTATAGAACTATACAAAATTAAATACTCATTAATAACTATTATTACTTTTTATTATTTTTTAAAAATTTTTATTAATTTTTATTAATTTTCAATTATTTTTATTAATTTTCAATTATTTTTATTAATTTTTATTAATTTCCTATTATTTTTTTTATTAATTTTTATTAATTTCATTTTTATTAATTTTTATTAATTGCATTTTTATTAATTTTCTATTAATTTTCTATTAATTTTCTATTAATTTTCTATTAATTTTCTATTAATTTTTATTAATTTTTATCAATTCTTATTAATTTTTAATAAGTTTTATTTATTTTGATAAATTTTTATTAATATTTATCAATTTTTATTAATTTATAATAATTTTGATCAATTTTTATTAATTTTTATTAGTTTTTATTAGTTTTTATCAATTTTTATTCATTTATACCAATTTTTATTTGTTTTTATTTATTTTTATTTACTTTTGTTTATTTTTATTTATTTTTATTTATTTTTTATTTATTTTTATTTATTTTTTATTTATTTTTATTTATTTTTATTTATTTTTATTTATTTTTATTTATTTTTATTTATTTTTATTTATTTTTATTTATTTTTATTTATTTTTATTTATTTTTATTTATTTTTATTTATTTTTATTTATTTTTATTTATTTTTATTTATTTTTATTTATTTTTATTTATTTTTATTTATTTTTATT
The DNA here is from genome assembly GCA_927349885.1 of Psylliodes chrysocephalus. Lineage (NCBI taxonomy): Eukaryota > Metazoa > Arthropoda > Insecta > Coleoptera > Chrysomelidae > Psylliodes > Psylliodes chrysocephalus. The sequence goes on along the minus strand of OV651822.1, from coordinate 3,290,540 downwards.
TATTTTTATTTATTTTTATTTATTTTTATTTATTTTTATTTATTTTTATTTATTTTTATTTATTTTTATTTATTTTTATTTATTTTCATTTATTTTCATTTATTTTCATTTATTTTTATTTATTTTTATTTATTTTTATTTATTTTTATTTATTTTTATTTATTTTTATTTATTTTTATTTATTTTTATTTATTTTTATTTATTTTTATTTATTTTTATTTATTTTTATTTATTTTTATTTATTTTTATTTATTTTTATTTATTTTTATTTATTTTTATTTATTTTTATTTATTTTTATTTATTTTTATTTATTTTTATTTATTTTTATTTATTTTTATTTATTTTTATTTATTTTTATTTATTTTTATTTATTTTTATTTATTTTTATTTATTTTTATTTATTTTTAATTCATTTCTTTTTACGATACTCCCCATTTTTTCCTCCTAAAATATGAAAATAAAAAAAACCTTGAAATACGTCATTATTTACCTATGATGAGTAGCTACAATTCCAATTTTTACATTCCTACCTTTAAAACCCGAAAGTCTCATACAAAACTTTCACCCCCGTTCCCCCCTTGACATGTAAAAATCCAAAAATCCTTAAATATGTTTATTTATTTATGATAAATAGCTATAATTCCAATTTTCAAGTTCCTACCTTTAAAAAAAATTATTCTCTCTTACAAACTTGCATCCCTTCCCCCCCTGTCCCCCTTTTCCCCCTTGTCTCTATTTCCCCCTTAAAATATGAAAATCCAAAAACCCTAAAACACATAATTATTTACTTGTGATGAGAACCTACAATTCCAATTTTCAAGTTCCTACCTTTAAAAAAAATCGATATTCCCATACAAAACTTTCACCCCCGTTTCCCCCTCTTAAAATGTGAAAATCCAAAAACCCTGAAACACGTCAATATTTACTTATGCTCAATAGCTGTATTTCAAATTTTCATGTTTCATTACTACTATGCAAAAATCATAATATCTTGCTCTGTAAAAAACAAATTTATCCCAAGGGAATCGTACTTTTTCCGGGATTAAAGGTAGCCTATGTGCCATTCCAGACTATAATCTATATCTGTGCCAAATTTCATCTAGATCCGTTCAGCCGTCTGGGCGTGATTGACCAACAAACATCCATCCATACAAACTTTCGCATTTATATATAAGTAGGATAGGATTATACAAAAATTATATAAAGTATTTTTTAGTGTTTTATCTAAATTGTTAAAAATAAAAAAAAACAAACAATTGGGTTATTACTCTAGTCATTGACTTATACTGAACTGAAGAAGTATCCAAAGCAATACATTAACATTTTAAAAAGTAAGGCGAGACTCGTTTCGGGACCCTAGGTCAATTATTATTATAAAAAAAACTGTTTAGAAGCAATCTAATCATTGGCATTAAAAGTATAGTATTTAAATAATATAATAAACGAATGGAAGTGGGGTATTACAACATATGTATTTTTATATATTACTAATAAATACCTGAACTAGATAATCGTATTTTTCATCTCCATATTGACATCCTCCTTTTTCCGCGATACACGTAAGGATTCCAATAAAAGTATGCTCGGACATCCGGAACACCCACTTTAACAACTCCGTCCACGGATTGATCCTGCCTTTTAAATTCGCAAGATGTTGCTCGAACAAAGGTCCATCCAAAGTTTTCATATTCGCGAACCACATTGTACCGCTTTTGGCAAATCGGTTGTAACTTACCTAAGATAAAAAAAAATGAGAACTATTCGCCCATGTTCGCTGACGTTTGCTTTTTATAATTGCAAATTTGAGATTCTGTAAGTAACATAAAATCCTTAATGACATAATAATATTTCAAGTTGACTTAGGTTAGTCATTTTGAGAACATATGTCCTCAACGACTTAAATTTTTTGCTACAGAATTGTTAAAAACATATTTTTAATCTTTATAAAACTTCAATACGCCTCTGTGCAGGCACAAGCTTTAGCAACAAAATATTATTTAAAACGTAGTTACTTCGGATTTAACAAATTGTAAGCGGAAGATTCGTGACGTCAACTTTCACACATGTGGCCAAACAGTTGCATATCCCGATATGACGCCATGTAACTTTCATTGGTCTGATCCTAGACTTAAAGAGTCCTATCAGAGTCTTTACCTAATAGATTATTTGAAAAATATTTCTAATCTTTTCAATTAGCTCACTCTGGCATGGGTTAAGAGATTACCGTAATGTGTAAAGATTTTTTCTGTCATAAAGATAATTTTAGAAATATTGTTAACACGTTGTAGACCACAATCAACAAAAATGAAATACATAATTTTGTGAACTTCAACTCTAGCACATTATTTTAAACTTTCTAGACTCAAGAATCATTGAATAAAAACAGAATAATAATCCTCGTCGCTTCAAGAAAATAACAACTACAATTCCAGAAAAAAAGTCCATTTTCAAGACTCTGAGGAACGGCTTCAGAGAGCAAAATACATTCAAAGAAAGGTACCAAAAAACGAATTTCTAATTGCACTTTGTTTTATCTTTTGATACATTTAATATCAAATTTGTGGATTCTTTAATTTTTTGCAAAACATATTTGAGAATTTTTTAATTTATTACAAAAACTTTATGTCGCAATTTTTCATGATTGTCATCTTGCAAATGTATCCATATCGCAATTTTTCACATATTTTATATATTTTTATAACTGTTCATTTAAAATTATTAATTAAAATTTCAAATAAATATCCGGTTCGAAGGACCACAAAAATATGAATTCATCTCTTTTCAATTTTCGAGGTTATTGAAGAAAAGTACTTTTTTTAGATTTATTTTTTAATCCCTAAAGGTACTTTAGATATTATTTTCAATTTTGGTTAATGGTTAATAGGATACTCGATACTTTTAAGTTCATTCAATTATAGAGTTAACTTTCATAGTTTAGCGGTATATGTTGGATATATTTCCAACAATAACGTATTACTTTTTCTAAAATATATCAAAAGGATGCAACTAAAATAAATATGTTAAAACATTTATGAGAAACACCCTATGACAAAAAATTATTAATTTTTCTTACCCTGAAAAATTGGTACATCATTAAGGAACATTTTATATAAAGTAGGTTTTATAACGTAAATTCTTACTATAATACTTTGTTTTTTATTTAATAATAAATACCTTAGACGCTTTAATTCCATACGCTTTATCCAAATGCTTAGCTATCTTAACGAACAGCTCCCTAATTTCGGCCGCCACTGGCGAAACGAAAAACGACCCCGTATCATTGTCCTGATAATACCATCTAATCTTCTTAACGTCTACGGGTTCGTCTAATCTCAATTTTTTGTTGTTGCTGCCAGCTAGAATTTTTAAAATCGGTGCCAGATCCTCGGCCCTTCTACACATCGGGCCCACCCCGAGGAATCGGTTTTGTTCTTCTGAACAGGGCTCGGGGTAATTACCGTGATTGGGTACGATACACGGAGATGGTTTGTGACCGAAAATGCCGTTGAAGAAGGACGGCATGCGGATTGAGCCTCCTATGTCGGAACCAATACCTGAAAAGATCGGAGTTCAATATATAATAATATAATAATAATACTCTCCCTAATTCACCCCCTTACGAGTGAATTTTAACCCCAAAAGCTATTATTATTATTATTTGCCGTGGAGCTCCGGGGCGACTAAAGATGATTGATGGTGCCATTTGACTTACAGGTGAGGAAAACCCGGAAAACCTCACCCACCATCATCGAGACGGTAATGCATGGCGATTTTTATAATCTGCATATCATATCAACAGAAATTGAATTTCTATTAATACGGCACACATCAAATCCTATACCGAACCATGCAATTTAATTAAAAATCCACATGGTCCGGTTTGAAATTCGAAGCCCGGCAGTATCGGACCATAAACTTGCCTATAAATGAATATAAGCGCGTTAGACTGCTACACCACCGGCCCGATAAAAATGTGTAGAATACGCCCGATATTTTCACCTAGAGATAAAGTAACGTATTCTGAAAAATAAATGGTATCTGGAGGATAACCTTATGTTCACCTTCAGATAGGCAGAACTACTAGTTAAAATCCCCTTATCTCAGTGGCGCAGCGAGGAGGGTTTAGGGGCTAAACACACTCCCCCAGACGATTTTGAAATTGAAAAAGTTAAGCTGGGTAAAAAAATGTTATATTTTTGAAATACTCCCAAATTTTTTTCAAAATAGTAGCCTTAGATAACGAGTTCTAGTTAAGTTAACTAGATATTAAGGCTTATCTATCTATAGGTGAAACTCCTGGACCTTATATTAGTCAACATCTAGGTACGTTTCTTACCAAAAGCGGACACAGCCGCAGCTTGAGCGCACCCTTCTCCACCAGACGACCCTCCAACGATGTGATTGACACCGTAAGGATTGTTTGATCTTCCGTGAACGTTATTGGCACTTTCCCACCACATGCAAAGCTCCGAGACGTTGGTGAGGGCTATTGGAATGGCTCCGGCGTTCCTCAAACTAGCTATCACTTTGGCATCTTCCTCTGCTATGATGTGTCTCCGTTTGATCAAACCAGATGAATGAATTAGACCTGGAGAAAAGGAGGTCAGACATTAAATACATTTAAAAACTGTTCAGTTATTAAAAAAATGTGAAAGAAGGGGTAGGAATAGAGATGTAGAGGTAGGATTTCTGGGATATGGGATGCTGCTCTTCAGACAAGACCCAATCCTGATTCCAGCCTTTAATGGTAATGGTAACGTTTAAAGAAAACTTTACAAGGAGAAGCTTTAAAAATGGTTTAAATGCGGAGAATTACATCAGAAAATTAACAATTGGTTTGACAATTATTATGTAATGGATATGATGACCTGTCCGAGCTTGTCGAAATTATTTTCAGAAGACTATTCATTTTTCTAAATGCAACTTTACAGTGGTTTAAAAGTTATGAGAGACAATTCAAAAATGAAGTAGAACACGGCGTTTCACAGACATCATTTTCTTATGTCAATGATTTAACTAAAATAAGAATTTTAGGAAAGTTTACGTAGTTTGCTGATGATACTAAACTTCTCTGGCAAGGAACATATACGAATAATTTGAGGATGCTTCACGAACTTATTTAGTTAAAAATTGGTACGACTCTGATTTTCTAAGAGAAGATATTGTGAAAATAATAATGAGTATAATATGGTTTAGACATACAATATGAACGAAAAACAATTTAAAAATAGTTACATATTGGGAACCAGACACAGTAATGAACCAAATAATGAAAGACTATGACCTTACGAATTTAAAATGGAAGAAAACAATTTCTGGGCAGGATTAAATGGAGGAAAATGAAAGAAAATTAAAAAAGAAAGTAACTATCTCTAGAGAACAATCATGAAAGAAGAACGTCAACTGAGCACCACAAGAAATACTAAAGAAACACACAAAAACACTAAATTAAATCGACTAGAATTGCACATGGACTGTACAGCCTTATAAAGATTGTCCCACATAAGATTGATCGTCTTCTAGATTATTGAGAGCTTGAATATATTAAGTTTACTAAGAATACATTAATATTTTCAATTAACGCCAACCAAACAAAACAAAAATCACTTTTAAGAACAATAACTGTTTTGAGACCATATTCTGTAACATGAATGAATATCAGATAATTTATATGGGTGTCATGGAGAGTCAAGAGGTTTTAATTAAATTATTCAAAAGATTATTTTTATACAATAATTCTTTTTGAACTAATGTCTTCTGTAATATTATTGTAATGTGAGCCATTTCATTATTCAGTCATGCTCTAATACTCCAAGTCCCTCTCTGTATTATTTGACCTTTGAGGCTCAACTTGTCCGCTTATTATACATAATTAAACCCCTTAAGACGACTATGGTGGAGACATTTTCGCGAACATTCCAGAGTCAACGAGATACTATTTCTAGTCTAAATATAACGTGATAACGTTTCTGGTACCTTCTGGCAATTTTGGTGGGGGAGCATTCTAGACCACCAATTTGTATATAAATTGGTGGAGGAGAGCCATCAGAGTTAGTAGTTATATGGACAGTGAAGATAAATAGTAATTAGTAGATAGACAGTGGTGAATATAAATAGTGATCAGTCTAAAGACATTCGAAGTATATATAAATTAGAATAGTTGTGTTATAAAATAAATAAGTGTTTAAATAAATTATTAATAAATAAACTGTTGTTTTAAAGTAAACAAACATCACATTATAATGTTTTACTTTATTGTCTGTATACAGCTAAGAAAACATGATTTTTTTCGACCTCGAGTTTTTGATGAATATTTACGTTTTAGGGTCCCCTGAATCCGTTTTGACTATTTTCGCGATGATATATGTGTGTGTATATATGTGTATGTGATTAGATTTTGGACATAGTCGGAACACCTGAGGGGTACTTTGTAAGGGGTAGTTTTTATTTTTGGGAATATACAGGGTGTTTCTAAATTTATGCGACAAAAATCAAGTATGAAAGTAAGATGGGTCTTTCCTATAACAAAATTTCACCAGCCCACCCACTTTCCGAGATATCACCCTTAAAAGGTGGTTGTAAGCAGGTAGGGTTAGATTTCATAAAACTTCATCTCGAAAAAAAGTTTTGATATGAAATAAAGTAAGGGTTGCTAATTTCACCCCCTATAATGTAACAGGAATATTAAATTTTGGGCATAGTCGGAACATCTGGAGGTACTTTATAAAAGGTCGTTTTTCTATATCTGTTATGTACGCTTGGAGAAGAAAATTCTTTAAATAAAAGTTGCTTATGATGTTATTCTTTATAATTTTTGTCCTTTTCATAATTTTTCTAAAATGGTCCGTATTCGAGAAATTTGTCAAAAATTGCAAAAATATAATTTTTAAGAAAATAAAAGTTGTTTGCGATATAACTTTTTAATTTTTATTCTATATATAATTTCTTTAAAATGAACCGTAATGAAAAAATTTGAGGAAAAGTATAAAATTTTAATTTATCAATATTTTCGTAGGCAATGAATATTTACAGGGGTGATACAATAAGTTACACAAAATAACTGGAAGAAGTCTGTAATAACCAGACAGAAAGGTCATATGTCGGAAACATCAGATTTTTTATGTGCTACCCTAATTAAATTTAGTCTATTATCAGTGGCGGTTCGTGACCAAACTATTGGGGGTTCACAATGACTGAATATAGATCTCTGTACAGATTTAAGTAAAAAATGTTTCAGAAAGAAATATTATAAATACTGAAAGTTTTTTACTTACATCTGTATTAATATCTATATTGTGTCATTGGAAATGCCCAATATTTTGGTTACAAGCTGCCACTGGTTATTTATTTCATAATCTCTGTTCAGAATGGGTTAAAACTAGGGTTGCCAGCTTTTTAAAAAGTGAAAAAAGGACTACGATGGTGACAGGGGCTTTGGTGTACAAAAAATTAAAAAATCCAAAAAAGTAAAAAAAAGTCAAAAAGTCAAAAAACAAAAAGGGCCAAAAAGACGAATTTAAACAAACCAAAAAGCCAAAAAAAAGTCAAGAATAGCCAAAAAAGTCCTCAACCTTCTAGTAAACAAAAAAACAATTATCCTTTTCATACCGACTTTCTAAAAAAAGGCGTCGAGCTGAACAAAAAAATCCTCCTCGTCTTGCCGAGATTCTAAAAAAAAAAAAAAAAAAAAAAAAAAAAAAACAAAACAAAAACAAACAAAACAAAAAAAAAACAAACAAACAAAAAACAAAAAAAATCCTCAGCTCATGTGTTTTTCTACAAACCATGTCCCTTCTAAAAATATGTGCTGTCAGTCAAAAAACACATTTGTCGTGAAAGAGGACATTTGCCGTGAAAGAGGACATTTGCCGTAAAAAGGACATTTTAAGTTTTAAAAAGTCATAAGGACATTTTGCTTCAAAAAAGGACCTTAGTTAAAACCTACCCGGTATAAACTCTTCTAGTAATAGTAATGGAAATTTGATAAAACGACTTTACTAAAATATAACATTGACAATCAATAATCTATAAATCTATAAAAAATAACTATATCTATGAAGAAGACTGTAGAATAGGCCTAGGGCATAAACAATTAATAGCTCCATTTTCTACATTCTCCCACCGTGAGTCGATAAAGGCAGTAGGACTTAATTTGCAGACTGATACCTTTTGAGGTACTTTTATTCTGCTACCATATTAACTAACTGTGATATTTTCATTATTTTTATCTTCTAAGAGGTATAACTTTTACCCCAGTTAAATTCATCTGTATAATTAAATCAAAAACGCATAGCTTCTTTCATTATTTCAGATTTAAGCTGATTTAAATTTACTATTTTGATTTAAATAGCTTGTTAACATTGATAATGATAATGGCACATAACGATAAACAGATGAAATGCACACAAATCCCCTTTTTTAAATATATAAATCATTGTAATGAGTTAAAAAGATTAAAAACAAGGCTATAAATATGTATAAACAAATTATAGTTACAATAAAACATTGATAACAATAGGAAGCGTATCTAATCTGTAATTTGTCATACACACGGTGAATTTTAGGTACATATCCGTTTTATGTTGCATCTCTGTCATAGTATAGTAAAAATTTCAATAAGTTTGTTACAAGGTATCAAAGTTGAATATGAATTTTTTATCAATTTGATATTGTTGCCTTTATTTCATCACCATTTCCAAACCAATTGATCTATAGACTTCAAAATTTGATAAATTGTTTACAAAAAGGGTAGAAATCTAATTTTGAAAACCACATTTTGAAATTTCCACAAGTTTTGATTTTTTCATAATATATAGGATATATCGTAAATATATCAACAAACTTTTAGGGGTGCTAAGGGGCATAATAAACATGTTTATGTTCGAAAATGTACAGTTTCCGTGGGCAAGCTTTTGGAAATATTTTTGAAACAAAAGATACCTTTTTAAGATTTCATTAAAATTAGAACGTTTTTTTATTAACTTTTTCAGAAACGAAGCATTTTTAGAAATGTTTATTTTGATGTCCCCTACCACCCCTATGTGTTTGTAGGTATATTTATGGCATGCAGTATCGGTATTTACCTATATATGTAAATATTTCAATTCTGTCATTAGAAACAAATACAGAAAATATATAGAATGTATAGGGGTGGTTCAATTTCAAGGGAGTCACACTGTAGATGCATCAAATTAAGATTTATTTTTAATTTCTCTTGTAAAATTAGCTAAACCAGACTTGTGACTATTCCAAACTAGACTACAGTAAACGCCAAATCTAAAGAACCAAGGACGCGCATTTATAATGCTACGAACACGCCTACCGATGAATAGAATTGGTAACTTACCTAGAAAGTTGTAAACCAGGGCGCGTATATTTTAAAGACATAAAATAAATAGAAAATAGTGAATGATACTTGTTCACATATTGCTTAATGTTATTATTAGTACATAATTCTATAGTCAATTAAAAAATCATTATTTTTAAGTAAGCCGACTTTAGGTTAAGGCTGTTCTACCGTTTTCCGTTCGATATTTATATAAAATTCTGTTACAATCAGGAAATTACCCTTATTCAAATAAATTAAATTGTGGTAAAATTGTATATTGGTCAAACGGGCCGTACTTAAAAAAAAAAACTATTTAAAACATTACAATAGTTATACTAAAAACAAAAATATTTCTACAAAACATATTTTTATCTGAAAATCAATCGTTATGCAAAAATTGTTTCACGTTTTGAGAATAAAGGCATTAAATTAAAACATTTAGAAACACTTTTTTTTTCTCTCTCCTGGGCTCGTCTGACTATGTGTCTCCGAATAACACTGAAGCCTATTGGCTTATTGTGTTTTACCCCATGTTAGTTCATAGCACCCACTCTGTACCTTGTACAAGTTTGTACAGATCCTTGGGTCTATACGTTGTTGGATCAACCTGAGGTTGTCCAAAAAGAGCCTGTCTTTTGCGATCTAGAGCTTCGCATTCGCACAGTATGTGTTTGGCCGTTTCTGGTTTCTTGTGACATAGTCGGCACATGAGTTCCCCATTGTACATGCCAATTTTGTTCAAGTGTCCCTTTACTGGGGCGTGCCCAGTCATGAACCCTGTTATCACTTTCAACTGGTTCCTATTCATTAAGAGTAGTTCTCCAGTTCTTTTGGGACATGGTCTGCCTATGAAGGTTTTTCCATATGCCTGTTTTGGGGTGCTTCCCCAATAGTTGATATGTTGTTCCCGAATCCAGTCATTTATAAAACCCCGGACTGTACTGTTTGGTACTCCTGGGTTTGTGTCTACCATGTTTGGTTTTTAATAATATGGATTTTCATCAAGTAAAGGCCGAAACTATCAAGAAATTAAAATGAAATGGTATTAAATACTTACCACTTATATAGCCTATAAGTAAATACGAACAACGTAAACAGTAAATCACAAATAAATAATGTTCATTTGTCTTCGTCAGATTCTTCGTTGGAAGAAGACTCGTCACTAAATATTTCTAAATATACCGGATGTAGTAATCAACATTTTAACTTCACTGATTAATGAATCCTTTGAAATTGGTCTCTTTCCTAACTGTCTAAAAACAGCTATAATAATCCCACTTCATAAAGGTGGCGACAAAACCAAAACCTGTAACTATAGACCTATCGCGTTATTGCCTACCTTATCGAAGATAGTAGAACGGCTAATGAAAAACCGTCTTTTGCCCTTTCTTTTCAAGCATAACATCCTCACAGCTCATCAGTATGGCTTTCTACCTAAAAAATGCACTAGCGACGCAATGTTTTCCGTTCTTAATGAAATATACACATCACTTAATGATAAACTTTTCACCGCTTCAGTATTTTGTGACTTCGCAAAAGCCTTCGATTGTGTAAATCATGATATTTTAATTAATAAGTTACAAATTTATGGCATACGGGGTTCTCCTTTACAATGGTTTAAAACTTACCTAGAAAATAGAAATCAACAGGTGCGGGCGAATGGTGAGGATTCTACAAATCTAGCAATAAGCAGTGGAGTACCTCAAGGATCAGTATTAGGTCCAATTTTGTTTTTATTATTCATCAACGACATCACAGACTTAAGAATAAGTGGTAGAATTACTTTATTTGCTGATGACACCAGTGTAACCTGGAATAATTCTAACATGCAGACATTACAATCTATCATAAGTGAAGATCTAGTGACTATTAAGTCCTGGTCTGATTCGAATGGACTTTGTTTCAACACCAGTAAAACTGTAGCATTGTCTTACAGAGGTACTTTACAACCTATAACTTTAAACAATAATCTGATCCAAACGGTGACTTCAATCAAGTTTTTAGGTCTTTATATAGACGATTCTCTAAAATGGTCTGCTCATATAGATACCTTAGCAAAAAAATTATCCTCCGCATGTTTTGCTATTAAATCGGTTTCTAAAGAGCTGACTCCTTCTACTGCATTAATAACCTACTTTTCCTTATTCGAATCTCACCTTCGCTATGGTTTACCTTTCTGGGGTTCTTGTAGCTTATACCTTTTCGAATCTATTTTTAAACTGCAAAAAAGAGCAATCCGCTATGTATTTGGTTTAAGTAGTAGGACACATTGCGAAAATTACTTCAAAAATTTCAAAATTCTAACCCTTCCTACTCTATTTATTTTCGAATCCGTCTGCTTAGTTCGCAAGCACATTCAAAATTTATCCGAAAGACCGACTCGTAGATATCCTACAAGAAATTTAGAGACTGATGTTTATTTAACAATGCCCACTTCTGACCTATTAAAACATTCCATTACCTACAATGCCAAAAAATTGTATAATAACCTTCCGATGCAGTTAAAATCTATAAATACATACGATAAGTTCCGAAGACTGGCTAAAGCTTTTCTTCTAGAAAGACCATATTACACAGTAGCAGAATTTTATAACGTACCTTAGACATTTGAGTTCCACTTACAATGGCATTAATTAAATAATTAAATATTAAAGTTTAAATTTAAATTTAAAAATTAAATTAGAATAATTATAATGACGGATATTGCATATCCATTGCAATTGTTATTCCTATTTTGTCTGTTTGTTTCTGTTTGTTTTTTCTGCTGTTTAGTTATTTTTATAATATGTTTAGTATTTAAGTTACACGCTTTGTCTATAAAATTTTTGTAAATTTTTTTACGACAATAAAGCATATCTCTCTCTCTCTCTATCACTGTCGTCACTGGAATCCTCATTAGGATTAATGACGATAGGATTAATTTCCGAACATAAATCAGTTTGTATTTCTCTTTCAAAACATTTATCTTCTACCTTTATAACATGATCGCATCGCTTTTTCCATTCCTCCATACCGATTTTGTTAAATTCCTCTTCTGCTAATTGTCTTACGTCTTCTAATATTAAGGTAACATTCTTTTAACTGACATTATTCTTAACAGTTGCCCAAAACACTTCGATAGGGTTCAAGTTGGGGTGATATGGGGGTAACCGTAAAGCGGTGTGGCCGTATTCTCGACACAACTCATCAAATGGATATGTTACATATCGGTCCTTATGAGATTTAATCAGTTCATAGAACTCTGGTTTCAAACTTGTTGGATTAAAAGGTATGTTGTATTTTGTCAACCATTCGATCATATCATTCTTCAAAGAATTGGAATGAGGTGCTCGATTTGTCTGTACATTGTGATAACTAGCATTATCACAAACAATTACTGAATTAGTTGGAAGATTATTAACTACTCTCTTAACCATTTGCCGTAATTTTCTGAATTCATTTCGGAATGATAATCTCCAGACTTGCTCCCTGATTTGAGTATCAACAAACTATTTTTGATAAAACCCATTTCTCCCCCACCATGAACTATAATAAGCCTTTGGCCTTTAGAAACAAACCTTTTGTTGAATCGTCTGTCCATTTCTTGGAAGAAGTATGTCCGCTGTGTATATGTTTCTTCTAAATAAACGATTGGTCTATTTTGACTTCTAAAATTTTTTATCTGTCTCAAATATTTTACTCTTAAAGTTCTTATTTTCATTTTTTCCACCAAAACTTTACGATTATTTTGTGTTTTTCTCCATTTAAATTATTAATTTTTTAAGGACTCTTCTTAATGAAGTTTCTGATATGTGGATATCTAAATCTTTCTTAATTTTATTATTTAACCTTTTAACAGTAACACGAGACTTTTCTGTTATATGAAAATCGTAAATTATTCTTCGAATGTCCCTCAATTGATATTCAGGGAGATTCATAGCGGTTGATTTTTTGACGAAGTTTTTCCTAGGTATGGAAAATGTAATATAATTTATTGTAAATCTACGTTTTGCATTAATAAATATTTTAATTATACTCCTATTTTTTATTTTATCCCCTTTTTTTAGATGAACAGGAATAAAATTGTACATTACATTCTAGAATGAAAAGTTTCTTTAATGAATCTACACGAAAATTATTAGAACTATTATTTTTAAATGTTCGCATTTGTTTTCTTTTAAAATAATTTTACAATTTGTCGCAGTAGTATAATTAAAAATTGCTGTTCCTACGTAAGCAGTTCATCAATTAAGTCTTTAGTGAATCACCAATTTCACAATAATGGTTTGAATTATTGTTCTTATTAACTGCAATGAAATAATAATCATCCAAATACCCTCGTCTATATTTAAGTACTTGATCTGCTTATTACAAATCATTTGAAAGAATTTAGTTGTAATTTTCGTTTGCTTCATCGCACGATAAACTAAACCGCATAGTAGAATGCATAAACCATCTTCTCGGGAATTATTGCACAAATTTGCGTGATCTAGAAAAAAAATACACTTCAAAAAACAAAACAGTAAGTCCATGACTAAAAAAAATGTTGAGTGATAGGTAATTAAATCGGCTGTAAATTACCACAGAAGAAATACCAGTGATATTGACAATGTGAAGCAATTAACTGCAGACAGTGTTGCCAGTCTAGTACAATTGTACTAGATCTAGTACATTCTCTGAGAATCTGGTACTCAAGTACACTCGAAACAAAATCTAGTACTTTTTTCAGCGTATGTTTCCATTTGAAGTGTAAAATATATTGGTCAAAAATTGCAAGAGAAATTAAAATAGTTGTTAAAAATTCCTTCAGATATAAAATAGTAGACATTTCTCGAGAGATAAAACATTGTTTAAAATTTGCACGAGAGATCAAATAATATTGTTCAAAAATGGCTTGAGAGGTAAAAAAGGGTGTTAAAAATTGGTCGAAGTATAAAATAGTATTAAAAATTGCTTGAGGGATAAAATATTGTTCAAAAATTGCTCTAGGGATTAAAATACTGTTAGAAATTTAATGGGAGATAAAAATATTTAATAATTTTTCGAGAGATTAAATAGTATTATAATTTGTTAAAATCGTGTTCAAAAATTGCTCGAGGTAAAATAGTATTACAAAATGTTAAACCCTTGTTCAAAAATTGCTCGAGAAATAAAATACTATTGAAAAATTTGTTGAGAAATAAAATATTGTTCAAAATAGACTCAAGAGATACCTACTATTAGAAATTTCTCAAGAGATATAACATTGTTTAAAAATTTCTCGAACGATAAAATGCTATTAGAAAATGCTCGAGAGATAAAATATTGTACAAACATTGCTCGAGATATAAACCATTGTTAAAAATTTATCGAGAGTTAAAATATTTTCATAAATTTGTCGAGAGTTAAAATATTGAGCAGCTTGCTAAAAAGATAAAAAAGTTGTTAAATATTGCTCGAGAGATAGAATAAATGTTAGAAATTTATTGAAAGATAAAATATTGTTAAAATATAGCTCAAGAGATAAAAAAGGTTTAAAAACTATTCGAGAGATAAAATAGTATCATAATTCATTAAAATCTTATTCAAAAATTACTCGAGAATTAAAAAATACTGTTAAACATTTCTCAAGAGATAAAACATTGTTTAAAAATTGTTAGAAAGGTAATGTTAATAAAAATTGCTCGAGAGATAAAATAGTGTTAAAAATTATTAAAATTTTGCTCAAAAATTGCACGAGAGATCAAATATTGTTCAAAAATAGCTTGAAAAGTAAAAAAGCTGTTAAAAATTGTTCGAGTGATTAAATAGTGTTAAAAATTGTACAACAAATTTTGTACAAACATTTCTCGAGGGATAAAAAAAGTTGTTAAAAATTGCTCGAGAGATAGAATACTGTTAGAAATTTGTTTAAAATTGTTTAAAAACTGTTCGAGAGATAAAATATTATCAAAAGGTGTTAAATCTTTTTTTTTAAATTTTGCTCAAAAATTGCATGAGACATCAATTATTCAAAAATGGCTTGAAAGGTAAAAAAGGCTGTTAAAAATTGCTCTAGTGATTAAATAGTGTTCAAATTGTACAAACATTGCTCGAGGGATAAAAAAAGTTGTTAAAAATTGCTTGAGAGATAGAATACTCTTGGAAATTTATCGAAAGATAAAATATTGTTTAAAAATAGCTCAAGAGATAAAAAATATTTAAAAACTGTTCGAGAGATAAAATAATATCAAAAGGTATTAAAATCTTTTTCAAAAATTGCTCAAGAGATGAAATAGTGTTAGAAATTGTTAAAATTTTGTTCAAAAATTGCACGAGAGATCAAATATTGTTCAAAAATAGCTTGAAAGGTAAAAAAAAACTGTTAAAAATTGCTCGAGTGATTAAATAGTGTTCAAATTGTACAAACATTGCTCGAGGGATAAAAAAAAGTTGTTAAAAATTGCTTGAGAAATAGAATACTGTTGGAAATTTATCGAAAGATAAAATATTGTTTAAAAATAGCTCAAGAGATGAAATAGTGTTAGAAATTGTTAAAATTTTGTTCAAAAATTGCACGAGAGATCAATTATTGTTCAAAAATAGCTTGAGAGGTAAAAAAGGCTGTTAAAAATTGCTCGAGTGATTAAATAGTGTTAAAAATTGTACAAGAAATATTGTAGAAACATTGCTCGAAGGATAAAAAAAAGTTGTTAAAAATTGCTCGAGAGATAGAATACTGTTAGAAATTTATCGAGAGATAAAATATTTTTTAAAAATAGCTTAAGAGATAAAAAAGATTTAAAGAGAGATAAAATAATACCAAGAGGTATTAAAATCTTTTTCAAAAATTGCTCGAGAGATAAAATAGTGTTAGAAATTGTTAAAATTTTGCTCAAAAATTGCACGAGATCAAATATTTTTCAAAAATAGCTTGAAAGGTAAAAAAAGGCTGTTAAAAATTGCTCGAGTGATTAAATAATGTTAAAAATTGTACAAGAAATATTGTACAAACATTGCTCGAGGGATAAAAAAAGTTGTTAAAAATTGCTCAAGAGATAGAATATTGTTAGAAATTTATCGAGAGATAAAAGAGTATTAAAAGGTATTAAAATCTTATTCAAAAACTGCTCGAGAGATAAAATAGTGTCAAAAATTTGTCGAGAGATAAAATATTGTTTAAAATTATTGTGTTCGTGTTCTCTATAAACCTTTTTTTGCTCTTTAATGACCATACCTCATAATTAGAAAAATCTGGTAATTTTATAGAATCTAGTACATTTTTATGAAATCTGGTACATTTTTTAGATAAATCTGGTACATTACAAAAATATATTCTGGCAACACTGACTGCAGACATTAAAAACTCTCCTTACCACACATTTGGAAAGCATTCAAACTGCGCACAATATTTTTGTAAAAGAGACCAAAACGATAGAGATTATGTGACAGAAATGGAAGAATGCGGACTAATGGATAACATTGTATCTGTTGTATCAGCACGAAATAGACATTCTCGATTCCAATCTATAATGGAATCTGTAGTCATAGCCGGTGGTTGGATCAGTGGCGCAGCCAGAATTTTGTGTGAGGGAGGGTTTTAAAAAAAATTCAGAGTATTTAAAAGATATAATAATTTTTTACGTAGTTAAACTTTTTAAATTTCAAAATCGTATGGGTTCACGTCTGTGAGGGGGGTTTCACCCCTAAACCCGCCCTTGCTGCGCCACTGGGTTGGATGAGGATCAAAAGTAATAAATGTAATGCTTTGCGTGAAAAAACTCATTTTTAATATACTATGGCAGAGATCCAAGATAAAACGGCTAAAAAATTAGCGTATCTATGAAAAATTACAGATTAGACACGCTTCCCATTGTTATCAATGTATTATTGTAACTATAATTTGTTTATATATATTTATAGACTTAGTTTTTTAGCTCGTTGCAATGATTACCACATTTAAAGTAGGGCATGGGTACATTTGATCTGTTTATCGCCATGTCCCATGTGTCAATGATAAAAGAGATAAATCAAAAGGTGAACTTAAATCTAAAATAATTAAACAAGCTTTTGTTTCATGTTATACAGTGTATCCAATATTAGTATAAATTCAACGATGATTATGTAAGCAATAACAACAGACTCAATTTAAATAAAGTCCTCTTGGTAGCCAATAAAAAAATATGAATCATAATCTTGCAATTTCTTAAGACCAGCTGTTCCTCTTAAACTACTACATTATGGTACACGATAACACTTCACAATCAAATCAAATCTGGAGTTCCACAAGACGGCGTCTTAGAGCTACTATTGTATTTAATATACACGTCAGCCCTCCAATCTCCGAAGATACCACAACATGCAGGTTTGCAAATAACACTGTTATTCTTGCAATCCATTAAAATTCTATAGCTGAGTCTTCAAATCTCCACGGATATCTCTTCAAATTAGAAGCATGCGTTGAAAAGTGGAAAATAAAAATAAACGAAAGCATTTACGTTAATAAAAGAAAGATGCCCTATTGTCTATTAAATAACTAGTAATTCATTTAGATACCAAAAAGTTTACATAATTAACAAACGTAAACAAATAGGACTAAAAAGAAAAAAATTGTATTGACTTATAGGCAGAAAATCAATATTAATATATAAAGCTATAATTATTTCAATTTGGATATATGGCATATAATTCTGGGGATCAGTTTTACAAAGGGCGCAGTCTAAGATTTTGCAAGCAATAGAAGACGTTCCCTGATATATATTACATCAAGACCTACAAATTACAACAGTTCAAGAGACAATTTAGCAAAAAGCATCACCAAAAATTTGAATAACATACTAACACACTAATCCAACCACAATAGAAGACTGAAAAGCAACTGGCTATTGGCTAATGGACCTAAAATAAGGTGGAAGAAGTCTTCTCACTGGAGAAGCATCCTTAGGACATTAGTGGGATTTTAGAATTGGTCACCAGGTCATCAAAATAACCCCCAGAATTGTAAATTATGATTATCTAAATAAATTTCAAAAAATATTGTCCAAACTGTATTAGTCAATTTATTATTTTCACAATATCTTCTCTGTGCGGGTTTGTATTTACAAAAAGTTAAAACCCAACACAAATTGTGAATGCGGTCCTGTAACACTGTTGTCTTATGCTAATAATGCGATACTTTAGAAACTAATTATAAAAAAATAAAAGTACAACTTTGTACGTGAGTCCATCCGGCCTCTACCAAAGCTCAGAACGATCTGAATCTTTTGCTCGCCTTGCTAGGAAGAGAGATGCATAGAGTCGACAACCGAGACATCCTCTCACAGGCCGAGAAGTGGCTCACCTTGGAAACTTTTTGTCTTCAGGCGTCGAGTTAAAATTAACAATGCATAATGCCGTTACGTTCGATTGCTCACGTCACCTATGCACACTGTGGGTTAGCACAGGTCCGGCATTTAAATTTAAATGATTTTAAGATTTATGTTATGTTTAAATGTATTTTAAACATTCATTGTCTTGTCACAGATAATTTTTATAATTTGTCAATAAAAAGTCAAAGCAAAAAAAGTTAATTTTTGTTACAAATAAGTATATATTAAAACAAGAATATTTCTTATTAGTTCGTTAGTTATAGAATAATAATTGCTGATTTATATAACTTCATTTTTATCATCTTATTTATGGTTTTCTTACAATTTCTTTTTACTAATTTAACACATTTTTTAAAGATCTCTTACCCTTGACCGGAATGCAATCTTTTGTGGTAAACGGTACGCCTAAAAACGGTTTTTCCTGAGCAAGTTTCTCCTCCGGTATAACACCGGACGCGATCAGTTCGTCGGCTTTTTGAGCTTCTTTTCTGGCTTCATCGAATCTATCGGCTACTACGCAATTGAGAACTGGATTAACTTCGTTTATTCTATCTATGAAAGACTGGAGCACTTGTACGCTTGTAACCTGAAACAAGACAAACAAATAATCAATATATAAATATAATTATTAGGGTGACATATTTTCCTGAGTCATGGAAATTCGCTAAAGTTTTGCGCTTACCAAAAGTAACTTTAACTGAAGAATACAGTGATTTAAGACCAATTAGTATTTTACCTGTTTTTTCCAAAATATTAGAGAGAGTAATGGAAATTCAAAATAGAGGGTTTTTGAAAAACAACAATATATTACCTAGTAAACAATCTGGTTTTAGGTCAGGCTACAGCTGTGCTACAGCTCTAGCGGATATTATAGATGATTTAATTAGATCCATGGATAAAGACAAGATTTCTATCTTATTACTATTAGATTTCTCGAAAGCTTTCGATAATATAAATCATAAAATTTTACTTGCCATGTTGAAGTTTTTTAGATTTAATAATACATCTGTGTCTCTATTAAAATCATATCTTTACCAGCGAAAACAAATTGTTCAAATAGATAATAAGTCTTCCACACAGTTGGAGATTACATCTGGTGTACCTCAAGGTAGTATTTTATGCCCTTTATTATTTACTCTCTATACCTCACAATGGGCCCGTTCACTTTCATTTTTGAATGTGAATTATTTATATATTTATAAAGATATTAAACTCTTTTGTCTGGTGGTACTTTTCCCGTTAAGATATTTTTGCAAGAAGTAAAAGGGAATTCCCATAAAATTCTTTCAGTGACTCATTGCGTCAGAAAACCCCTAATTCCCTTCAGGTCTTGTATCGGTCAATAATTAAAAGGGCGCGGTTGTCGGATGTATCATTGCACCACCATTCCTCTTCTGCATTTATTAAAGAAATTTACATGATAAAAATATATTATTTTTTAAAAATAATGTGTTTATATTTTCAGATAAAGCTGGAAGCCTTACCTTCTTTAAATTTTAATAAAAACAATTAGTATTACTCAAGCTGAATATTACCAGATCGAAATTTTATTTGAGAAAATGTATCTGGTAAACGTGACAACGTTGTAAGTGCTTCTAAATAGTGTTGTCTACACACACTTCTAGAAATAAATGCAACGTTGCCACGTTTACCAGATAAATATTGCAAATCAAATTTCTACTTTTTGATTATGGTCTGGTTAATTTTCAGCCTGAGTAATAAATAATTGTTTTAATTTAAAATTAAAAAATAAGCTCCCAGCTTTAAATCTGAAAATATAAGTTCATGATTTTTAGAAAAATAATGGAATTTTGCTATTTAAATTACATATATAAATGCAGAAATGCTATATTAGGGATACTTCCGACAACCTCGCCGTCTTTAAGCATAACCGATACGAGACGTGAACGGAATTAGAGATTTTCTGACGCAATGAGTCACTGAAAGAATTTTATGGGAATTCCCTTACTTCTAGCAAAAATATCTTAACGGGAAAAGTACCACCAGACAAAAGAGTTTAATATCTTTATAAATATATAATTAATTCACATTCAAAAATGAAAGTGAACGGGCCCATTTCCAAGTATTCTTAAATACTGTAATTATCATTTATACGCTGATGATACCCAATTATACTATTCTTTTAAGTACTCCAATTTAAATGAATCTATACAGGATATTAATTCTGATCTAATTGAAATCTTTAATGTATCTAAAAATCATTCACTAAAAATTAATCCTAAAAAATCAAAAGCAATGATTTTTTGTAATGAGTCAATTAGGGATTCCGTAAACTCATCGACATTATTAAAAATTAATGATGCGTTTATCCCAATTGTTACGCAATGTAAAAACTTAGGACTTACTGTAGATTCAAAATTGAAGTTTGAACAACATATTACATCAAAATTAAAATATATGCGCAACGATATTTTCTATCACTAGATGTAAAAAAAAATATTATGTGATTCACTAGTATTATCAAATTTTAATCATTGTGATATTGTATATGGTCCATATTTAAACATATTCGAGTATGGAAGAATTCAAAAACTGCAGAATTCTTGTGTACGGTTAATATTTAGAATTCGTAATTATTCTATTCATTGATGTTGCCAAATCAATGATTCTATCTCAACCTCAATGCATACTATTAAGTGTACAGTATACCCGGTTCAACAATTAACCAGTCTACTTGACATTGCTTGAAAAAAATGATTAAATAAGTTCAGTAGTTTAAAAAAATCATTCTACTTGACATTTCTGTAATAAAAACCGAATAAATAAATCCATTTCTTTTAAAAATATAAAGGAAACCACTTATTTAATCTTCTCGTTTATTGAATCATCCACACGACCTTGAGTAATGTTAAAAACTTTAGTTTTCCTTTGTCACTGAGGTACGGGTACAAACAATTTTATCAAAGCAGTTACTCAAGCATTCAAGCATTGTACTCTCCACTGATATTTTAATTGGTTAACATTTTACAATAGGTTGTAGGGTTCAGCGACTCGATCTGTGTTAATGTAACGTAGCAGCAAAGAAAGTTTAATATTGAAATATTCTTGGTTAATAAAATGAAAATTACTACCTGTATTTAGCTTAGAAAGAGCGATAAGTACGTGTGTGGAAAATATAATATAAGGTGAAAGTTTTATTAAAAGTGACTTTGTTATTAGTTATTTCATTTTTACTGTTAATTTCATCGACTATAATAAATAATAACAGAGCATAAAATGTTATGCAACAATAATTAGTTTTTTTTACACTTAAAAACGTTCCATTAAACTTTTATGTTAAAATAACAACTTCTTTTATTGCACAGAAAAGCAAGTAGAAAATTATTGAGACATTTTCTTGCTGCATTAGCGACAGAATGGGGCACAATATATCTTTTAGGTAGCAGTGTATTAATTAACACCCCATTCCCAAAATAACATAAGTAGAAAATTATTTGAAATTTTATTTATAAAGAGATCTGAACATTTCCTACTAAATAACAATGTCGTGTCATCAGAATATAGAGATGTAAGTAAGACAAAAGGTAATTCAATGATATACAGAATAAATAATAAAGGGCCCAATATTGATCTTTGTGGGACTCCATTTCTATTCGTCACCTTAGATTTAAAGATACGTCTATTAATTAAGATTTTAACAGATTGGAGTATATCATTCAAATAAGAGAATACCCACTTATGGTCTGATATCAGCGATATAGAAGACTCCTCCACACATATCGGAGAAAGCAGAAAATACAGTACAAAATATTTTGCCGCAAAAATCTAGGGAAATACCAATACTCGAAGTAATACCATTAATTACAATTTTGTAGAATTTTTTATAGAAATACGAGTAATTACTGTTATTGTGTTCAATACCAATATAAATATAATAATAGGTCTTGATTATTTATCGGGTGTAGAATAAATAGCGTATGCATTTCTCATGTAATGGTTATTAAAACACTCGCATAAACCATACGAAACTCGCCTTTGGCTCGTTTCGTATCCCGGTTAATGCTCGTGTATTAATAACCATCATTACAGGATCGTTGCATAATACACTATTATAAATTTTGCAAAAAAAATTAATATCTAATATTTACGCTAGCCGGGAACATTTGTGATACCAATTTATTAGAAGCCAGAGAAAGCTCTTCTAGATCTTGTATTGCATAAATGTTCCAGTCCGCAGACGTACATTTAACTCCGCTTCATACTAATACGAATAGGGTCGAATAAAAATTTCCACGACTTTAAAAACACCGCACCGCTGTGCCGGTCGGAGTGGGGGGTGTTAATTTTATTTTCGTTACGGAATTATGGAATTTCTTGATTCGGTCGTCACGCTCAAAGCCCGCGATAGAAGCTATGCAATAGCTTAAAAACCAGTATATTAGAGATTCCATATACCTATGAGTTATAATCGGGTATTCAAAAAATTCTAATTCTAAAAATCCAAATTTGTTTGGACTTTGAAATCTAAAGAAATGTAGGTATACATTGAATAATTAATACTATTAATCCTTATTGACTAGATTGTTAAACCATTCATGTATTAATAAAACATCAAAAATTGTTTTTATTCTTTTTTTTTTTTAATTAATTGAAAATTTACGTCAATAATTCATTAATAAAATGAAAACTATTTGTAAATAATTTATGATAATTATTATTGTTTAATTCAAATTATCTAAATGATAGGTTTTGATTTATATTGCCATCAATATCTTTTGAAATTGTATCATCTAATATTTATTTTATTTATTTGTAACAATTGCCATTTCAAATGAATTATGTATATTATTTAAACGATTGGGTCAAAAGATATATAATCCATATAATACAGACGATAGTTATCGTACATTTAATTATTAACTATTAAGTAATTGATGTACGCACAAGTACTAATCGTTTGTTTATTGTCAACATTAATAATGTAGGTATCATTATAGTAATTGCTTTGAAAAATAGTTTTAATAAATAATTAGGTTGACATATATAATTCAAAATATCAATGCGATGGTATTTTAAATGAAACAATCCCTGGAAAAAGTCTTTTCTCAAACTTTTCGAAATTACGGTTATGCGATAATTTATCATTGTCAAATTACTTATACTAGGAGCCACCCTGTATACAGTGTCATCTGTACCTAAAAATCGCATCATGTAAGAATTTTTTTTTATTATTAAATAAGTATACGCAAATTTAGTGTTCATGAAATTTTTTTACTTCAAAAGTATTAAAAAATGACAAATAATGTTTTCTGCGAATCTGATAATTTTAATACGTACGTCTCGAAAAAAGGCGTTCACTGTGAGTTTCCCTGTAAGTATTCTCCACAATCAATTCAGTTTTGCATCCGCGAAAACCATTCTTGATAATATTTTTTAAACATGCAGTTTTCCTACTTTTTTCCAAAAAAGTTGATATTGCATTTTGGTAGTCACAAATATCTTAGACAGTCAAACCGTAATATTTATGAATCTTAGCAAAATTACAACGTATTTTTGAAAATTATAAGAATTCATAAAAGTTGATAATTTTAAAAAAATATTAATTTGTTTAGTTTGAAAAAAAAAATTCAAAAAATGTTTATATAACCTTTTCAGAGAATCAGAATGACATTTCTATTTCTGTTTCGTAAAAGGTGAATGTATCATTTATTAATTATACAAATATCAAGCCTGAGCCAAGCCAAATCATGTCTAATATCACATCCTTGAACCTGATGTGTTTATAATCCAAGTTCAATTCTAAAATACTTTTGATTATAACAACTTGCTATGTAATATAGTTAGGTATCCGTTGTTTGTTTAGATTCTATCGAGGGCATCGAATTGTTTCATTTAAAACAATTCGAATTTAAAATTAGTACAAATGTAATGAAATTATGTAACTATTTTTATGTTCAATTAATAATTTTGTATAGTTTTGATTTGATTTGTAGAAATGTGTGTTTACGATCTTTATGGATTATCTCAGAGAAATTTTTTTTTTTATTTAAATTTGTAAAATACCTAATTCATTTCGTATAATCAAATAAACAAATATATTTATATGTTAAATCTAATGTTTTTAAGGTTGCAACAATTCTCTCTTACTTAAATTAAATTTTATATCTCACTAGCTTTCTAAAAATAAAAAAAGAGAACTATTGGCGCCCCTCTCTCCCAGAAAACTATTATACCCAAAGGTGTCTATTAGAAAACTGAGAAAACTATATGGTCAATGTGCTCATTTCTTTTTAATTTAATTAAAGGTAAGTGAATCGAGTTTAGGAGGGGATGGCTCTCGAAGGCTTGTATTGGGTGACTCGGACCTACATCATCATAGAGGGTTAATTGAGTTTCACCCATCAGAGCCTATCTTTGGGACCATGGTACTCCTTTGTTTAAAACTTTTTTGTTCTCTATTTTGTCTCTTTTAACCATGAGTACGCTTGTTGAGTGATTTAGTAATTTTTAGGACTAAACATCAGATTCACCTTTAGGGACCGCGGGTTCAGTTGTGCAATCTTGGGTTCTCTGAAAGAATGTTCTGCAGAGCCCGGGCTGGCACATCAGAATCACGCGAGTGACATTTTTGTTTTGTCTTGACATCAAAATAATAATATCATTTCTATTAAACATTTATTTAAATTTAACTAACAATAACTTAAATCTTTAAATTCAATAACAAATTTTGATCTCCGTTAACCTCCAATCACTCGAATCACACTCGGAGAAACATGTTCCACACTGAGGTGAACGCACCTCCTTCTGTTGACATTTGACAAGTCAAAGTCTTCAAGTGTCGCTTGTCACCACTGTCATGTGGAAACGGTTAAACAACTTGAACCAAAATGAAGAGAGAAATTTAAATTTGAAAATATTAATATTAATAAAATTATGATTTAGCAAGTTGTAAATATCCCGAAATATATAATTTTGGGAGTGAGGATGACCAGGAACTTGTTGGATACGTTGTGGACAGTAGGTAGACTTTTTCATAATTATAATGTATATAAAATATATAAAAAAAAACCTTCAGTTTTTTTACTTTGGCCTTCTGCGTTTTACTTTCTTCAAATCAAATATTGTATTCTAGATTCAAATTTCAATATATCTTCCACAGTCACCCTCTAATTGTAAATTTCTTTAAATTTTAACTAATTTGTTAACCTTTTTTCAATTTTGTGAATAGTGGGGGTGGCATGATTCCTTAATTCCACACAAGCTAACTTGCTTTTGGAGATCAGATTTGATTTGTAAGGGCTTATCCCACACTCACTATTCCCAATACCAGTTTTTTGTCACTTTGTTTGTTTCTTGTAATTTTTAATTTGTTCAAACAATTGTATATATACTATTTTAACTTTTGACTTAAAAGTCTAATTCAGATTTTATAATATATTTTTTAAAATCTTTTTAAATTGTAAGTTTACATCCACAATTTTTGTAGATGAGCACTGATGATGGCAAATAAGCCGAAAGCGCTTTGCATTGATTAATAAAAAAGTTTTGCACGAAATACAAGTTTTTCCTTTTGAATCTATACTACGTGCATACAGCTGTCAACCTTTTTGGTTATTTTAATAAATTAATGTTTTACTTGTTTTACAAATCCATATACTTTTATTAAAACTACCATATATACTTTTTAATTACGAATTCTATTAAAAGTTGCATTTGTCAGTGTACGCAGAAATAGTCCATTAGTATCAAAACGAATTGGCGCTGATGTCGCGCACGGAGCGAATAAGTGTTGTGAAATTAACATTTTATTGCAAAGTAACGCCAAGCTATTACAAGTGTCCAGATATTACTAAAACAAAAATATAATAATCATAACTACCAGAAACTTAATTATTTATATAAAAGGTGAGGCAAAAAATAGAATTAGCAATGACTGAGAAAGACAGAAATATACACATGCCTCTAATTTGTACCCCTTTTTACTTTCCTATCTGTATACAGATATAAGGAAAGTATAGGAATCATGATTTTTTTCGACCTCGAGTTTTCGACGGATTTTTACGTTTTGAGGTCCCCTGAATCCGTTTTGACTATTTTCGCGACGATGTCTGTCTGTGTGTGTGTATGTCGCATAACTCATAAACCGATACACAGAAAAACACCAAATTTTAAACTTAAGCTTTATTCCAGCGTCTAATGAACAGATTAAATTTTGGGCAGAGTCGGAACATCTGGGGGGGTACTTTATAGGTGGTCATTTTTATATTTTATGGAATATATCTGTTATTTACGTTTGGAGAAGAAAATTCTTCAAATAAAAGTTACTTCTAATATAATTATCTATAATTTTTGTTCTATACAAAATTTCCTGAAATGGTCCGTATTCGAGAAATTTGACAAAATGTGCAAAAATCTGATTTTTATGAAAATTGTTAAACTAAAAGTTGTTTGCGATATCGATCTCTATAATTTTTGTTTATACACGATTTTTCTAAAATGGACCGTAATGGAAAAGTGCTAAATTTAAATTTTTAAGTATTTTCGTTTTCAATGAATATTTATGGAAAAATGTTTCGAGGTAGATGTATGTGGACCAGTGTTGCCAGTCTAGTACAATTGTACTAGATCTAGTACATTATCTGAGAATCTGGTACTCTAGTACACTCGAAACAAAATCTAGTACTTTTTCAGCGTAGGTATGTTTCCATTTGAAGTGTAAAATATATTGGTCAAAAATTGCAAGAGAAATCAAAATAGTTGTTAAAAATTACTTCAGAGATAAAATAGTAGACATTTCTTGAGAGATAAAACATTGTTTAAAAATTGCACGAGATCAAATAATATTGTTCAAAAATGGCTTGAGAGGTAAAAAATTGGCCGAAGTATAAAATAGTATTAGAAATTGCTTGAAGGGTAAAGTATTGTTCAAAAATTTCTCTAGGAATAAAAATACTATTAGAAATTTAATGAGAGATAAAATATTGTTTAAAAATTCCTCGAACGATAAAATACTATTAGAACATGCTCAAGAGATAAAATATTGTACACATTGCTCGAGATAAAAAACAATGTTAAAAATTTATCGAGAGTTAAAATATTTTTATAAATTTGTCTAGAGTTAAAATATTGTGCAGTTTGCTAAAGTTGTTAAAAATTGCTCGAGAGATAGAATAATGTTATAAATTTATCGAAAGATAAAATATTGTTTAAATATAGCTCAAGAGATAAAAAAAGGTTTAAAAACTATTTGAGAGATAAAATAGTTCGAGAGATAAAATAGTATTATAAGTTATTAAAATCTTATTCAAAAATTACTCGAGAATTAAAAAATACTGTTAAACATTTCTTGAAAGATAAAACATTGTTTAAAAATTGTTAAAAAGATAAAAAATGTTAATAAAAATTGCTCGAGAGAAAATATTGTTCAAAAATAGCTTGAAAGGTAAAACTGGCTTTAAAAATTGCTCAAGTGATTAAATAATAATAATAATAATAATAATAATAAACGTCTTTATTTATATACAGCGTACATATAAAAGGGCGAAGTTCAGCTAAAAGCTGTTTTTCAACTTAACCCACAAAAAAGAATACAAATCGAAAAAACAAGTCATAAAAAAACAAATTAAAAGCTAAAAAAGAAATTATAAGCTAATAAAAAAAAAAAAACATTATGTATATATAATAACATCCATAAGCCACTATATATGAATTGAACTGAAAATTAAAATTCAAGCAGGTACACGAACCAAAAATCGAATTGCCAAGTCTGTTTTTATCAATAAGGACGATTAGGGAAGGGAATGAACATAAAGTTTAATTTTCTTTTTAAAGTTGTAAATAGTATAGTTTTTATATTTTGGGGGAATGCTGTTGTATATTTTACAAGCCGCATATGAAAAACTACGCAAAAATATTGCGGACTGAAATCGTGGTAATATCAGTAATTGTTTGTTTCGTGTACCTCTATTATTTTGATTTTGAAAAAATTTAAACCTTCGGAACAGATAAGAGGGTTGTTTTTTTGTTAATATTTTATGTGTTATATTTAGCAAACTTAAAGACCTTTGTTTATTTAATTTCAACCAACCAATTTCTTTAATCTTGTCACTGATATGG
This sequence comes from Psylliodes chrysocephalus, assembly GCA_927349885.1. Lineage (NCBI taxonomy): Eukaryota > Metazoa > Arthropoda > Insecta > Coleoptera > Chrysomelidae > Psylliodes > Psylliodes chrysocephalus. The sequence goes on along the minus strand of OV651822.1, from coordinate 3,261,829 downwards.
TCAAATTTGCGAAGACCTGTTACGAAACGAGTACAGAAATTTTGTAGTCTTTGAAGCCTGATAATATCTGAATTTAGTAAAGCTGGTCCATACACACAGTCACAATACGATATTTTTGAGAAAATCAGAGCTTCACAAAGTTTTAATTTTAATTTCTTGTTTAAAATATCTTTTTGGGAATAAAGCTGTCTTAATGTGTTATAAGTGGTTTTACAAAGCTGAGATATATGTTTGCTAAATCTCATATCTGAATCAAACCATAAGCCTAAATTTTTTAATTCGTCAACCATCGGAATCGGTGTATTAATAATGGAGATTTGCATTTCATGTTTCAGTGTTACACGATTAATTTTGTTACCAAATAACATAGCAGCTGATTTCAGTTCATTAAGTTTCAAATTATGAGCACTAGAAATATTTTTTAATGTCTTTAAATCGGAGTTTATATGTTCCATTGCAAGTATTCTTTGACCGAATTCAAAGGAATAATGTAATTGGGTATCGTCCGCATAATTATGCAGTTTACAAAATTTTGTGTAGTTTTGAAAATCAGCAATGTATGTCATAAATAGGAGTGGTCCTAATATAGATCCTTGTGGAACACCAAATTTTAGTTCCAAAGAATTCGACACATTAGATCCCAAAATAACGGTCTGCGTGCGGTTAGTTAAATAACTTTCAATGAGTTGGGTAGCATTTTCCGTTAAACCATAAAATTTCAATTTATCCAATAATAGCTGGTGATCCAATGTATCGAAAGCTTTGCTATAGTCCAAAAGTACAAGACAACATATTTCTTTTTTATCGACTGCTTTAAAAATATCATCTGTGATATTTAATAATGTTGTGTTTGTGCTATGCATTTCTCGAAATCCAGATTGGGACGGTGGTATTATACCTTTATTAAATACATAAGAGGACAATTGTACTTTTATAATATGCTCTAGTATTTTAGACATGACAGGAAGTATGCTTATAGGACGTAATTGTGACAATTCTGTAGGTGAATTAGTTTTAGGCAATGGTAATATATTTGAATGCTTCCAATCGTTAGGAAACTTTGACTTAGAGAGTGCTGTATTGACAATAAAAACAATATGGGACATGAGATAAAATTAAATAGTGATAAAAATTGTACAAACATTGCTCGAGATAAAAAAAAGTTGTTAAAAATTGCTCGAGAGATAGAATACTGTTAGAAATTTATTGAGAAATAAAATATTGTTTAAAAATAGCCCAAGAGATAAAAAAAGATTTAAAAACTGTTCGAGAGATAAAATAATATCAAAAGGTATTAAAATCTTTTTTAAAAATTGCTCGAGAGATGAATTAGTGTTAGAAATTGTTAAAATTTTGCTCAAAAATTGCACAAGAGATCAAATATTGTTCAAGTATAGCTTGAAAGGTAAAAAAGGCTGTTAAAAATTGTACAAACATTGCTCGAGGGATAAAAAAAAGTTGTTAAAAATTGCTCGAAAGATAGAATATTGTTAGAAATTTATCGAGAGATAAAATATTGTTTCAAAATAGCTCAAGAGATAAAAAAAAATTTAAAAACTGTTTAAGAGATAAAAGAGTACCAAAAGGTATTAAAATCTTATTAAAAAACTGGTCGAGAGATAAAATAGTAGGTTTGTTCCCGAAGCGAGTTCCAAACTTGTTACAAACATTATCTGATATGCATGCGTGAGCAGAATAATGTTCGGAATGAGTTCTAAATAAATGTGTGCTGGAACGTTAAAAAAAATAATGTTGCTGTTTTAACTAAATATAGATCATTCGATTATATTTTTTAAGAAAAGAAGATAATGAGGATGTACTTTATGATCAATTCAAAATCGCACAAACAAAAACTACCCTCCTTTTTATATTTTTTGCTGTTACAACGCTGTATAAGATTTTAATCAAAATTAAAGATAATAGGCACTCACAAAACTAACTTAAAATCCAATTAAAAACAAAGGAAGAAAAGAAGAAAAATTATTTTAAATAAGCACGCATGCGCGAAAGTAAAAGTTCGTATTTTATTTAGGAACTACTAAAACTAGTTACAAACACGTTATGAACAAGTTTTTAATCTTGCGGAATCGCCAAACAAGTTCAATTTGTTTGGAACTTAGCTCTGCTGGAACAGTTATTTTTTACTGCGCATACTCAATATGTTAGGAACTCGCTTCGGGAACAAACCTATTGTCAGAAATTTATCGAGAGGTTTAAAATTGTTGTGTTCGTGTTATCTATAAACCTTTTTTTGCTCATTAATGACCATACTTCATAATTAGAAAAATCTGGTAATTTTATAGAATCTAGTACATTTTTATGAAATCTGGTACATTTTTTAGATAAATCTGGTACATTACAAAAATATATTCTGGCAACACTGATGTGGACAATGTATATATTTAGTTTATCCTCTAAACATTTATAGAAATGCTGCAATAGGTTGTACAAAATAACCGGAAAAAGCCTATAATAACTAGATAGGAAAGTCATGTGTTGGACACATCAGATTTTTGAATCTAGGAATATTGGACTTACCCTTTTAAGAAAAATGCTCGTGCACATACAACTATTATTGACATATACGACTATACTTCATTTTTTTTTTTGCTCTTAGAGCCTTTCATAGGACGTAAACTATATTTCTAAGTGACTGGAAAAAATGGCACTTAGTCCCTTTCTAATTTACATTCTTCAAAATGTAGAGTATAATATGTATAATAAAATATTGTATGTCATTTGTTTTTATATATAATTGCTATAATAATGTTATTAAATGGATACAAGTAAGACAAGGTATATTATTAAAATAAAATGCAGATTAACACGTTTTCTAATTGATTATATAAGCTCTATTCTTTTGAATTATAAATATCATATTTAAATGACAAACTGTTACTAGTTCTTGTACAATACTTCTACGTATAATTTCCTCATGACTGAGCATACTTTATATGTAATTGTTATGCAAAACAGTTCATCCAACATCCAAGGACGATCTAACTTGTTTTACACACACATCTACTTCTCAACTCAACATAAAGAATATATTAAATTATTAAAATTTACGCAAGAAGTAATTTTCATTGACAACCACAAAAATTGTATTTTTTTTATTAATTCATAAAGTTTTACAGTATAGGGTTAAGTATATATGGATATCAGACAAATGTCTTTTGTTGACTTTTTCATCGACCTTTTTGCATAAATCTGGCTGAATTTTATTGACACAGCATTCAATTTCCTTCTTCAAGGCCTGCCTGGTCTTGGGCTTGCTGGCATAAACCTTAAATTTCAAAACACTCCAAGATATAATACATTTTATGATTACCTATTGTTACGAATTACCATGTATTTTTATTTGTTGATACTACTCTGTATAATTTTTAGTTTACTAGATTTTTAATTTTGTCAATTATTGTCAGATTAATTTTGATGTAAATTTGAAATATAAAAATATATTGGATTGGAAGCTTTCTTTGTATTTAAATAGAAATCCATCTTCACCGATCGCATTCCCTGACCGGTTAGGTCATCGAATTCGTATTATTTTGGCGACCGTGACAGGACAAAGTTTTTTGTGAAATGGATAATATACAACGAGCCCTAGATGTGCAAAGAACTTCATTTTCAAGGATATATAATTCACTCAAAGATATTTTGGCTGTACCCGATTACAGTATGAGCGAAGTAGAAGGTAGCGTCCGTACGTTAGATAAAAAGATGGAAGCTCTTGATGAACTAGATAAACTTCTTTTGGATTTTTTATTAAATTCTGATGCGTCCAAAGAGGATATAGATAAAGAAGTGAAAATTGCTGATGAGTATTCATCTAGTTACCATCAGTTAAAAGCAGAAATCGATCGGCGTTTACATTCTTCCAGAGATGAGACTGCATCCTGCTCAGGAAATTCCAATTTGGATAGACTAAAGTCTCGATTAAAATTACCTAAAATTGAATTTATTAAATTTAGTGGTGAGCCGAAAAATTGGTTGCCATTTTGGTGTCAGTTTAGAAGAATCCATGAAGATAACAGTATAGAAATTGAAGATAAATTCCAATATCTACTTCAATTTACTACGCCGAAATCACGACCAAGATTACTAGTTGAAAGTTATCCGCCAACTCGAGAAAACTATTTAAAAGTCATTGAAAGTTTAAAGTCTCGTTTTGGTAGGAAAGATCTTCTTATTGAAGTCTACGTCCGAGAAATTTTGAAGTTAGTATTGACCACTAATATTTCTCATAAACGTTCACTGAGTAGCTTATATGACCAGTTAGAATCCCATCTCCGTGCTTTGGAAACTTTTGATATCAAGTCAGATGCTTGTGCTGCTATGCTATATCCTTTAGTGGAGTCTTGTTTGGACGATGATTTAATTAAAACCTGGCAGAGATGCACTTCTTATGATGAAGAATCTACTATGCAAGATCGACTAAATAATTTAATGAGGTTTCTCGAGAAAGAAGTGCGACGAGAAGAGAAATTACTTTTAGCTACTTCACGATTTGATCTTCAGAATAAAAATAAAGCAAAACTTTCAAATACTCCTGCTACAGCTTCAGATTTAATAAACAAAAGTTATATAAAATGTATTTTTTGCCAGAAATCACATGAGAGTAAAGATTGTACATTTGCTTCTTCCTTGTCTCTCCCAGAAAAGAAGCTTAAATTAACCACTAATGGTCGTTGTTACATATGCCTAAAGTTTGGACATACGGCTAGAAATTGTCGCGTCAAGGTGAGGTGCACCAGTTGTCAAGGAAAGCACTACAGTATTATGTGTCCTAAGGCTGAAGGCGAAAGTCAATTAAAATTGAGTCAAAAACCTGTTAAACATGATACTCCAGAAGAGATGTCACTTTCAAATGTAACTTATACTGAAGTATTTTTACAAACCCTAGCAGTTTGTGTCATTGGAGAAGATGTATCAAGAAGAGCTAGATTAATTATCGATACTGGATCTCAAAGGTCATACATTTTGAAGTCTACAGCTTTAGAAATGGGCTACAAACAACTACATGAAGAAGAGTTGATACATTCGTTGTTTGGAGGATCACAAAGTGAAGCTGTAAAACATTCTTGTTATAAAGTTCGTTTATGTAATTTAGATCATAGTTACGCCTGTAATTTTAATGTTTTGGATCAAAACATTATTTGTCACAATATTTCTTCGATAACTAAAGGGCCTTGGTCAAATGAATTAAATAAATTAGGTGTAAACCTTACTGATACCAGAGAAGGTGTAGTAGAAATATTAATTGGAGCTGATATCGCAGGAAAACTTTTTACTGGAAAAAAATATGATTTAGAATGTGGCTTAGTAGTTATGCAAACTGTCCTAGGTTGGATATTAATGGGAAAAAGTTCGTTTCCACAACATATTACACGTAGCAATTTTACTACATCGACTGTTTCTATGTTTTTAAAAGATTCTACTTTATCTGAGATGTGGAAATTAGATGTGCTGGGTATTACTAATCCCAGTGACCGGATGTCACGTCAAGAGAAGGAAAACGAAGTTATGAACCATTTTCTTGAAACTATTAGTAGACATGAAGACGGAAGATACAAAGTTTGTATGCCCTTTGTGGAAGGTCATGCTTGTCTCTCTACAAACTTTGATATGGCCCATCGAAGACTTCTAAATTTAATTAAACGTCTTCATGATGATGGCTATTACGACGACTATCAGCAACAGTTAAATGATTGGTTGGAAGAAGGTATTATAGAAGAAGTTTCAGAAGAAAACTATATATTCAATGGTCATTATTTACCACATCGGCATGTTGTCAAATTATCCAGTGCAACAACTAAAATTCGTCCAGTTTTTGATGCGTCTGCAAGAGAAAAGAATTGTCCATCATTAAATCAATGCTTGGAAAAAGGTGTTAATTTTCTTGAATTGATTCCTTCAATTTTACTTCGTTTTAGAACTTCTCGGTTTGGAGTGGTAGCAGACATAAGAAAAGCCTTTTTACAGATTAGTCTCCAAGAAAATGATAGAGATTATTTAAGATTTCTGTGGTATGACAAAAATAATATTTTCAAGGTGTATCGACATGCTCGTGTAGTTTTCGGTGTAACATGTAGTCCTTTCCTACTTAGTGCTGTTATAAATTTTCATCTTCAGGCCACTCTTGAGTTGATTCGAAGCCACCAATCTCTTTATTCTGAGAATATCGTTTTGAAATTAATAAAAGGTTTTTACGTCGATAATTGTATTCTCAGTGTAGATTCGGAAGAAGAAGTGAGGCAAGTGATCAAACAGAGTACAGCCATATTAGAAGAAGCTAAATTTGATCTTCGAGCATGGGAGCATACTATTTTTGATATAAATATCCTAGAGTCTTCCTTAACACCTGTTCTTGGACTAATTTGGAACAGAAACCTTGATAGTTTTGAACTTTCTTTAGATTGGGTCAATAAAATAAACGTTTCTGTAATAACGAAAAGGGTTATTCTGTCTATTGTAAACAAAATTTTCGATCCTATCGGATTTTCTTGTCCAATTTCTTTATACCCAAAGTTATTATTGCAGAAAACTTGGACCTCTAAAATAGGTTGGGATGTAGAAGTAGAAGACGATTTTCGATTAGGTTTTCTTAATTGGGTCAACCAACTTTCGTGGTTGGTTAATTTGAAAATACCGCGATGGTTATTTACATCTGTTACAGTTTTCAATTTAACCCTTCATGTTTTTAATGACGCAAGTAAAGATGCTTATGCAACTTCTATTTTCTTGAGATCTGAGAGTTCTTTAGGTGTAAATGTGCAATTTGTACAAGCGAAATCCAGATTATGTCCACTGAAAAGTCTAAGTATACCACGTTTGGAGCTTTTATCTGCCACGATTGGAGCCAGACTGGCAAAAACTATTCTAGAAAATTTTGATCATGACGTTAAAGTTTTTTATTGGTCTGATTCTTCTACGGTTTTAACTTGGATTAAGGATGATGATCAATGGAAACCTTTTGTGTGGAATCGCGTAAGTGAAATACGCCGTCTAACGAACAAAAGTGATTGGTACCATGTACCTGGACATCTAAACGCTGCTGATTTGCCCTCTCGTGGTTGTTCTCCTAAAAAGCTGATTGAAAGTAAATGGTGGGAGGGTCCTAATTGGCTTTTGAAACCATCTACAGATTGGCCGTCTCAAGATTATGTTACAAATGAGGTTTTAGTAAATTCTGAGAAAAAATCACGAGTTGTTTCTGCGATGGTTAATGCAGTAGAATATTCTTGGTATTATTCCTATTTTTCCAATTACAATAAAATTGTTAGGATGGTTGCATGGGTCAAACGATTTTTAAACAATATACGCGAGAAAGATAAAATGAAGCAAATAAAGGCTGGTTTGTCTTCTCAAGAAATAGAGTTTGCTGAAAATATGATCATAAGGCTGATTCAAGAAGAAAGTTTTCAAGGGTGCAAAGATTCTAGGTTATCTTCAATGTTGGTATTTCTTGATAGTCAGGGTATTATAAGGATGAAATCAAAAGTTTCTTATAGGGAAGATTCCTTAAGTTTTCGTTTACCCTGTATATTACCTTCCAATCACGTAATGGTTCATAGATTAATATCTTATGAACATGTGAAGAATTTACATGCTGGTGTTCAATTCATTATGAGTAAATTAAGGGAACGTTTTTGGATACTGCGTTGTAGGCAAACTGTCAAGTCCGTTATCTCAAAATGCAGAATATGTCGTCGATATAATGGACGACGTTTGCAAGTTCAATCTTCTCCTCTACCGGTTGATAGAGTACGTGATGCTTCTGTGTTTGAGGTGATTGGGATTGATTTGACTGGTCCTCTGTATATTCGATCTGAGAAGAAAGTGTGGATCATTATTTTTACTTGTGCTATTTTTCGAGCTGTTCACATCGAATTAGTCTCATCATTGTCATCAGATGATTTCATTCTGAGTTTTAGACGTTTCATCGCTCGACGAGGGAGACCATCTGTAGTTTATAGCGATAACGCAAAGAATTTTTTAAGCACTCAAAATTTGTTGAATAAGGTAAACTGGAAGATGGTAGAGGAAGATAGTCATCTAGAAAGGATTTGTTGGAAAAGAATACCTCCAACAGCTCCATGGTGGGGTGGTTTTTGGGAAAGATTGTTAAGGATTTTGAAGGATCTATTAAGAAAAGTATTAAAACGATCTTGTGTGACCTACGATGAATTATCAACCGTTCTTTGTGATTGTGAGGCTATAATTAACTCAAGGCCTTTGACATACCTTACACAAGATGACCAAGATATGGCTACTCTTACACCTGCAATATTTTTGCAAGAAATAAAAGAAGTGGGAGTTGTAGATTTAGACAATATAGAAAAGACCAGTATGAATAGGCGTATGCGG
>OV651822.1:2447181-2652959 GCA_927349885.1 Psylliodes chrysocephalus | reverse complement strand
GTTACAAGCTACAAGCCAAGGGCATGGGCCGCAAAACCATTTATTATCTGTTCTTCGGGCTAAATTACTAATGACATTATGTCCGAACCGATTCTTTTTCGTTCCGTTATATGGGGAATTCTACTCACTTTTACTTTTAAATATCTATCGAGTCATATTATTATTTTGGTTTGGGAATTCAGATTTTTATACTGTCAAACATTTTTATTATACTTCTTGAACCTGTACTACGTTCTGCAAATTAAATTACTGCATTCCTTTCTTCTTTAGACTTTAGTAACTTTAACATAGTCTAGATACTGTTTCCACAAGACAGTTCGAAAATTTAAATTTGAGTTTGTCTAGAGTTTGACATTGTGCAAAAGTATACTTTCAAAAAGGTAAAATTAAAATAATTTGAATTTAAATGAATAAAACATTTATTTAAACAAATAATTAAATAATTAAACAAACACACAAAATTAATAAATAACAAAAGCTTGCTTATACAAAAACAATGAATATTTTTTTATTTTAAATTAAGATTATTTTTTTTTTAAGTTCATATGAATCCTCTATACGGTCTACGTCGTCATTCTGGTCATTATCATATTTTCATGGTGCTTCTTGGCTTATAACGGTTTCATTACTTTTATTTTCTCCCGATTTGTCATCAATTATGATATTGTTTTCCCCTGAGTTATTGGCACCTACTTTATCGTTTTCTCCTGGTTTGTTACCAATTATACTATTTTCTCCTGATTGGTTGTCACCGTTATTATTGTTTTCTCCTGTATTGATATTGTCACCTTTACTATTGTTTTCTCCTGATGTGTTGTTGTTTTCTTTACTATTGTTTTCTACTACATTTTTGCCATTTGTACTATTGTTTTCTCCTGATGTGTTGTTGTTTTCTTTACTATTGTTTCCTACTACATTATTGTTTTCTCAGATGTGTTGTCACCTTTATCATTGTTTTCTCCTGTATTAATATTGTCACCTTTACTATTGTTTTCTCCTGATGTGTTGTTATTTTCTTTACTATTGTTTTCTACTACATTATTGCCATTTGTACTATTGTTTTCTCCTGATGTGTTGTTGTTTTCTTTACTATTGTTTCCTACTACAGTATTGTTTTCTCCAGATGTGTTGTCACCTTTATCATTGTTTTCTCCTGTATTAATATTGTCACCTTTACTATTGTTTTCTCCTGATGTGTTGTTATTTCTTTACTATTGTTTTCTACTACATTATTGCCATTTGTACTATTGTTTTCTCCTGATGTGTTGTTGTTTTCTTTACTATTGTTTCCTACTACATTATTGTTTTCTCCAGATGTGTTGTCACCTTTATCATTGTTTTCTCCTGTATTAATATTGTCACCTTTACTATTGTTTTCTCCTGATGTGCTGTTGTTTTCTTTACTATTGTTTTCTACTACATTATTGCCATTTGTACTATTGTTTTCTCCTGATGTGTTGTTGTTTTCTTTACTATTGTTTCCTACTACATTATTGTTTTCTCCAGATGTGTTGTCACCTTTATCATTGTTTTCTCCTGTATTAATATTGTCACCTTTACTATTGTTTTCTCCTGATGTGCTGTTGTTTTCTTTACTATTGTTTTCTACTACATTATTGCCATTTGTACTATTGTTTTCTCCTGATGTGTTGTTGTTTTCTTTACTATTGTTTCCTACTACATTATTGTTTTCTCCAGATGTGTTGTCACCTTTATCATTGTTTTCTCCTGTATTAATATTGTCACCTTTACTATTGTTTTCTCCTGATGTGCTGTTGTTTTCTTTACTATTGTTTTCTACTACATTATTGCCATTTGTATTATTGTTTTCTCCTGATGTGTTGTTGTTTTCTTTACTATTGTTTTCTACTACATTATTGTTTTCTCCAGATGTGTTGTCACCTTTATCATTGTTTTCCCCTGATTTGTTGTCATCTTTATTATTTTCTCCTGTATTAATGTTGTCGCCTTTACTATTGTTTTCTCCTGATGTGTTGTTGTTTTCTTTACTATTGTTTTCTACTGCATTATTGTCATCTTTATTATTGTTTTCTCCTGATTGGTTATCTTCCTTGCTCTTGTTTTCTTTCGAATTGGTGTTGTCTTTACTATTGTTGTCTCCTGTATTGGTGTTCTCTTTACTATTATTTTCAATTGATTTTTTATCATCTTTACTATCGTTTTCCACTGATTGGTTTTCTTCCTTACTGTTAGTTTCTTTCGATTTGTTTTCTTCTTTACTATTGTTGTCTCCTGATTTGTTTTCTTCTTTACTATTGTTGTCTCCTGATTTGTTGTCCTCTTTACTATTGTTTTCTCCTGTATTGGTATGCTCTTTACTATTGTTTTCTACTGATTGGTGATCTTCCTTACTCTTAGTTTCTTTCGATTTGTTTTCTTCTTTACTATTGTTGTCTCCTGATTTGTTGTCCTCTTTACTATTGTTTTCTCCTGTATTATTATTTTCTTTACTATTGTTTTCTTTTGATTTTTTGTCATCTTTACTATTGTTTTCTACTGATTGGTTATTTTCCTTACTCTTAGTTTCTTTCGATTTCTTTTCTTCTTTACTATTGTTTTCTCCTGATTGGTTATCTTCCTTGCTATTGATTTCTCCTGACTGATTATCTTCGTTACTGTTATTAGCTTCACATTCGTTTTCTCCAGATTCCCCACTATTAGTTTCTTCTTTCGAATTATCTTTGTTATTGCAGTTTTGGATTACTCTTACGGATATAGACAGTAATTGAGATGCCCCTCCAATCTGATTTGCATTGATTTTACCTTGACTTTTTAGATTGTCTTCAATTACATCTCTTACTCGTCTCAAAATAAGGCAAATATTGACTCTGCAACGTTCTCTAGATTCTTTGCTATCTTTACCATTGGTTTCTACTGATTTGTTGTTCTCTTTACTATTGTTCTCTTTACTATTGTTCTCTTTACTATTTTTCTCTTTACTATTGTTCTCTTTACTATTTTTCTCTTTACTATTGTTCTCTTTACTATTGTTCTCTTTACTATTTTTCTCTTTACTATTGTTCTCTTTACTATTGTTTTCCATTGATTTGTTATCATCCTTACTATTGTTTTCTACTGATTGGTTATCCTCCTTACTCTTGTCTTCTTTCGTTTTGTTATTTTCTTTACTATTGTTGTCTCCTGATTTGTTTTCATCTTTACCATTGTTTTCTTTACTGTTGTTTTGTCCTAATTTCTTGTTGGCTTCTTTACTATTGTTTTCTTCCTTACTCTTATTTACATCTTTACTGTTGTTTCCTCCTGAATTAGACTCAGATTTACATGTACGGATATATTTATTAACCTCATATAATGTTATTTCTTCTCTGGCAACCAATTTGTCTGGCTTATTTTCGTTATCTATTTTTTCTTTGTAAGCTTCAATAAGTTCTAAAAGTATTATGACTAACTTCTCCAATTTGGCTTTATCATTAGCCCTACCAGTTTCTTCAAGTATTACGATTAATGTTATAATGACTTGCGACGTTTGTTTGTCTTCAGCTTCATTAGGTGCACCAATTGTAATTATTTTTTTGTTAAAGGCTTGATTTATTTGATTGAGTTCCGCACATCCTTTGTTGTTTTTATTAGCAGAACATTTTTTCTTGATTTCCTTTTGTACCTCCTTTTGACAGTTGCGAACTGTATGCACCAGTTGAATTCGTTGGACGATATTTAGTTTATTTTTATGGGAAATTTGAGTTAGTACTGTATTTAGGCAATTAGTTAATTTTGTGTTTTGTGCATTGTTTTCATTTTCATCTTCATCTTCTAGGGAATCCAGTATTGATATACAATTTTTGGATAATCTTTCGTCTTCATTCGGATTATATCTCCAGTTATGGCGTTCCTTTTGTTTTATTTGGAACTTGACTGTTTTAAGTAAATTATTAAATATACTTATACCTATTGAGAAATCTTGGCGTTGCCTTTGGTCACATTCTTTCGAAACGATATCTATTTGTATTAGTGTAGCTTGTGATGAGGTACGCATTTTTTCGATTTGTTCTTGGTTTAAAACGCCTTTCAGATTACGTTGTTCTTCTAAAGCGTTAACAAAACTTGTTACGTAGTTATATAGTTTTATTTCATTTCGCCTATTTGTACCAAATTTTGCCGCTTGGCTTGATACTCCTACTGGTACTCCATAGGTACCGAGCGTACCTATAACAAACAATTTATTTAAAGTGTTGCAATAAAAATGAACGTGTAAACAATAATGCCTGAATAACAAACTTTAAAAAGTTGGTCATTCAAGAAGTTTGAATCACACAAGGCAGCAAATACTGATTTAAGCTGCTAAAGACAATGTGAAAGGTAGTTTGAAGATTGGGTGCTTCAAAATCGACAGTTTTAGAGACAAAGAAGGCTATATAAAGTAATAATGAAGCAAATAGAAGAGCTGGCAGTGGCAGGTAAAATACAATACAAGGCTGTGAGCAATAGTGCCAAGATGGAAATCAGAGCATCTGCACTCTATAGGGGGTGTGAACAAGAAGATGAGACCATCGTGTATGTATATCCTCTAGGATTTTTCAACGCTTTCATTTATAAGAAAATTTGTGTTCAGCGAAAATCAGAAAAAAGTTGAGGCACATTAAAGATAATGGGTCATCTATTGTTATTTACTGCAATATTAAATTTTAAAATAAAATTAAACTCTTTTTAGAATTTAATTAACATATTTTGAACTAATAACTAATTCCGGTAACAGTTTGTTTATAAATTTATATTTTTTAAAACAGGAGCAGCTCAGAAATTATCTAATCAGTCTTCAACAATTAACGCTGACCTCCTCAAGTTACAATTATTACCAGAAGTGTCATTAAAAGCTAATATATAGTTGGTGATAGAATCTACAAAGACTGCCAAGAAGATCCAGATACTGGCAATTTTAAAATTGTAGCTGATAGATAGTCCAGAAGAGATGATACTAGGCAGATGTTTTGCTTATTAAAAAACATGTGTTTAATGTTTATGTTATTTACTACACTGCAAATTATAATTATTTCCCCCTGTATTAAAATCTACTGTTCAGATCTACGGTTTTTTTTACCCATACTGTTCCAAAATCTGGCAACGCTGCCTAGATCAAAATAAATTTCCAACCTAATCACCCCAAAAAATAAGCGATGCCCAAGAAGAGTGACCTCGAGTGCGACACTCCGAGGACAGTGACCCCGAGACAGATTCAGAAGTTTCGGCAGGAAGTGTCGTCTTGACGACACTTCTCGTGTCGCGCCGTGCGAAATGTGTTTCAAATAAATGTATGTATTTTAGATGTGAAGCGACACTTCTCGGTCGCATCGGCGGTCGTATGTCGCGTCGGCGGTCGTCTGTAGCGCCTACCGAAATGGTACCTTAAAACAATATGAAAAAGTGAACTGGCAAACAGAGAAAGACATGGATACAACAAATGGCAGATCTAAGATGTAACAACGGTTAAATAAGTGAAAATAAAATTGGCAAAATCAGTACAGTAAAGGGTAAATGTTGAATGCGATGAAACAATTTTCAAATAACTAGAAAGCATGAAAAATATGTATAGAGCAAAGTGAATCAGTTAAAGAAGAAGAAAAATTAAGATACAAGAAATCAAAGACAATTTAAACAAACAGGAAACTGTGAGTCCGAATCAGTAAAAGGCAAATATATTAAAAAAGTATAAAAGTTAGGTTATTTTGAAGATTTTTAAAAATTTTCAAAAATCAACTTACCCATGGATACTGTCAACACAAAAACAAATAACTTCATACTTAATTGTTTACAATGTCTTCATTTATTTGAATGATGTATCTGTATTTGCGGTCTCCGTATTTATATTATTATTAAAAACCTTTTTTACATAATAGAATGATAACAGAAATATATTAAAAATCAATGGGTTAAAAATCTGTTTTTTTTTTTAATAATTTGCCTAACGATTTTGAATATATACATTTTAAATTATATTATTTAAAAAATAAGTAAATTTTCCTTAGTTAGTACTGAAATTAATACAATCAACACAAAATTACTTTGCAAAAAAAATTAATTGCAAAATTTTGGAATTCTTAATAAGGTTATAATAAATCTATACAAAAGATATGTTTTAAAAACAATTTTCCGCCTTTGAATAATATACAGTTAAAAATAGTTATTTATGCAACAAGTGTGTAAAGTTACCCTTTTTTGACGAATGTGAATCACATGAGTCAAAAAAGGGACTTTACACACGAGTGACATACAATATTTTTTCTACTACCGTACACAATCCACTAATATTAGAAATATAAAAGTTACTTTTTTTCACTAGTGAAAAAAAGTACTTTACTTTACGCACTAGTGAAAAAAAGTAAAATGTGCCAAAAATTGTACACAGCAACAAAAATAAATTTATTGGAACTTATGAATATTAATATTGAATGTGCAATTATTGCAATTACCAAAACTTAAGGTTTTGGCTTTTTCCAGCACAGAGTTTGAAAAATGTTGTGATATTACTTCTGTAACCCTATTTTGAGCTTCGAGTGGTATGGATTTGGCCTTTTCAAGTAAAGAGGTTGAAATATTTTGTGTAACTCTAGTTTCACTGTCGAGTGGTTCCACTAATTCTTCATTAGAGTTGTCAACGGTAAAATTTTATTAGAAATTTTGTTTTTTTGTGTTATTGTGCTGTCTACGTAGCCTTCTGCAACAGCAGATGATATCCATCCTCCATGTTTTTTGACCGTTAGAAGGTCTCCTCCAGAATTTGCCAGCATAGTGGCTGAAGACCCCCTAAAGCAGTGTCCTGTAAAAGCCGTTGGATTGGGCAAGTTTAGATACGTTGCTATAACACTTGGCATTTTACCAAAAGTATTTATCCCTACAGGCTGTTTAGAATATTTTCCATTTGCGAATTTTAAAAAAAATCTGTTACAATTTATATTTGATGGTCTTAATGAGGTATATATTTTTAAGAAAGATAAATAATCAACTGCAGAATTATTTGGATTTAAAATCGTAAAAATGCGTTCTATTCCATTTTTGGTTTCTGATACTTTGACAATATAGACTGTTTGTTTATCTTCCACATCGTTAATTGTCATTTTACATAATTCTTCCCGGCGACAAGCTCCCGCAATTCCAATTATAAAAGCTACCTAAAAAATAACATATTGTAATGTTACAAATAATTTATTAAACATTAGGAAATATCTTGACGTTACGCATGTAAAACTCCAAATAAATGCTATTGTAAAAAATATAAAAGTTTTAGGTATAATGTGCTGCCTAACAACCCCGGTGGCCTGTTAGGACAGCAACTGATTTTGTTAGGCAACACACCATACGAACACACATCTCGTTGCAAAACTTTACAGAATATTTTAATTTTATACTGAGCATTCAAGCATTTACTGAGGCATTTACTTACTTTGATCATTAAAAACTTGGAATCTGGAGCTTTCAACAGAAAATTAATTAGATCTTCTCGTTCAAAAATTTTGAATTTTTTTGGTTTATAACCTTTATTTTTTTGTTTGAGAAACGCTATTAACTTGTTGAATTTCGAAATATCAACGTTGTTTTTATATTTAAAGGTGCTTTTAAGCATAGAATAAATCGACCATAGGGTAGAAGCTTTGCAATTCTTCAATTCATCAGAGAAATATGCTAAAATAACGTTTTCCGAATATTTTGTCACCTTATTCTTCCTACACCATTCTATAAATGCATTGTATTTTTGCTGATAAATATATGCAGATTTTTCTGGCAATAAATTTTCAGTGGCCTTTTGTGCACTGCATAAGATATCTGGGGGAGTATTATCAAATTCGCTATCGCTAGATAAATTTGAATCCATATCGATTATGACAGATATAATAAACTGCAAATAAAATTTGAATTTAAGTAAACAAACATTAAAAAGTAAAACTTTTACCTTCTCAAACTTGATTGAGTGCAAAATTGGCTTTAGAATCTAATCTTGAACTTAAGTATACTTTTGTCGTGTTCTGTTATAAGGTAGGTACTAATTAAAAGTTTAGAGATTGACAGTTCTTCTAATCCACACAGCCACGGCCAACTTACTTTTACCAAAATCGACATGCACTGTATGTTTACTTTTAATTAAATCGATGACATTTAGAGAAAATTATAATTATAATAAACTGTTGATAATTTGTTGGACACTAAATAGATATAAGCAAAAATAATTTATTTATTTGTCTTAGAAGGAGATAGCAAAAAAATGTTAATATAAAATAAAACGTTATATTTTGTTGTTATGTACAAATTTTGTCAAATTTTATTTTTTTTAACTAGTGCGTAAAGAGTTTTACTTTACGCACTAGTGAAAAAAAGTACAACTTTACACACTTCGTGGAGTGCGTAAAGTACGTACTTTACGCACGGTAGTAGAAAAAAAATATTACGTACATTTTTAAAGTTTATTTTAAAAAACATATGGATGCATGATCAATCTATATAATTATCTATTAATGTAATTTAAAAAGATGACAAGCAAGACGAGTAGCAAACTTTTTGTATCATTTAATTATAAATTTTATTTATTTACCTTGCAAAACTGTTACTCTTTTTGTAGGTTCTGAATGGGGAAATACTGTTGGGAATGCATTTGCAAATAATCGTTTTCTTGTTACTGACTACCTAATAAACGAATTTATCCTGGAAGTGCAGTTCACAACTTTTTTAATCTTTACTTAAGTGTTCAAAACTCTTTCCCAATAAGTCCCCTCTATTTGCTGCCTTAAGCCACAATTCAAGTCTGAAAAATACATACAATCATTGTACTACAATGTTATGGCAAGGTCAATTCCTATTTCACCCTCAGTGTTTCATACATACCTCACTGAATCTTTCACAAGAGTGAACAATCTTTCTTTGCCACCTGTTCTTGAGGTACATCCACGATAAATACATGTATATTCTCCTCCACTTTGACGCGGCATTGTTTATAAACCTATTTTAATACGTACAATAAAGTCTTAAATTAACACTCCACAATTAAAAACAGCAACAAAAACTAAAAATAAACCACTAAAAAAACGTAAAAGTTATCAGAATATTCGCTTAAAAACAACCAAAAATCAAAAACGACAAATAAAGATATGACAGGCAAAAAATATTGATTTTCTGACAGCGACAGCAGTGACAGTTTCGTTCATCTGCTACAAAAATGTACACTGTTGCACTTCGAACAAGTAACAAATCTACGCTCTCTGTCTAAGTCGTTGCAAACAGGAGCATGGTATCTTTATATCTCGTTTTAATGGATTAAGGTACCAAACGGTTTACTTTTGACAATGCTCCACCATGAAGAAGGTGTGGCTTCGGTTGCTGGGTTCTTGTTTTAGCCCTATGTTTCCTTTCTGTATTGTTGTTTATCCTATACTTCCAGTGCTGCTGTAGGGGTTGTTCTTATTGTCCCCATTATTCCAAGACAGGCGAGTCTTTGTATCTTGTTTAGTCTCGTTATTGCCACTCTTTGTTATGTCTTTGTCCACCACACCGAAGCTGCGTATGTTATTATCGGTCTTACCGCCATATTGTGTGTCCAATATACCATACCGTGTTTCAGTCCCCATTTTTTCCAAAGAAGCGTCTAGCCATCACCTCAGAGGTTTAGCGGTTTTAGTCACTTGTGACTTTCTCTTGAGCATTAGTGCAATTACCATAGATTTGTTGGAACTAATTTTTAGTCCTTTCTCTTCTATCCATTTTGTTACAACGTTTAAAGCCTCTTGTATGCATACGATATCTAACTATACAGTTCATCAAATTTCTAGAGGTGTTCGACGCCCAGACAGAGAACGCGCTACGTGTAACTAATATAGCTATTGTACAGTCTGCTAAACAAGTTATTTTAAATAGTTTTTAATATTTTTAGGTAATTAAATTTTAAAAGTGTGGAATAGTTTAGCGACTAAATTGGTCTGATTGGACTTTCTTAGAACGTTTTTAAAAACAGCTAAAGATAGTATGTAGAATTGAAAATAATTATTATGCCATAAAAGGTGTTTTGGAATTCCTTCAACCTTTTGAAATTGAGTCAGAAAATATAAATTTTATAGGATAGCGGAAAATACCTATAATTTTTTTGTAGGCCTTTGTAAATCGTGGAAATAGTTTATATTTTATTTCTACCTTATTAAGGAAAATGGTACCTATTATTAATAACGGTTGTTTCTGAAACATTACTAAAATTTTCGAAATTTTGTTTTTCTACAAAATAATAAACTATACTATTTAGAAAAAAATTTATTTCTCTTATAATTTTATAAAAAATAACAGGGGAAAATTTACATTTCTTGATCTATTAAACAAAACGATAAATTATCTCGACGAATGACACCATGTTCTAGTACGGAAGCTAGCTTTACATTTTTAATGGTCTTCCGAAAAACTTTCTTCAGTTTCCATATCAGATTCAAAATCAGTCTCACTGTCACTGTTTAAGTTAATTATAAACCTATCAGTTGCCTCATCCAAAGTAACTTCTCTGTCATAAAATTTAGATTCCCACATTTTAGCATTATTACAACGAGATTGCCACTCCTCTTTAGAAAACGTATCAAAAAAGTCTTCACACAACAGTTGTACGTCTTGCCTCTTAAATGTAGAGTTGTTACTAGCTACATATTGTTTCAATGATGCCCACACTAATTCGATCGGATTAAGATCGGGATGATACGGTGGCAAACGCAAACAACTAAAACCATGTTCATTTATCATTTCTTCAATTGCATACCTCTTAAATCGTGACTTATGCAATAGCACTAAACTGTATAATTGCGTTTTGAGCATATCCTCTTCGTAAGCAATATTATGATTCCTTAACCAATCCTGCATGTCAGCTTTTTTAGAAGTTGACGTTGGTGCTTTATTTACCTGGACATTATGGTAAGGAGCATTATCAACAATAATGACGCTTCTTGGAGGGAGGTTCGGAAACAGCTTTTCTTTCAACCATTTAGAAAAATTATTAAAATTCATTTCATCGTGGTAGTCTCCACTTTTGGTTCCAGATTTGAAAATTAACCGGGCATTCGGAATAAAGCCCATTTCACCTCCTGCATGGACAATAATTAGTCTATCACCTTTATTAATTGGTTTCTTTAATCCCTCATTTGAATTATCACTCCAAGCTTTCTGGTGTGTGTGGGAGGCATGAATGTATGTTTCATCTAAGTAGACAATTGGACGGCCCCCTGCTCGATAACTTTTTAAACGAATCAGATAGTCAAAACGTAGCTTTTGAATATCAAACCTTTCCATTAATATTTTTCTGTTTGTTTTTGTTTTCCGCGACTTTATTGTTTTTCTTAAACTTTCATAGCTTCCTTTGTACCCTGTAGCTTCTCTAAATTTAGTCAGAATTGTTTTTAATGTTGGAACAATATTTTCCGAGATTAACATGAACAGAATAATTCTTTTTAAAATACCTTTGTCAGCTTCATCTATATCATTAACTGTTTTTGGTTTTTTAATGGTTTTTCTTGGTGATGAAAATTCCGATATCTCACGGTTATCGATTCTTTTTTTCTCTCCAGAAATGCGGACGACAGTGTTTATAGATACTCCTGTGGCTGCAGCAACACGATCATTTACATTTTTAAATGGTATTGAAGGTGAATTAAAGTTTCCTTCTCTTCTCATAAACTCTATAACATTGGCTATTATTTCGCGAGATTGACTGTTAATCACGCGGCCTCTTAATTTGCTATTAAACTCCATACTTAGGTTCTATTAAACTATAATGAGCAAAAAACACAAACGAAAATAAAAGAAATGTTTTAGCGAAATTTACATCTGACATTTACGTCTGAATAAAATAGTGAAATACTTGATGCGCAGAGTGTACTTTCATTGCGTAAATCCGTCGGCCCCGCCAACCGATGCATCTCAGTAGTGCTTTCTCTGTCTAGCCGTCGAAAGCCTCTAGAAATTTGATGAACTGTACTGTGCCATGATCACAAAAAAAATGCCATGTAGTTCGAGAACTAAATAATTTACAAAAAAATACTGTCTTAAAACTGTGGAGTCAAGTGTATATTAAACTAAACCTTAATTTCAGAATACATTTATTAATAATTATTTTCACTAACATCGTCACTAGCGCTTTCTATTATATCCCCATCTTGAATTTGTTCTGTATAAAAAGTCGGAATATCTATACAAATCTTCTCATTTCTATCGATCTTATCGTTCTTGCCTTCATCATCTCTACGACCCAAATTCCCTTCGGCATTTAAATCGACACTTTCAGTTGCGGCTTTCTTAAAATTTTTCTCGAAGTACGTTTTGGCGGTTTGAACTTGAGAAAACTTAGCTTCTAGTACGCTCCATTCTTGTAATAGACTTTTAGTTTCCACTTTGGTTACGGTAGCTTTTTCCATTTGGGACAGTTTTTCTTTATGTTCGGCTAGCAATTTCTTTAAACTTTCATTGTCTCGTTGTAGCCTACTCAATACTTCGATGACTTCTTGCGTATTATCTCTGGAATAGAGTTTGCAGTTATTTTTATAAATTTCGTCGTAGGTGTATTCGTTGTTGCCCATTTTGTTTAACTCCCTTTCGATTTTTAATGCAGCTACTTTACTCCTTAAATCGTTTTGGACGTCTCTGCATTTGTTTACTGTTTTGTTGACTTTTTCTTCTAATTCGTCTTTTTTCAGTTGATACTCGTGTTCTAGTCTTTTTATTTCGTGTTGTTTTGTTTCTTCCAATTTAAGCTCGAATTCCGCTCTATAAGATTTCTTCCATTGCATCAAATCTGCGATTTCTTTCACTGTGATTATTTCATCTAATATAATAGGTAGAAGATACAAATTTTCATAATCGTCTTCCAATTTAGCATCTGTTATTCTCATAGTGACGTTAATTCCAATCCTAGCAAGAGTCATGCCTGTTCTTAAATTTTTGCATTCAATTTCGTAGTCTTTGCTTTTGCTATCCAAGCAGTTGACGCTTAGAGCTCTTTGATCAGAAATGAAAGTCTCGTTTTCGTTAGCTAGAGCTAGTTTTGGATACCAGTTCTTTAACAGCTTGTTTATTTTATCATACGTCGATATGTATCCAATTCTAACATAGAGATTATTCAAAGATATTTCGTGTTGTACTACGTTGCTGATTTCAGTGAAGATTGTAGTACAACTTCCAGCTCTAGGATGCAAAAATTTGAACATCACTTTAGTATCCGGTGGTGGGGTGATCCAAATCAAATGCTTCAAACTGACCACGACCACAAATTTTTCGTAAAAATCGGTTATATTGTGTGGTCTAGGAGTAAGAGGGTCATTAATAACCACAGTGTCGACGGATTTAGTTACAAACGGAACAATTTCCATTTCACTTCTTGGCGATCTGTAAACCTCAGGTTCTGGTTCTTCTGTGTTAATTTTATCGACATCAGGTTCAGTGGGTGTTTTAATTTTTTTAGAAATATTCGAAAAAATGCTTCTTGTTTTCGGTTTCTCTACAACTTCTTCGGGGGTCGATATTTCTTCTTCGAGAGACTTTGGCGATTTTGGTGATTCTGGTGACTTCGATTCAGGAGTTTCTTCAATCCAAGCTTCTAAAGTTATGAACGGTGATTGTTCAGTGCCACCGAATGGAATGATTCCGTTTGGAGATGGGAATTTAAAGAAATATTTTTCTTCTTTCTGATCCCAAATGTTATCGCAATTTAGCTTAGTAACTCCTAGCTTATCGTATCCATGGTAAAAACTTATCGTTATAGTTTGAGTCTGGAAGAATTTTTCAAGGATATCTCTTTTGGATAACAAGTTAACAACTATTTTCTCGTTAAGACTGATATTGGTGTGCATTTGCTTCTGGAACGGCTTCGTTTTGACGATAATACCGAGTATCTTAAAAGTTAGGAAGTAACTTCCAGTGTTTGTTTGAAAAACCAACGCTTCCGGTAATAAAGCATCCAAATTAACAGCATCTTTGATCAGTAGATTAAACACGAAAGGTTCTTTCGCGATATTTTCGTCCCCTATTTGTATATGACCATTCTCGAAGTACTTTAAAGCATAAGTAGCAGCTCCACGGGACGTGTCTTCCAAATTTTGAGTATCTTCTTCTAAAATGAACGGCATTGTATTATTAGGATTCTCAACGTCAACTTGATCGTTGAAAAGATGATCTCTTAGAGACAAAGAGAGATACAGTTCGGGATGGCTTTTCCTCTTATCGGCTTGACAGCCAATTAATTTGTACCAAGCTGGTGTCACTGGAGTGTTCGATTTGGATTCAGGAATGATTTGAGCGCTTCGAAGATTTAATAAAGCAAATCCGATACGTTCTTTTCTGCTTTGAGTATCAATTGTTATACACTCGACCCTCAACGGAAGACTGGCTGATCTTATTTTGCGTAGTTCTTTCTTTTCGATTTCCCAAACGAGTTCGGTGTTGAATGGAGGATTCTCTTCAGGGGGAAGATGATCGGATTCTGCAACAAAATTATTAAAATTGTTTTAGTTGTTTTTTAATATCGATTATTATAGGAATATGTCCACGATAGTGGAGAAATCAAACCAAAGAGATGACAAAATATGAGCATGGTGACGAAAAAATAGACGATGCAAATGAAAACTGGTTAAAAAAACAGCAACAAAGTAGAATAAATGCAAAAGTAGAATAAATGCAATGGGAACGAAGCGTCTGAAAAGAGTACAAAAAAAACGAAATGTAATAGAAAAGTGATCAAACAGTTTTGGGATATAAAGGATACTACTTAATTGTAAATATTGCCAAAGTAAAAGGCGATAATAAAATCAATAATACGCTACAGAAACATGGAATCTGAAAAAAAAAGCGGTACTATATTGGAAAACAAAGTATGGAAAATAAGAACCAGTAATTGGCATCGACCCGGCTTAGCAGGTTCACTGATTGTGTATCGATATCTGCAGTCAAGCCAGGCCGAGCGCAGTTAGTATTTGGATGGATGACATTGTGAATTTAGTTATAATTAACCCTTTTTAACATTTCATCTAAGAATCTCGCTAAACCGTTGTGTTTAGGGATAGGTAATATTTAACTCAAACGAACGTAGTACTTTTTAGTAGTGATATGAAATACAGAGTGTTACATTTAAAAAAATTGAGAAAATCATGTATCTGAGTTTTGACTCACTTTGAACACGTCTGTTGCGCTAGGAAAAATTAGTATATTCTTATAAAAGTAGACTATCATTAAAAATGATTGATCAAAAAATTTTGATGTTCGATTGTTTCTTTTGAAATATACAGAGTGTTGAACCTAGAACGATTTTCATAAAAAATTGGTTTAAACTTCCAAAATACCCAGTATAACCTCATACATGTTGGTATTTTCTTGAAGGGCAAAGTCAGGGGAATTCGAATTTACAATTAAATACAGGATAGTCCATTTAAAAAAACATAGGTTTGATCAATTCTGAAGTTATGGATCACTCTGTGTAATCGAAAATAATTTTGAAATGTGCAGATTAATATTATCTACAGCTTTTCTAAATAACATTTAGTCTAAGATCCGAAGTAAGGTTGACCTTCACCCATCTGTTTAATGGATGAAAGTTTCTTTTTATTAAATAAAATATGTTTTTAAATATACTGCAAATGGGTTTCCTAAGAAAATATGGTCCAGAGTCAACATTAGAAATTTGCAGTTTTCCTCAAATATCTCAAATTAGGTCTATTTTAGGGAAATTATGTATAGGAACAAAATAATAGAGAATGGCATCATAAGCAACTTTTATCATGATTCCTATACTTTCCTTATCTGTACACAGAAAGGAAAGCAAAAAATGGCCCTGACCGTATTTTCTTAGGCAACCCATTTGCGGTATATTTAAAAACATATTTTGTTTAATAAAAAAAAACTTTTATCCATCAAACAGATGGGTGAAGGTCGACATTACTTACGGATACTGTACTAATTGTTTGATATTTTCTATAATATAGTATATATCGAACTTCCACACAGTATTGGGACACCCTGTATATCCTTACTATACATTACTGTTTGGTAAGCTAAAACCATTATGTACTTACCTAATATTCTACCATTAAAATTGGCTGTAATATATACACTGTTCTTCAAAAAGTCCATTCCTCGTCCACATTCTATGGATAGGACGACATTAACATACTTTCCACTGAGTTGATTCATTATTATTATAGGCAAATTACAAAATATAAATTATATAGACAAATTATAATAGAAATGACGTGACTGAAATGTCATTTTGGATTTTTTGTCAATTTGGAAAATATATGCAGAGATAAGGGAGATAAACATAGGAAACGCCTATAAGAAGCCAATGCTTAACAACGACCAGCTTTATCGCAGTTAACATCTGACCCACTATGTGGCGCTTTCATCGATATCAAACAACGCAGCGGGAAATTTAAAAATTTGATAATAAAGGTTATATAAATATCGACTGCACTCTCATGTTCTTTTAAATAAATTTAAACAATGTAATTACGATAAATTATTTATTAAACAGAATACTACACTTACAGTCTATTATCGATTAATTATTGTAAATATATATTCATGACAAATATTTTTTAATTTTTGATTATTTGTAACATTGCATTTTTGTTTTTATTTTCCAAACGAATGGCCAATGATTTAAAAACGTTGAGTTCAAATTCAATAATGGGAATTCAGATATTTTTGGTCCTATATCAAATCTTCTTTCTAACGTTTTGAAGCCATTTTCTAGTTCTAAAACAATAAATAATACATAAATACCTACTTTGTGATAAAAGTTGATTACTATTTGTGTTACATGATGTGTTACATGATGTGTTACATGATGTGTTACATGAATAGATCTTACGTACTTTGGTTAATTAAAGAACGCCACATTGGGGTTGTTAAATTTGTTCATGTGGCATGTGTTACTAATGCAATACGTGCCCGACTTATTGTAATATTACAAAATATAATTTTTGTCCTCAAATTTCACATAGCCACAAATATTTCGCTTAGTTCACTAGAGGATAACACAATCATGGATTCTTCGATATACATAAAACTAACTGACATTTATATTTACAAACTGTCCACTGCTGTCCACGTCTACTGTCTGTCTCAGTGTTGCCAACCGTAGGATTTAAATTGTTTTTATACGATTTTTTAACTCTGTGTACGATGTACGATTGCATCAGTGAGATCGTACCACAGGCCTTGATCGTACGTAAACATATTTAAATATCTGCAACAACTTCAGAACATAATACAATAAAACTCAAAAACTACTTGCAAAGATTCATAGGCCATTCGTAATTTCTGCAGGCAGTCATTTTCGTTCTGACTTATCGTGATTTTGTACACCGACTATCACGGCATAAGAAAAGCTTGCATGCAAAATTTTAATCACTTTCAAGTGACAGTCATTGATTACTTTAAATGTGTTAATTTAAAGTTTCATGTATTTTCTTTAGTTTTTTTTTCGTTGTAAACATTTTTATAAATAGATAAATAAATTATCATGCCAAAGTTTTTTTTTGTCATTCCGTTTAAGTTATATTATGCTATGCATGTATCTATTGTACATTTTTTTTGTCGAAATACCTTTTTTCTACTATACTTGTACGATCTCTCAAAAAAATATAACGACGTAGACTCGTAGTTAACATCTGAGACGCTAGATGACGCCATCGTTACTGCGCTCGTTGCGTTTCCAATCTTTATGTCCCTAATCTCTGATTATATGGTAAAGACCTCCGAGCATTTACTACTAGAGGAAGCATGAAACGAGTTTGTAGGCGAATGTTGTGTTTGCAACATCTGTAGAGGAAGCACTGATCTGTATTATTTTACTGGATAGGATATAGGCTATATTTAACTTACTAAAAAAACCGTTCCACCAAGGAGACAGGAAGTGCAACAATGCTGGCCGATTTGGGCAAATTATGGTGGGTTCACAGAACTGAAATTTGCGATAATTTGACATACCTAACCTATAATTTGATTAGTTTTTCTTCTTATTCTTCTTCTATTCCTTTTGCGGGCGATGTCCTTCGGGAAAATTCACCCATGATTTGATTTTTTATGAAAGAAAATATAAAAATGGAAACGTGAAGCATATTGTGTCTTCAGGAATGAACGTTTATTGTTTATTTCATACTCTTTTTACTTTGTTTTCCACAATAAAAACATCTCATCGTAGCTTGTTGACACAATTAAATGACAAATGTGATGACAAATGGAACTAGAGGTTACGTTAAATAACATCCGGTCCGCCATATTATTTGCCCAAATCGGCCGATTTTTCGGAACGTTTTTTAGGGGGCTATTTCCTATCCAGTAAAATAATACAGATCAGTGAGAGAAAGTGAGGAAGGTAAATTCCCTCTTGTTCAGTGGCGTATCATTTCTCTGTAAGAATACACATTGTCAAAAAATTTTAATTGTAAAAAAACTAAAAAATTCGCTAATTTTACTATTTTTAAAATGTATACCGTCTTATATGTGTGTCTGATGCAGGAAATATAACAAAATTTCTGTAAAGGTCTAATTTTTTGAATTAAGGAATAAAACTTCAAAACCAATACATCAGTTTTATTATAAATAAATACAGGAGACTAGTTTCGGCTTCACAGGGACATCTTAATGCCTGTAATACAATAATATAAGAATAGGTTGGTCACTTACGATTAAAATTAAATAGTATAAATCACAAAAATGGATCCATATTGTAGCATTACAGTATTGTAGAATTAAAGCTGTGAAAAGGAAACATAGACAATTGCATAGTCTATTAATTTTAGAAAAAAAGTTACTTTACATAAAAAGTTATGCATGATCTAAAACCTAAAATTGAATTATCTGATATCAAATTTTATCAGTCATATACGGGGTTGGTCGAAAATAAAGGTATTTTATTTTGAGCAAAATCATATTTTTTGACAAACCTTGTAAAACCGACTGATAAAATTTGATATCGGGTGGATGCATTTTCTGTTAGACCATGCATAAATTTTTATGAAGAATAACTTTTTTTTCGTAAAATTAATAATAAAAAAGTTTTCTATATGCTGTCAACTTACATAGACATACTGTATGTATGCAACTTATGACATATTGCTGAGATAATGTTTTTTAAGAAAAAAAAATTATCATAAAGTTTTACTTCATTTGTAAAGTTGTAATTTATGTTTTTTTATTTTCACTTTTTTTATCAATTCAGAATTACAGTAGTATTTTCAATTATTAATAAAAATTACGTGTGTATTTTAGATCAATCAATAAGAAAAATAAGCATTTTTGAAATATTAATAACTAAATACAAATGTAACAACAAATGAATAAAAAAGCACTTAAAACACGTTGACTGCCGAAGCAAATGTTGTGATCGAGTCTGCTGAGCCGAAGTAGTTTTTCTAAAAAATTAAGTTTATTTTTACGTTCTAAGAGTAAAGTAGTTTAAGTAAATACTTAGATAAACTACAGTATCTAATAGAATAAAATATATAAACGCGACGCGGGATTAAATTATTACAAATATATGCCGCGTGCATATATTGGGAATAACATATTCAGGTTGTCCCATTAGTGCGTAATTGTTCAATATTTCATTTTGTGTTATAGACACATAAACAATTTCTAAATAAAAGTTATATGAATTTCAAAAATAGGTATTTTAAAGATATTTTTAGACATACAGGGTTTTGCGTTTTTTTTTGCACAAATAAAAAGGTATATTTTTTTAAATAGAAAACCCTGTATTTTACTTCAGTTTTAGAATGTTTTGGTAATACTGTATTTAACCCTAGAATGTTATTAGCAAATATTGCAGGGTTGCCAATAAATGAATTTTTTTATGAAATTAGAGAATGATGCAGACCCCAAATTAAATTATCATAATTTAGGTAGGTTTACAATGATTTCAAATTTTTTTTAAAATGTAGTAATAAGATACTAAGCTAACGAATAGTAGTGATAGAACTGGATTATTTTATACAGACTGTTTTGAAAAATAAGTCTTAAATATGGCTAATTCCAAGTTAAATTTATTTAATTTTTTTCAAATGCCACACCCTGTATATTATTTAAGCATACAATTCCTTATAAATTTACATATCTAACGATACCAATATACCAATATACCATATACATGGTGTCCCATGAGTGCGTAATTGATCGATAGCAGTTTTATAATAGGAAATACGAAAAAAATTAATATAAAAGTTGTATGACCATGTTTAACAATTATTTATAAATATACAGGGTGGTCCATAAACGATTGTCTGACCAACCCTATACATTTTTAAAGCAAAACACCCTGCAGGTAGTTATACATATTTGATTGTTTTCACATCGTCAAACAATAATTTCAATTTCATTAATTTGTTATGTTGTATATGGGGTGTGTCAAAATGGTTACGATTTTTTCAATTTTCTAAATGGAACTCCCTGTATGTTATGTCACCAATTAATTAATACAGTTGAAAAAAATTTGTAACCTCGCGTGCTGACATACCCTATATATAACATAGCAAATGAATGAAGTCAATTAAAATTATTTGACGACGTGAAAACAATCAAATATGTATAACTACCTGCAGGGTGTTTTGCTTTAAAAATGTATAGGTTTGGTCAATATCTCGTTTATGGACCGCCCTGTATATATATAGAAATAATTTTTAAATATGGTCATACAACTTTTATATTAATTTTTTTTCTTATTTCCAATAATAAAACAGATATCGATCAATTACGCACTGATGGGACACTCTGTATATATGTTATTCTCTAACATGTTGGTATCGTTGGATATGCAAATTTATAAGGAATATAAGGAATATTATACTGGGTGCTGCCTTTGAAAAAATTGGGTAATTTGAACTTAAAAGTAACCATGTTTAAGACATGTTTCAAAACGATATAAAAGAATCCAGCACTATCACTACTATTTGTTATCTTAATGTGCTACTCAGTATATTAAACAATTTCAATGTAATCCTACCTAAATTATGATAATTTAATTTGGGGTCTGCATCATTCTCTAATTTCATAAAAATTTAATTGCTTGGCAGACATGTAACATTTTTTTAAAATTATTCTGGTGTTGAATACAGTATTACCAAACCATTCTAAAATTGAAATCAAATACATGTTCTATTTTAAAAATATGCCAGGCAAAAATGTAACACCCTGTTAATCCAAAAATATTTTTAAAATATGTATCCTTATAACTTTAACTTGCTTGTCTTTAACACTCATAGCAGTCAACGTGTTAACTCAGAAATAAGATTCCAATGCAATAAAGTTCCTTCCTTTTCCTACATTTCACCATTGTATATTTCACCCACTTTAAAATGAAATTTGTCCTAGAAAGAATTGTGAAATTATTGTATAAATCGATAATTTGGCAACGTAGCCAACACTTGTTCATACACAGGGAAAATAAATCGATAATTTTGTAGCTGGAACCAAGCGAGACAGATATATATGAAAATCACGAAGCAATAAAAAACTGCATACAGCTGGATCCCTGATTCAAAAATTGGTACCTCTAAATAATCATTCACCTATTAAAACTGTCTCTAAAACAGAGTAGCTACATTGTTTTTTATGACGACATCTTAAAAATAGATGAAATACACAGAAATTCATAGAAAATCTCTAATTTGACAAATAAATTTATGAAATATTTGTTAATCGTATTTCCACTTAGATTTAAAAAATACGCAATAAAATTTATAAATATTTTGGTGGGATACTTGGAAAAATATGTAGAATGAAATCTCCTAATTTTTAGCTCTGGTTTTAAAATCACTTTTTATGATTTTTTTTTAAATTCAGTGTATAAACAGGACAAATAAAAAATAGAAGATTTCATTCTCCAAAGCTTATACTTTAAGCTGATAGAAGATTCATTTTAATACATTTAGCGGGATTTAAATGCAATCGGAAATGGTGAACCCTTGCTTCTTATATGAAAAATACAGTGATACTGCAGCCTTAATGGTACTAAATACTTTCTACTAGCAAGACGTCAAAAATATTTAATTAAAATGCTTTTTTTTACGTTAAACAATTTCAGAATTATGCCACGTGCTTTTTCAAATATGAAAATTAGATACCGATTTTCGGATTTTAGCATTTAATCATATTCTAGTAATTTTGTAAATAAATTCATGTAAAACTTGAATAATCATTGACATAACGTACTATTAGTATTTATAATTTCTAATTACTATGAAATGTATTAGATAAGATTCATTTAAAAAACAATCACCTTGTTGGCAAATAAATAAAGTGTCTAGAATCAATCAATTATTGCAAAAGATAAAAAGGTGTCTAATTGAAAAATTATTCAGTATGAAATGTGATTAACCTAAACTTATACCTAGTTATAATGCAAAAATTATTATCAAAACATTGACAAAATTAAAATTATTTCAAGGTTTTTCTGACTATTGGGCATTGTTTTTATACATAAATAATCTCAAGTGACACTAGAAAACACTAATAAATCCTACAAAGTTCATAAAACGGGCAGTAAACTTAAATATTTAACAGGGCATAAATCAGGAAAAATTGAAATTAAAAGCTTCTCTCACCATGGTTTATTATACCATTTATTCATAAATAATTTTTATCGCATTTACCGCTAAATCGTTACTTAAATTATCATTATCATTTATTAAGAAGTTTAAAGGCCCCAATATGGACCCTTGTGGAACTTTCAATTGACTTTAAATCCTAACAATTTGTGATAAATTTTCATGTTTATATAAATGACATATATGTAACCTAATGCCTATTTTTCTTACAGCCTGGATGGGAGCGCTATGTCTCTGCATGTCATTCATCACTTCTCCACTCGTAGTTGCAATTTGCAGACGAAAATCAGCTCGCCTGGCAGCGTTCTTGGGTGGTCTAGTTATATCACTGGCTTGTTTGTTTACATCGTTCGCCGTACAGTTTCATCAGGTAACAAAATTAATTTTTTCTACGACTACAAATCGACTTTCAGTTGTAAGAAAAATTATCTTCTCTCTAAAGTACCAGTACTCAGAAATATTAGAGTAAAAAACAGTTTACTATTTATTTTTTAATGTCATAGTATAATTTTTTACTTATAATATCACAAGAGCTTAAATTATTTCCGGAAATTTTTTTGAGGGCACGAATATTTTGAAAATTTTCCTAAAATATTCGTGCCCGAAGCTTGCGTGGTATGAGGTAAGAAAATTTCATACCATTTCTCACACCATAATTTCGGAAAAAAATTATTAATCCAACCTGACATTATAACACAATACTACGACTACAAATCGACAAACTGGAGACAGTACAGAAACAAAATAAACAATTAATAACAGCATTCAGACTGTAGAAAATCTAGAAAAAGAAACAAAACAACTCATACATAATATACAAAAAGAAACGAGACAACAACATTAAAAACATATACACCACATTACGATACGCTGCCACTCGAAATCACTGACCTAATTAACAACAAAAATAGACTTAGAAAAAGGTGGTAGACACACCGACAAAACGTGATAGGGTTATGATGCTAAATCTTGCGCAAAACATCAACGATATGATAAAAGAACACAGAAATAAAAAATGGCAAACTACCCTATGAGAGCTGAAATCGAAAGACAACTTTTTGTGCTTCCCAAACTGAAACAAGGACAAAAACTACTAGCGACAGACGAAGACAATGGTTAAGCCCTAGGTAAATTCTTCCAAGCTCAATTTCTAAATAAGGAGGATAATAACCCTCACCAACAACATATCGAAAATTCAGTAGCCGATTTCGAACAACTAGAACCACTTTTAGTGCCCCATTCTTTCCTAACCACTCCTAGAGAGGTTTGTGAGGTAATTAAGTATCTCAAAATTAAAAAAGCTTCGAGACCGGACGATATTAGCAACATACTGCTTAAAAAGCTATCGTGCAGATCTACCACACAATAAATGCCATTTTCAGACTACAACACTATCCCAGTAGTCTGAAAATGGCAAATATAATCTCAATTCTAAAACCGGAAAAAATGAGAAACAATATTGACAGTTTTACGACGATTACAAACAATAGAACAACGTATACAGATTATCCCGAGGGAACAATACGGTTTGAGAGAGGGGCACAGCACTGTGGCCCAGGTTCTGAGGATTGTTCATCATGCCAAAGAGGCATTCAATCAGGACCTACAAACGGTGCTTGTGGCGCTTGACCGTATGGACGCGAGGGTTAATCTACAAAATGCTTTTGAATGACTTTCCTGTACACATTGTCAAAATAATTTTGGCATATCCTTAAAAATTCAATATCAAAATAAATTCAACCATAACAGGAGCTTCCCTAGCATTGGTGGGAATACCACAGGGCTCAGTACTGTGGCCGCATTTGTACACCATTATAACGGGACATAATGGGGTACAAACGGTGCAGTACGCCGACGATATCTGTATATACACTAGCCATTGATCAGCTCAAACAGCGAGCAGCAGACTGGATGATCATAGTAATGAAGCATTAACGAAGTACTTATCCGAGAATAAAATGAAAGTAAATTCTACGAAAAGCGAATCTATAATTTCAAAAATGTTTAATTGCTAATTCTGTTGAAAATACCGTACGTTTACCGTACTTTTTATGTAGGTAAATACAGTACTTTTATGTACGGTAATGACTTTGAACCGTATACCGTACATTAATCGAAATTACCGTACAAGTACGGTAATTACTGTACGATTGGCAACCCTGCATGGACTGGATATTTACGAGATCTAGTCCGACGGAGGACTGAGCTATCAACTGACCGGTAGGGCCGCGGCCGAGAGCGATTTTTCGTAATCGACGGCAGCACTTCCGGGTGGTTTATAGCCTTCTCAGTGAATTATGACAAAAAACCATAGACCACATACCACATACCACAAACGACAACCCTGTTTTTTCTATCTTTTTTAGGGAACAATACGAAATTAAGACACAATAAACCTACAAACACTTACAATTCCCAATCATAATCTTTCCAAATCCCTTAATAATACCCCAAGGGTAAAGTGTGAGGGTGGCTATTTTTAGCAAAATCAAAACAGTTGAAATATGCGACGCATAACAGGTGAAGGTATCATCTTAGGCCTTGGGAGTTTACTAATAAGGTCACATACTTGTACTGTTTAGGCGATCATGCTTTGACAGATGAGGTTTGTATTGGTAAACTACATTAGGCATTTTCAGAAACCTACTATAGATAACAAATCCAGAGTATTGGTTTTAGCCGATGGATCACGTGGATCACTGATCTTAGTGCCGATAGTTTACGAACGCGTTGGATTATTGATCCTGTTTATCTACAGCTGTCAATCTTTGACTTTTTCCCCCTATTTAATAAAGAACCATTTTAATTAAACATATTTGTAATCTGAATAATAAAGTTGCAATATGGGCATAAAAATTACAAGTTATAACTAATTGAAGGTAGAAAAAACTTCAGATCTACTACTGGTAGACACCAAACACCAAAAAATTGCATTATCCCTTTATAGGGGCATTTGATTTGAAACTCGATTGAGCGAGCGTCGTGGAGACCGAGAAGTGATGACGTCACAATAGAGCATTAAATCAAATCAAATCAAATAAAACAGAGTAAAAAACATAACCTCGCTTTTTTCAAACACACATTTTGTGTTTTTTATTACGAATAATTTTAGCTATAAGACAAAAGCGGCTAAGTAATTTGTTGACTTCTTGTCTGGTCTTTAATTTTGAGATTCAAATTTGTTTGTAAGTTAGTTAAAAGGAGATAGGTAGAGACAAAGACAAATTTCTCCCTCTTCTCGATCCATCTGCTCTGAGAACATCGAGCTCGCTCTATGTTTTCGCTCCAAAGCAAAACAAACACTTTAGGGATCTCTCGGAGTGTCAATTTAAACACGTTTGCAGCGCTCGGAGATCTCCGATGATCAAATCAAACGCACCATATAAAATCCTGCAGTGCGCTTGCGGTTCTATTGCTAATCTACTCGTAGAGTGAGTCACAAAATATTGATCTCGATTACAAAACTGGATCAGTAATCTACTACTTTCCGAACAGGGATAAGGTTAGTAACCATAGGTAAACGAACAATAGGAGCCGTAATCTTTCTGATCCGAGTAAGGTTCCAAAAACGCCATTAGAGTTACTATATAGTAAATCCAGGGCCGCCGAGAGCCAGGCCGGGCCCCAGGACAATTCTGTAGATAGGGCCCGGTGGCAAAAAAAAATCTTAACCAAAAACTGTTCCTCTTCGACAGAAATAGAATTTTCTAAAAAAAAGGTCCTCACATCAAAAAACTATTCTCACTAATTCAATTACTTCTTCTTTTAAAAAAAAGGAACTCCCATCAAAAAACTATTCTCCCTTTCAATTACTTCTTCTGAAAAAACACTTCACTAGGCTAAAACTTTTCCTCTACTTGCATTTAATTTTAATTTAAACTTAACTTCCTCTCTCATCTTGTGTCGAATTTCTCATGCAGAACAAAAAAAACCTGTTGTCGGGCCCCCCTTACAGCGCTGCCGGGCCCCCATTTAAGCCCGGGCCCCGGGAATTGGTCCCGGCTACCCCCCCTCTAGTCGGCCCTGAGTAAACCAGCAAACAAATATATTCTTATATAAAACATTTCGTGTAAGCTTTGCGTTAAACAATTTGAGGAAAAAAAATAGAATGCTTTGAAAAGTACAATTTATCTAAATACTACAAAGAGTTGAGTCAAGTGCAAATATGTCATCCAAAATTAATACATTTAACGAATTTAATGGAAGATTGCGACCGGGAAGCGTTAGAGTCGAATGGTTTATTTACGAAAATCCAAGAAAGTCTGCTGAAGATGTCAAGTAAATATGGCCTTTTGCCTAAAAGAGATTTGAACAAAATTGTTTCAAAATATTACACATATGTCTTAAAACACAAACATCTAATTAATTCGTCACCTTCCTATTCATCATTAAGAAGAGAGAATGGGTTAGAATTCAAGCAAAATTTAAATCTTACAGTTTTCTTATTTTATTGGTGTCTATTGATTTATTTGATCATTCTTTTATTTCTTCCTTGGTTAGAAGTTAGAATAACACTTTAGAAAAACTAAAATTCGCAAAAAATATGTTTTACTCTATATTTCTAAAAAATATTACGATTTAATGAAATAATGAATCTATTAAAAACCCAATTAAATTTAATGTCGATAAATATTAATCATGTAGTTTATTTTCATTTTTGGTAACTGTTATAAATTATTGGTTATTATTTTCCAATCATTCGTTGTTTTAGAAATATTTTTTATAATCCATATTTGACTGGAAGTTTATATTTATTAATATTGAACATCAACAATCAGGGTTCTACAGCATGATCCAAATTCATCATTTTTATGGAATATTACAGTTCGAGAGATACAACTGAAGCTGTCAAAGTCATATGCGCAGTGAATTAAAAAGCGGAATTTAGTTCGTTTCGGTTTTTCTAGGTAATCACTATCATTTTAACACATTTTGAGATGTTTTACTATGGTGTATAAGTCACCAAGACAATATATTAAATCTTATATCAAGGCATTAGTGTGGAAACACTTTTAGCTACAAAAAATAACATTATAAATGTGTTTTTTCTTTTTATTTTAAAGGCACTTCTTAGTTATGGACTGGTTCTCGGAATTGGAGCAGGTATCGTAAGAGAAACGTCGACAATAGTTCTGAGTCACTATTTCAAAAGAAGAAGAGAATTCGTCGAAATGGTCGCGCAATCAGGAGCAGGCGTTGGAATCGCTTTATTCTCTGTACTCTACAAAGAAGCCATTGGGTAATTTCATGAAAAATTATAAAAATAAATTATTAATATATAATTTTTAGGAAACTTGGCTGGCGCCTCGGTCTCCAAGGCGTAACCGGACTTCTAGCCTTAGCATTTTTTCTCCCCATAGTCTACCGGTCGGCCAATTTGTACCACCCTCAAAGAAGAGCAATAACTCACTTAAAAAACCAAAGAAAAAAAATGAAAGAGAAAAAGTCGCACACCAAAGTTCCTAAGCCCCCAATGTTCGACTTCAGCCCGTTGAAAAGTAAGGGCCTGAGAGTACTTATGATAGCCTGTGCCTTTGCAGCATTAGGAATTTACGCTCCTATTTTTTATTTGGTAAGTACACATAGGGAGGGTGATATTAAAGTAACTTTTTTCCAAACACTGAGATACTCAAGGATATTTAGGTATACAGTTTGTAGCAGCTCGATTGGAGCTAAGGACTTTGAGGGCTGCCTGGCTATCTGAGAAGATCTTTATTTTCTCTTTATCGGGGAGAAAATTAATTAAATATCTCCCTTCTAATTCTATAGCATTCATTTCTGCTTGGAATATTGGCTAGAGTGTCACATGTTAGCTTCTAGTCAAAAACTGTTGCTCCTACTCACATTTCAGTTTTGGAGCAGTTCGTGTACAGTACATAGTCTGTCTGGGAGAAAATTTTATCTCCCCTGCTCCACACGTGTATCTTTGGAATAAGATATATCTTTTCTATGTACTATTCAGGTACTAACGAGTCTGAAACCATGCCTAAGATGTGGTAGTTATTCTCAGTCATTAGCCCCATTTTGTCATATCGTAGGGGAAAGTGCCCTACAGTGGGACATTTTTTTTTTAAGTTTTCGTGTACAAAAAAAATAAAAAATACCAATTAAGTAACTCTTGCATAGACAAATAATTCTGGCAATATTTTTTATTAAATCGAATGGGAAATAAGGAATAATAATTTTTTATTTTATTAAAAAATTGTCTCACTGTTGGGCACTCTTGTCCAAGGGTGAGACATGGGGTGTCCAACAATGAGACAATGGTTCTTTGGGTGGGACGTAGGAAAAATAACAGTGTAAAATATTTTTTTGTCATTTTATTAGGTACAGAAACAATTAACGAACTTCCAAATTGTCAAAATTAACATGAAAAGTTAGGTATGCATGTTGTCGTCTAGTTTGACCAAAATAAATCGGTTTGGGTAAAATGGCACTTATATCACTATTTTGGACAGAACAAATGTCGGGTACCTGCGGATAAGTAAATTTATTTTATTGCGCCAGTCTACGGAGGAAACTTATTTCTGTTTCCCCATCACCCCCCTTTATCACTTTACCTACATAGTAAATATTTGAAGATTTTGCCTTAAAACATGCTAATACGTAATCATCTGCTTTTGGCTGTTTTTCTAACTTATTTAGAACTAGATCTTCTCGTTCATCAGATTCGTATTCATCTGAAGTATTTTCCTTATCGGAAAATTCATCACTGGATTCTTCACTAGAATCCTTTAAAGTGTTAGAGTTGTATTTAATTTTTTTTATGTTCTGAGGTGTCTTTTTTGTCTTACAGCTTTGACTAATATTTCGTATAGTTGTTTTTTGCTTTTGCAACTTTTTTCTGTCGTTCCAGAAAGTTTTCTTCGATTTCATTTTTCACTGGGGTGTCAGTGGCTATCATACATTTTCCTTTTTTTTCTTTGTCGACAGTTTTCTTTGGATATCCTCTAAATATATAGGGAGAGATAAAATTAAGTTTTGGTTGATTTTCCTGATCCATTAATTGTTGTTTCGATGTACTTGGCGTAGATTGGATTTTAAGAGACAAATTTTCTTGTGGAGTTGATATCTGACTATTTTGACCAGAAGTTGGTTTTAGAACCTTGTCAGAAATTTCAATCATTTCAGCAGTTGTCTGAATTTCATGAATTTCTACGGTTGGAATCGCATTAATTTCAGTAGTTGTCTGGATTTCATTAATTTCAATAATTTTAGTCTGGGTTAAATGGTCATTTTCACTGTTGTCTTCAATTAAAGGTTTTTCGGTTACTTGGCTACTTAGGAAGTCATCTTCAGCAAAAATGTTTCGATCATATGGCATAATTCCAGTCTTTTTAAAGGCATGCGTTATTGTTGCCGGTGTCATTACTTTTTCATGTGCTTGTCCAACACATGCCGCATCTTCATATATACTAAATGAATGTCCAGGATTGTGAAGCATCCAGCTATCCACTGCAGCGTTATAAAACTTCTGAAAAGGCCCGAAAATTCCAACATCTAATGGTTGCAACTTATGGGGAGGAAAAGTTAAAAGCGTTACACCGTTTTCTTTTGTCAATTCAATACAATGTATTGATATGTGGCTCTCGTGATTGTCATAAATTAGTATAGAAGGATTTGCTTGTGAGGACCCACTACATTTAATAAAATGTTTCATTACATCAATAAATAAATCGGTGTTTATCCAACTCGTCTTAGCAGCCAAACCTAATGTGCCTCGAGGTGTACCATTGATCATACGACTGTGAAAGTTGACTCTGGGAAATACCATTGCAGGTGGTAACCAATTTCCAGTTGCACTTACAATCATGCACGTTGTTACAAGGGTTCCTTTTTCTCCAGAAGTTATCTTGCTGACTTGTTTGGAGCCTCTTTCTGCTAGGATTTTTATATGATGTTTTTGTTGTGTGATGGTAGCAGTTTCATCTAGGTTAAAAACCCTTGTTCCGTTACTGAAGTGTTCACTTCTCATATAACATGTATGTAATTTATCAAAAAACAAATTTACATTGGTTTCATTGAATGATTGAATGATAGCCGAGGATTTCTCTTCATAAAACCCCGCATCCATTTCTTCCCTCCAAGCCCTCGAATTTTTCAGGTATCTGGCATATCAATTTCATTCACACTTGCCATTTCGTAGGCTAGTTGTCTACATTCAATTAGAGGTAGGCCGTAGAACATTTTTTGCGCAGGTGATCATGTTTGCCAATACATTCTCTTGCTGCTTTGTAAATATTCTTCTTACATCATATTTTGGTACCATAGAAATGGGCTCGGTAGCTTCTTTTTGTTTTTTAACATAGCGATGTAAAGTCTGATGTGGTATACCTTTTATACGACCAACTTCTCTTAGTGGCTGTCCTGCTATTACCATAGCTACTGCTTCCCTCATTACATGTGCGTCATGTTTATTTAATTTTCTTTTTTCTTTG
Source organism: Psylliodes chrysocephalus (assembly GCA_927349885.1). Taxonomy (NCBI): domain Eukaryota; kingdom Metazoa; phylum Arthropoda; class Insecta; order Coleoptera; family Chrysomelidae; genus Psylliodes; species Psylliodes chrysocephalus. The sequence goes on along the minus strand of OV651822.1, from coordinate 2,621,941 downwards.
TCCATATTCTTTGCTCTGAAACAAAAATTAAATCTTCAAATCCAGATTTTAATAAGCACGATATTTATTTATCCTGAATTTGACTTGCGTCCTACAGTGAGACATGATTATATTATTATACTCGATTTTTTCACCAGTTATTCACTTACTGATATTGAACGTAACTATCGCCTTCAAGGTTACCATTCGACTGAAGAGATGCGTAAATGCATTGAGGTGGTTCGTTTGTTGTACAGCGTTGCCAACAATTACAGTTTTTCAGAGAGATATAGTAAATGTCTCACTGTGGGACCTGTCTCACTGTAGGGCACTCTCCCCTAGACCTTCATTGCATTGACAACCCACCATCAGGAGTCTACAGAAGACCATCATGGCCTTCCTTTCCAATAATATGTGAAGAAGGGTCAATAATAGAAATAACTTTACTTCATATTCAAATACTCTACTAAAATTTCTTTGACATTTACAGAACTGTGTTTTAGGTTTACCAAGGCTACAAAGAAGGTCTGGAAGACAGTGGATTAGTGGTTCTACAAACTTTCATGGGTTTTGCATCTGCTTTAGGATGCGTCGGATTTGGCTTGGTCATCATCAAGCCCAGTACACAGTGTCTTATATCCAGACAGTATCTATGCCAAGCAGCAATGGTTGGAATGGGTCCGTACAATTATATAACTTTGCTTTTTTACTAACTAACTATTATAATCTTTCAGGTATTTCACTTCTAGCTCTGACCGTTGTCCAAGGCTACCACGGCTACGTACTATTCGTGTGGCTATACGGAATTTGTCTCGGAGGCTACAACTATGCCTTGAAGATGTTTACTTTGGAGCGAATCAAGGGAAGACATTTTACGAAAGCCTGGAGTTTTATTCAGGGTGCCAAAGCTATCCCGGTTTTAGTGGGGATTCCCATTACTGGTTATATCAACCAAACGTATCCTAAAGCTGGATATTATTTTAGTTTCGTTACTACTATTATTGGTAAGTACTAAACTATTACTTAATATGCATGGGGTAATATATATTATATATAGTACATTGTATTTACTTTTTATCATTGATAAATTAAATTATGTTTCTTCTATTAGGAGCAAGTCTAATGTTCCTCGTCGGTACCCGCAAAGAACACCAACCGATCCTAAACAGCAATTCAATGAATTGTAACCTCAACAACTGCACCATAGCGAACATTAACGACTGCATATGCAGCTTAGGACCGTACAACCCCGTTTACACCCCCGATATACCACCCTACAATTTCTACAGACCGAGCAACAACCACTACGAACGGATATTCCCGACATGTACCGAGCATTGCGACAAAAACTCTTTACATCGACATTCGTTTCGGCATAGAAGGGAACCTCATCATCAGTATCTTCCGAAAAGTTTGTCGTACGCTGCTAATATAAACCATTCACCGTATTATACTCCGAACACTTATAGACAGGATTGTATTAGGTACGCCAGCCTTCCTAGGGCGAAAAAGGGTGTTTTGAGGCCCAGTAAAAGCGTTCCGGAAGGTCTGGCGCGTTGGGAGTACTGTAGGGGTTATAGAAGACCAATTGTTAGAAATATACAGGTTATAGAGCAAATTACTACGTCGGTGTGAAAGTTTCGTTTATTTAGTATATTTTGGTTTGAGAATGGTAGTTGTGACTCATATTATACCACTTACTTTCCTTTAGTAATACATTTTTGATTGTCAGATTAACAACTGTATTCAGAAAGTATTTTTAAAGAGTTACCTATATGTAAAACCTTAAAGATTGAAATGTCAATATCAGTTCAGAGAAAAAGTAGAGTTGGATGATGGCGTTATTTTTAACACAGTTTGAACCGTTACTGTGATTAGTAAAATTTAAATAAATGAGGTTATGTTCCATCAAACTATTTACAAATTAAATATTTGGAAGTAATACAATAAGAGCTCAGATTTAGTCGGATATATTTATGGATATTTCTGAGTACTTACTTCTGAGAGCTCTTCTGATTTTGTCAAAGAGATGTAGTTTAACTACCCAGTTACTGCAGCGGCAGCCAGTTGGCGAACAAGATTTAACGATAAAATATGTCAACAATACTCCTACGATAATTCAAACAAACTAGTAAATCCGGGCAAGCTATCTATTTATTATCAAAACGTAAGAGGCCTTCGAACCAAACTATCTCAATTAAGTCTTAATGTCTCAAACTGTTCATACGATGTAATTGTTCTTACGGAAACATGGCTTACCGACGAGATAAACGATGCCGAACTTGGCCTACACGATTACAACATCTACAGACAGGATCGTACAACCCAGACAATCATCTTTAGCAGAGTGTTTTAATTGCTGTTAAGAAAAAATTCTCTTCAAGTATTCTCAACTCAAACCCATCAATCGAGCAACTGTTTATTCACCTGGACCAAAGTAAGTGCAAACACATCTTAGGTACCATATACATTCCTCCCAAATATCATGCTAACCTATATCAACTTCAGTATGATCAACTGTTAATCCTAAACCAGCAATATCTAGGCAGTCAGTTTTACCTGTTTGGAGATTACAATCTACCTACGGCAATATGGCAAATTGAAGATTTATGTTCTTCAGCTACAGCTCAACACACATCTTCATTGACTGAAGCAAGTGCTATCGAAATAGTCTCGAATATATGTGCATTGTACAATATCTTCCAGTCTAATAATGTCTTCAACACAAGGGGTGTTATTCTTGACCTAGTTCTGTCCCCTGTTGAACTAACAGTGCCGACAACATTTTGATCTCACCTGATGCGCATCACCCTCCTCTGGAAACAACAATACAATTTATGTTGAACAAAAGTGTGGCTCCCGGTGATGAGTGTTATTATGATTTTCGCAACGCCAATTTCACGGGTATACGTCAATATTTGGAAGACATGGATTGGGACGGGCTTCTTCGAGATAAGGAACTTTCCGAGATGATTTCCATTTTTTATGACGCTCTGTTTTCCGTAATTGAGTTATTTGTTCCCATTAGGAAAGTTTCTACGAAAAAATTTCCACATTAGTATTCCTCGCAGCTTAGGAGCTTGGTTAATGATAAAAAGGTTGCTCACAGGATTTATAAACATAACAGGACTACCCATAATTATGAAATATTTAGTCAGTTAAGAGCATTTTCACGCATACAAAGATTTATACGTCGAAGAAAATTAAAATGTATCCTTTCCATAACTTCTTCATCATCTCTAAGATTGTTTATTGCATCTTGAATACGTTGCTAGAGTTGTTCCTCATTTTCTATAGGTTCCCTGTAAACTGTGGATTTCAGATGTCCCCATAAAAAGTAATCCATCGGTGTTAGGTCTGGGGAACGTGTTGGACAGTTTACAGGTGCGTCATTACCTCTGCCTATCCATTTGTGTGGATATTGTTAATTCAAATGGTTTCTAACGTTTAAAGAAAAATGTGGTGGAGTTCCATCTTGCATAAACCACATATCTCTCCGAAGTTGGAGAGGTAAATCTTCTAACAATTCTGGCAACGTATTTTGTAGAAAATCCAAATAATTTTCTCCAGTTAATCTTCGTGGAAGTATGACAGGACCAACAATGAAATTACCAATTATTCCAGCCCACACATTAATTTTGAATTCGTGCTGAAAATGGTTTACCTTTATTGCATGCGGATTTTCAACGGCATAAACATGTTCATTATGGGTATTAGTTATACCTCTTCTTGTAAAACCCGCTTCATCGGTAAAGAGAACCTTCTTGACAAAGTTTGGATCTCTTTATCTTTGCATATTAACAAATCGACAAAAACCCAAACGAATTTGAGGATCATGGACTAATAATTCTTGTACTGGCTTCTTATGGTATGGATAAAGCAATTGTTCTCCAAGCACTTTATGAACGACATCTTTACTTACTCCTAGTTCCCTTCCAGTTCGTCTGGTGCTTAATTCTGGATCTTCTTCAACACGTTCTAAAATGTCTTCTTCAACTTCAGGAATCCTTACAAAATGTTCTCTTCCATTATCAACAGTGTTGGGAGCAAAGGAACCGGTCTCCCGAAGACGTCTCTCAACAGCAGCAAAAGTTGGGTGGCTAGGTACACGACGATTTGGAAACCTTTCAGAGTACACCCTGACACTCTCTCGAGCATTTCCTTTACGAAATCCTAATGTCAGTAACATATCGGTATATTCTGCATTGGTATATTGTACAGCCATATTAATAAACCACGCATTTGTTTTTTTAATTATTGAGTCAGATAGAACACTTTCAATCGTTAACAAGAGATTAGGTGTTAAAATTGACAATATTTTTATTTAGATGAAACTATGGAAACCAACAATAAATGTTTTTGTATACGTATTGCAGGCAAATAATTAATATTCCTCAAAAAATCGTACATGGCAAGAATCGAGTATTTTTGTTAAAAGTCTCGATTAGAAGAAGATATGAAAAAAGTACATTTTTATGTTTTTCATCGTATAAAATTTTGTCCGATAATAATACATAGGCGTAGAACTTGATTTTTTAAATAATTGCACCTTTAAAAATTCTACGCCAATGGCAAAAAAGGGGTTTCAGTATGAAATTTGGATTGGGTACTCATTTACTACAAAAAAGTACCCTTGATAACACTCGATTTACTCTCATGGTTTTGACAAAGTTTGTATTTTAATAATTATTGTTTATGTTCTAAAATTACTAAAATGCAAATTTCGTCAAAACCATGAGAGTAATCGAGTCTTATCAAGAGAATCTTTTTTAAAGTAAATGAGTTGCGCAATCTAAATTTCATACTCAAACTCCTTTTCTTCCATTGGCGTAGAATTTTTAAAGGAGCAATTATTTAAAAAATCAAGTTCTATGCCTATGTATTATTATCGGACAAAATTTGAATACTATTTTTTTGCTACATAAAACTCTACCAATATACCAAATTTCAGCAAAATCGCATATGCCGTTTTAAATTTATATGGGAAAAACGATTTAAAAATTGTAACTTCAAGGCCCTCTGGAGCCTTGTTCTATGGTAATTTTACTTAAATCGACTTATTTTGGTCTAAGGAATATGTGGTATGTTTGTAAAGACATTTTACAGACACCCTGTATATCTCAATAGACCACTGTTTATAGAAACACTTATATTTAATATTTAAGGAGTGTCAAGTTAACTGGATGCGAGCTGTCATTAGAAACTCTTTCGTCCAATAAACTGGACGTTGGCACTGAACCTGTTAAATTGAACATCCTGTAATGTTTATTTATTTTAAACAACAGCTTATTTATTAATAATTTATTTAAACACTTATTTTTTTTTAACAATACTATTCTAATTTATATATATTTCGAATGTCTTTAAACTGTTCACTTTTATATTCACCACTGTCTATCTACAACTGACTAGTGCGTTGTTCCTCCACCAATATTTATATACAAATTTAAAATTCTGGTGGATTCTTGGGTGGATTCCAATTATCACGTTCTACCTAGAAAGGTCTCGAAAGCGCCTCCGCCATAGTCGTTACATATGTTTGGTCTTAAGGGGTTTAATTATATATTACCCAGATAGCACAAATACGTCTTATGGACGTTCTAAAAACGTCCTGCTTGGACATTCAGGACATCCTTAAAACGTCCATTTCACGGCCGTGGACGTCTTATGGACGTATTTGGAACGTCCATTGTTAATAATCAGGATGTCTTAAGAACGTCCATTTAAGGACATTCCATGGACATTTTCAAAAGCTCAAATGGGGAATAATAGGATGTAAGGAAATTAGTGAAAATAATGAATAATTTCAAAAAAAATTATTTGGAAGCAAATAACCTATAAATAGTGAAATTATTAAAACTTTTTCGTCAAATTCATCCCATATCTCCTCTACTTTGCTCTTTTCAATCATGCCTGGATTGAGAGCAGTTGTTTTTTTTCTTTTTGATTTGGCCATATTTGCCTTCCCAGTTGAACCTGAAAATAATTTAATCACTTATTCAAAATGAAAGGCAGATCAATATGAAAATCCAATCTGTTGGTTTAAGTTTACCCTGTAGACATTATGTATTCACTAACCTTTTAGCTTTGTAGTATTAGTAGCTCTTTTCAACCATGCCTGGATATCTTGATTTGGTCATATTTGCCTTCTCAACTGAATCTGAAAATAATTTAATAGCTTATTCAAAATAAAAGGCATATCAAAATTAAAATCCAATCTGTTTGTTTCAGTTTGCCTTGCTAGACATTATAAATTCACTAACCTTTTAGCTTTGGAAAACTTCCACCTTTCTCAGATATAAAAATGGTACAAATGGCGGAATGATAGATGTACTCGTATAATATGTGTATACCATCGAATCATGAACATTGAACACTTTTTTAATAAAACCTGAGCCCTGGGAATATTTCACTTCAGTGCTTGCTTGAATCTGAATCATATCCTTTCATCTAAATAAATAAAAATAAAAAGTCACTTGTCAACAATGTCACTTTCTTGCAAAAGATCTTCGTTTTTGTCTATTTGGCCTTCGTTCAATTGGATATTGAGACAATACCATCTTTAGTAATTATTTATATTATCTCATTATATATGTTTTTTGTATAATATAACCAAATAATAATACAATGCGAATGTGAATCCATGGAAATATAGTAAAGCATGTACAATTGACATTTTGCGGATATCTATTTCTTGACGTCCCGAGGATTTACTAAACTGGACATACTTAAAACGTCCATAATAGGTCCCGGACGTACAGACGTTAAATGGACATGTATTGGACGTCCTTAGGACGTCCTGTGCTATCTGGGTATAATCGGACAAGTTAAACCTCAAAGGCCAAATAAGACAGAGAGGGACTTAGAGGATTAGAACATTACTGAATAATGAAATGGCTCACATTACATTGTCCCCTCCTTAAGCGATAGTTCCTCCTGGAACGAAACTAAAATGGAATGGTTGTATCTGCAACTGAACCCTCTTTTACAATTTCCAGTTACATGGAAGTAACAAGGGACTGTCTTTGTTTTAACCTGAACACTGAGCGAATGGCTGCAGACCAGTATTTGGACTCCGGTATCTTGAAAGATTACTTTTACCATGTTCCTAATAATCCTCCAATCCAGCTGATTTCCATTTATCTCCGACATGGCTAGTTTCTGTACATTTAGTTTTTTACGGAAGACATATCAGAAGATACCTTTTCTTCTAGGGAAGAAACTTTATTACCTAAGGAACAAATGTCTGAAGAAACTTTAGTTTCTAAGGAGGAAATGTCAGAAGAAACTTTATTTTCTATGAAAGACATTTTACTTTCCAAAGAAGAAATTATAGAAGACGCATCATCAGGAAATATATACGTTTCCGGATCCAAACCTTCACTTTCTAGTGCTTCCTTAAGTTGCACTCTTAGCTCTGCTTTCTTTCCTGTCGTCTCCAGATCACGATCTTCTAATTTCCGACGTAATTCAACAACTTGTAACTTATTTCATTCTTTCTTTTATACCTGAAGATGGTCTTAGTGGCGAAACCGGTTGCCATGTAATTTAACTATTGATAAAAAAACTGGAATTGATATTATTTTAAAATCTTAGCTTGCATACGTTTGTAAATTATTTCTTATTAACGATATATTGTTCATCAAGAATAATTATTGTATATCATTCAGTCTTTGAGCACTGTACTGGTAATTTTATTAAGTACATATAATTTATGTATGATTTGGATAACACTGCAGGCTTAAAAGTTGTTTGTTCCTATTTTGAGAAATGATCTTCTGCAACTAACTCTGCATTTCTCGAAAATTAAAATCAACCTCGAAGAAGTTATATACAGTTTTATGAAATCAAATTGTTGCCTTTGTTAAGAGAAGTGGTAAAAGGTGAACAAACTTACAGCATGCATGTATTTAAAATTGAATTTCAAAGAAAACTTTCATCACTAATGGCTGTAGGTGCTATTAGTTCTAGTCATTAACATAATGTATGCTGGTACATAATGAAACTCATGTATATTAATACTAATATGGATTGAAAGTTCGTAGAACAATATTGTAAAATGAAGTTTAAAGGTTTAAAAGATGTCTTTGAAAAGCCATTATAATGAACTTTATTCTTAAGTGACTCCAATGTTTCCAATGAAAACTTGTTCAATAAAATCAATGACAAAATTGATTGTTTGTATTGTTTGGCTCACTGACGTGTCTCACTAATTCTACGATTATTATTATGATCATCACGCCATCTAGATGTTATTCTACGACTTTTCAACCTACTATTACTAATATTATGATTAATTATATACTTATTTTATGTTTTATTTGTATTACTTTACAAAATTTAGGTAAATAAAATGTCAATTTTAAAAACAGGATGTAGATATCATATATCGTAGAAAAAATATTTTAAAACATAGATGTACAAATAAGTGTACCAAATTTATATTTAGGGAGTTTTAGAAGTATATTTAGCTGTCTATCCCTATAGCTAAATACGTTTCTACCTGTCTCTTTTATCTAAAGTTTCTACTAATTGCTATTTAAAATTAATTTGTTTTATTTATTATAGCAATATTAAAACGGTTGTGATTAAGTCTATAGATAAATTATTTAAAATATATACAAATAATTCCAATGGAATAATTATTATTATTTGTAGATATAGGATTATATATTGTGAAAATTATTTATACAATGTTTTTCTCGGAATATTTTTCTCGTTATTGCTATTTTTAAATATTTATTATAATAAATAGGTTATTGATCAGAAATTTGTACATAATATATAGACTTGAGGGAACAAATACACTTAATAGGTAATTTCATAATGAAATTTGCAGAGTATTTCAAAAATAATTAATGTAGGTAGGTACTAACAACCTGCAAGAAATTTTATAGATTTTCCTAATTGTTTTTTTTTTATATATATAATTCTGTATTTGTTTTGAGGAATTGGTCTGAATATTTCCTTTTTTTATCACTGTCAACCAAAGTTGGTCATGGTCGACAAAGTTATATTCGATTCATGTCCATAATAGTCGATTTCTATACCTAGTTCTTTATCTGCAGATAAAATGTTACTTTTCCCATGCAATTTAAAATATGGTGAACATCCCAAGTATTCATTGTGGGAATAGTTGGGATGCTGTACGGCACATTCCAATGCGACTTTCCATCCTCCTGGAAAGTTATTTTAACAACTCATAAAGTTCTTCAAATTTCGTATAACCCTTTCTGCTATGCTATTTCCTGCTGGATGGTATGGCGTAGTCATTATTAAGTAACCCACTCATTGATAACTTTTGAAGTGAAATGACTTCCACAATCGCTTACTTTGTTCTTTGTTCAATCAATAAAAGGTTGCTTGTCAAGGTGTTTTTTCACAGCAATTATTGGACTATTTTATTACTTTTACAGTAACATATCTAGTAGCCTCGTCAATTACCACAATAAAAGATTTCTTAGTTCTGTTGCCTTCTGCCTTTTTACACATTTCTGCAAAATCGATATGTATTATCTCGAAAGAGTTTTGAGAGCTTGAAGTTAAATGAACATAATTTTGTTTGGGCAAATATTTAAATTTACATGTTGGCAGACAGAGCAGTTTTAATATATTCTTTTATGTCTTTTCTAATAAATTTCCAATAAAAGCGCTGTTTAATTGTATTATTAAAAAAATTAGTAAAATATGTTCAATAGTGGATAAAGTATAGCATTCTACTCGTATATACTTCCTAGAGTTTTTTCTGCAAGATAAGAGTGAATGCATTATTTAAAATAACTAAAAATAATTAGAATAATGTTGAAAATAGAAATATTCAGACCATTTACTCCAATTCTTGCTCACTTTGATTTATACTACAGAAAATTGCCCATTAATAATTTAATTATGTGTATTTTATAGATTTCTATAGGTATTTATTAAATTTTATATATTTTGGTTTATATTTGAATTGTAAAAAGGGTAGGTACAGTTTAACAAAAACACCAGTCAATTTTATCATATATTTGTAAGATAAATATGTATCCTATCGTAATCATCGTTTGTTAAAAGTTTTAATTTTTTGTAAGAAATTTTAACAAAATAATCAGGTACCTAGTTGGCTAGTAACTGACAGTTTTCATGTCAAGTAAATGTTTTTCTTAAGATATTTGTATGGCATGATTAATTTATTTAATGAAAGAAAAGTGAAATGGGAAAATTCGGTTGATATCTAAAAACTAAATACAATTTTCATAATTTCCTACGGGAAATTGAAGATTTTTCATTTTCATAATTTCCAAAAATTGTGTTTATTATTTATGTTAATAAATGTTTAGGTTTTTGTTCAAAATCAATAATAAGTATTAATAATTTAAAAAATAAAAACTAATCTTAAAAAATTCGTTGGAGAAGGCGATGTTGCATTTTTTTATTTTAAATATAGAATTAATCAAAATTTAGTTTTAATTTTTGTATTATTTCCAAGATAGAAAGTGAATTAGGGCTGCATTCAAATATTGTGAGATAAAAACATGACTAAATTAAGAAAGAAAAATGTTTTTTATTACCTACCTTGTACCATAAGGAATTGACCCCGTGATGGGCTCATTTAAAGACATTTAATATTTTTTTTAGACTACTTACATGAAATTTTGTTGAAAAGATCTTCTAATGAATTTTATAACTCCAGTCAAATTAATTTTAAACATTTTCCAAACAGTTTTTTTAATAAAAGTAAAGGTAACATTTTTTAATAGTGTTAAAACTTTTAACGAACTCTGTATTTCTGTACTAAAAGTGGTCCATCATTTATTGTATCTAACACATAAAAAACCCAAATGTTTTAAATGGTTATTGATCCGGTTCAAAGGACCATAAAAAATAGTTGCTTCCTGTTGATCACTTTGATATACACTGTTTATGCTATTGTAGCTTTGGTTATATGAATAAGAGCATGAATTAGAGATGTAGTTCAAATTGAAGTCAAAGATAATAAAAAAAATAACAGCTAGGTATTATAACAAAGTAACTCAACCTTTGAAAAAGACTAATAGAAAATCAGAATAAAATATAACTTTATAGGTAGTCGTTTTAAAGTTAGTGGATGGAGTATTTTCTGCAGGCACAGGAGGAATTACTACCACATATAATCCGGCTATCCCGGAGCAGTCTGGAGCTGGGATATATACCAGAAGCATGGAGAAGGGCCAAAGTCACCTTTAGTCCAAAAGTAGGTAAAAAGGATACCACACATCCTAAATCCTTCCGACCAATCAGCCTCACATCCTTTGTATTAAAAACATTGGAGAAGGCTGTTGATAATTATATCAAAACGGAAGTCCTGGAGAGGGTGCCATCATAGCCAACACGCGTACCGAGCAAGAAGATTTACAGAAACTGCCCTGGTACAGTTGACTGACGTAATTCAGGATGCACTGACAAACAAAGAAACGCTCGTAAGTGCCTTCCTGGACATAGAAGTAAATTTTGACAACACGCCACACGAATCTGTAAAAAGAGCACTTTCATACAGAGGAGTAGGTAACATCACATCCAGATGAATCTACGAGAACTGCAGAGACACAGATAGGACAGGACACCATCTCCATCTGCACAACCAGAGGATGTCCACAAGGAAGAGTTCTATCCCCACTAATGTGGAGCCTAACCGTAGACGAACTTCTATGCAGATTGACTGACCTCGGCATACCCAGTCAAGGTTATGCCGACGACATAGTCATATTTGCTAGAGGCAAGTTTAGTAATATCCTGTGTAATATAGTCCAACGAGGACTAGAACATACCAAAAGATGATGCCGTGAAGTGGGACTTAGTAAAAACCGTACAAAAACAACACCAGTAGCCTATTCAAGGAAAAGAAAACTTAATCGCAAAACCGTTAAATTAGATGGGATAGATATAGAATGGAAAAATGAAGTCAAATATCTAGGCCTAACCCTGAACAACAAACTTCTCTGGAACACACATGAAGTAAATAAGGCCACAAAAGCCTTAATGGTATGCAGAAACATTGCAGGCAAACGATGGGGATGTAACCCAAACATACTGCGATGGATGTATGCTGCAATAGTGAAACCAATCATCACTTACGGGGCTATAGCCTGGAGTAACAGAACTAGTTTAGCTACTACGAGAGCTAATATCTCAAAAGTACAAAGACTAGCCTGTGTTTGTATTACTCGTGCAATGAGAACCTGTCCTACGGCCGCAATGAAGGTGATCCTAAACCTCAGCCCTCTACATTTGATGATAGAGAATGTGGCAAAAAGAACACGATATAGAATGATCAGGAACGGAGTAATCAGATGAAAGTCTACTTTGCTTCAGGACTAAAGATACCTGGGACATGCCCCAGGATAAAATACTAAAGAAGTAGAGTTTTGTGAAAAATTTCAAAACCACAAAGCTGGGCAGCAAGAAAGAATGAAGCCAAAAATCCATCGCGCTTGCAACCGAAAGACCTGCTATTCAGTGGTATACGGACGGTTCCAAAACCATAGAAGGAACTGGAATAGGAGTGTATGAGCCGACAACCAAGCACTCCGAAAGCATCACAAGCATCTTCCAGGCAGAAATTCACGCCATCGAGAAGTGTATCCAGTTCAACATCGAGAGAAACTATCATAGACAAGAGATTATCATCATGTCCGATAGTCAAGCAGCCATCAAAGCGCTGAGCTCTTACGTAATCAGCTCAAAAATGGTCTGAAGATGCCTAGAACAATTGAATGAGCTAGGCGAGAAAAATAGAGTTACTCTCACTTGGGTCCCGGAACATAACGAGGTACAGGGTAACGAGATTGCAGATAGTCTTGCAAGGAAAGGGACTCAAATACCCTTTGTAGGACCCGAGTCGTTCTGCGGTACCAGCAGTAACATAATATTAGGAGAGATTAAAAAAGAATTGGGCAGTAGAAGAACCGATAATTGAAACAATCTCTTGGGGCTGAGATAGGCCAAGATACTTTTGGGTGAATATAACCAGAAAAGAACGGAAGCCTGAGCAAGAACATGCTACGTATTGTAACAGGGATCCTTACCGGGCATTGCCGACTAAAAGGTCACCTAAGTAAACTGTTGGTAGTAGAGAATAGTGAGTGCAGATTCTGTGAGGAGGAGGACGAAACCTCCATTCACATCCTAACTGAATGTGTAGCACTCCAGAATCCAAGGGCACTATATCTAGGAGGATATCAAATAGAAGAGGGAGATTTACCTAACTTGAAGCCACTTTAAATCCTACACTTCCTTAAGAAAATAGGATTGAAAGGGTCGTTATAGGCATTGAGACATTTCCTTGGTGCATTGGCGACAGAAGGGTTCACAATAGATCTTTTAGGTCGCAGTGTATTAACAACACATTCCCAACATAACATAACATAAAGTTAGTAAATAAAAGTTATCTATTTGGGAAGGGTTGAATACAGGATGTTGCATGATAGTGATCAAACTTAAATACTATATTCTCGAGTTTCTTTGAAGCAAATCTGTTATGATTACTGAGCTACAAGCGTTCAAAGATCAGAAGATAAATTAACGTAGTATGCCAAGTGATCTATTTTGTCGAAACACAGCACTGAATGTTGATGATTTGGAAAAGTCACTGATAATCACAAACGTGAATTTCTATTACAAAATCTATAGTACGTCATGCAACACCCTGTATATAATAAAAGATGAACCACCATATCTTATATTTGTTAAGAATCAACGTTTTAATTTGTTATTTAAATACTCCTGTGATATATAAAAATAGGATTATTTTATAAAAATAAATAAAATACATGGAAGTTATGAATATTACACCAGTGAATTATAAATATTTTTAATGTTATTATTTTGTTTTAACGAAATAGGAAGCATTTACTATTTTTTAATGAGGTAATTTCATCATAATGTTCTAACAAACACTTGAGTTTAATAATGATATATGGTGGGTTTAAGTTTTCGTTAGAACACCCTGTATATTATTATTCATAACTTCCATTATTTCTCAATATTTTCTTAATTTAATTTTATTTAAAAATGTAGGTATAAATGTGTGTTTTATGTACCAAATATCAAATTATAAGGAAATTTTAAAAAAATGTATAGGGTGTTCCATTCAGAAATTCTTGTTCAAATCTTCGAAAAATGCTTTTTCACCAATGATGAAAGTATTAAAAATCTTAAGTGAGGTTAGGTAATTAAAAGTAATTAAATAATATTTAGTTTTTAAATTTTAAAATGAGACACCTTATGCTTTGTTTTCTCAAAATATATTTAGCGCCTTGTACATAGATACCTGTAGGATAACAGTATCGAGAACTGCTGTCTAGATTATTTCAAAATCGAAAAACTATTATCGAAAGAATAAATGAGGTTTTTTAAAAATTTGTTTTATTTTTCCAGGGTTAACTATTTTATAATAAACAAATAAAAAACAAATAAATATAAATATTTAATTAATCAATTAAATAAACATAGATTATAACTAAATAATAAATATACATAATAATATACAACTCCTCTAATCAAAATTGCTAATTTTTAATAGATTTTTGTTTTTTTTTTAATACATCCTCTGTACAATGGCAAATTAAACCTACAATATATTGATAACCTTCACTATACTATGTACATTCTTTTTCAATTATGACGAAAATTAAAATACAGTGTGTCCAATTAAGTCGGCACCAAATGGGGAACTTTTTTATTGTTAGTTTAATGGATAAAATTTATTCCTTATAAAAACGTCTGCATTGTCTTAAACTTAAAATACAACCATCAAATTTAAAAAAATTTAAGTCGTATATGAGGTGCGTCAAAATTTTGCTTATAAAACTTTTTTGTTAGTTTTATAAAAAAAAAAAATATTCTTTATAAAAAGTTATGGATTGTCTTCAACTATATCATCAAATATAATATTTTTTGAGTCGTATACAAGGTGCGTTAAAATTTTGCTCATAAAGTACCTTTATTTTTGTCAAACTTTGTATAAATTTGTAAAATATGATATCTGATTGTTATATTTTGGGTTTTAGACAATGCACAACTTTTTATGAAGAATAACTTTTTTAGGAAAAAAAGTTTTTCTTCATAAAAAGTTTCTCATGACCTAAAACATAAAACTCAATTAAATGTAACAAATTTTATCAGCCGTATACGAGGTTAATCAAAAATTAAGATACATTACTCTTGAGCAAAATTTATATTTTTTAAGCACATCGTATACGGTTCACAAAATTTAATGTCCGATGAATGCATCTTGGGTTTTAAACGATGCAGAACTTTTTATGAGGAATAACTTTATCAATAATAAAAAAGTTTCTCGTATGGTGCCGACTTAATTGAGCACACTGTATAATTAGAGACACTTCTCACCATAGAGATACAGAACGTTTAAATGTTATTTGCAAGTTTTTGACTCGTGAATACATTGAAGATAGCTCAAGAAAAGGAAAAATTGATGCAACTAATCCTAATGTTTCCAAAATGGTTGAAACAATGGTTTTCGAAGTGTCTGCCATTGCTAAAGCATTAAATAAAGCTAATCCAAGCGATTTAACAATTCTAATAAATAAAATAGTTAAGATAGTAACTAAATTAATTATCTGGCTACAAAACCAGTCACGTTCACAATCTACAACTGGAAGGAAACTCATTCATGTTCTCCAAACAGGAGTTATTTTTATTGAAGCTTTTTGACTTCATGATGGTATTCAATTTTAATAAAGAAGTTTTATATTGGGTAAGAAAGCAGACATTTTAAATAGAAAATACGTTGAAGCTAGTGATGTTGTTTTTATGTAAAATATTTTTTTTCTAACATCATAAAACATACTATAGAAAACTAATGAAAATTTCTTTCTTAAAATTAATCAAAAACAAAAATAAGGAAGGAAAATACACACTTGAATAAGACAATGCAGAGTTCAAAAAGCATAGATACAACCCAAACTCTTTGTGGTAAATCATTTTATAGTCCATAATTTCGCACTGCCTAATTTTTTTATTCAAAAATGTTTGAAAGGATCTCATAAGTTGAAGAAGCATATGTATGCCTATTTTGAAGAGGAGCAGGAATCATAAATTAAGTCATTGAAGAGCAGACATCGCAAGTACGTTAAGACAAACTTAAAAGAGAAAATATAGTTAAGATTCTATAAATCAACAAATTAAGAAACTCTTTGGGTATTCTTGAAGTAATTTTTTATAACAATTTCACATTATATTTTGTACATATTTTGCTTGGATCTCTTCTAAAAACAATATTAATAATAACAACATACCGATCTATATATCTCCTTTAACATAAGTAATATTAGCACTATTCCTTTCTTCATCTTTCATATCTTTATCGCCCCATCCCCAAACGCAGTCATCATGAAAATGATGATTTTCCTTTCCACCAACATCATTCACAGAATGTTTATCATCCATCCGTGAACCATCCCCCGTTCTGACCGCTCTTTTACGAACCATCTCTTCTGACACGGTTTTGAGGTCGTAGGCTTGTCCTATATAGGCGGCAAAATCTAAGAGAGCAGTTGTCAAATTCATTCTGTAGTTGCCCAACTCTGCTGCTTTGTAGTCCCAGGGGAAAGTGTGGTGATAGTTGTGCCAGCCTTCTCCGAAGCCTATCGTGGAGACGAATCTGTTTTCTGTAGGATTTATGGAGCTAAAAAGGAAAAAACGTTTAGACTTATGTATCGATGGTGTGGGCGCAAGATTAGGTGTCTAGAAGGCAACAGTAGACCAGTGGCCTATTTAATTAAGCTACCGTAATCTGGGGTGAGATCGGACAGGTAGTACGAGTTCGGACAATGGTACGTGGCGTGGGAAATCACGTGACTACGAGCACGTTTTTCATTGGCGAAGTTTTTTACATGTGTTTACATGTCCAATATTGTCTCATTTCACTCCAGTTAGGTAGAAATTGCCGCTAGAGAAAGTTTGTGGTAAGTACGGGATATTTTGATATGGGTCGTAATTTGCATATTTTTTATAACGTTAGAAACAAACATCTGGGGGAAGGGATCTGTAAGCAATTGAATCGTAATTTTTCATATAATGTAGGTTTATATGTTTTCTAATGATTCATGAATAATTATCATTTATTTTTTCATTCCCGAATTTTTTTTTCTTGTTATAGAAAAAATATAGCTTTTCGTGGGGCGAGTTCGAACACCATGCCCAGAAATTACAGGCGTCCTCTTGGCGTAAAACAAAGATCCAACTATGCCAAAGAGGCTTTAAATAAGGCTGTTGAAGATGTCAGGACTAAAAGGAAGACCCTGAGGGAGGCAGCAGAGTTCTACAACATACCAAAATCGACAATAAATGACAAAATGACAGGTAAGCACGCTAAAAAAAGTGGCGGGCAAACCAAATTAAGCCAAGAACAAAAGAGTGAACTGGCACAAGGAATTTTAACTTCCGCCGAATGGGGCTTTCCCTTAACTAGGCTGGATATTCGCCTAATCGTCAAATCATATTTGGACAGATCCGGAACAAAAATCACAGGATTTAAAGACAACATGCCCGGGGAAGATTGGTTTTATGGATTTATGTTCAGACATAAAATTTTATCGGAGCGCCTTGCACAAAATATCAAGAGGAGTAGAGCAGAAGTCGATAGGCAAAAAGTTCAAGAATATTTTGATAACCTTCAGGCTGTTATAGGACCTATTCCTCCAGAGAACAAAATTAATTATGATGAATCTAATTTAACTGACGATCCTGGAAGATCAAAGGTCGTTGGTAAAAAAAGATCCAAACATATAAATAGAATTATTGATTCTTCTAAAAGCAGCACGTCAATTATGATGGCTGCTAGTGCTTCAGGTGTTTTGCTGCCTTCGTATGTCGTATACCGAGCTCTTCATAATTACCCAACTTGGATAGAAGGGGGCCCAGAAGGCACTGTATACAGTAGATCGAAAAGTGGGTGGTTTGAGACACCAATATTTGAAGACTGGTTTTTACAAGTGGTTTTGCCATATTTCCGCAAGTTAGAAGGGCGAAAGTTGTTAATTGGCGACAATCTTTCCAGTCACTTGTCATTGTTTGTGATTAAGCAATGTGAAGAAAACGACATTCATTTCATTTTATTACCCCCGTATGCCACCCACTTGCTGCAACCTCTGGATGTTGCGTTTTTTGGCCCCATGAAGAAACACTGGCGTGCAAACTTGACTGATTGGAAAATGAAAAATAAAGGTGTCCTGCCTAAATCAGAATTTCCTCGTCTTTTAAAGAAAACTTTAGAATCTTTGGGCCCGAATATCGACAAAAATATCAAATCTCGTTTTAGAGCTTGTGGAATTGTTCCATTAAATGCTAAAATAGTTTTGGAAAAGTTGCCCGGAAAGACAGCAGAAAAGGATAATGCTAATGATCACTGGAGCCAAAGTTTTTCCGAATATTTAAAAGACTGTAGATGGGAGGAAAAAAGCGAAAAACCGAGGAGGGGTAAAAAGCTGAATGTTGCCCCTGGAAAAGGTGTGAGAACAGAAGAACTTCCCCAAGAAGAAAATATCATTTTTGAGGAGAGTGATGTGGAAAACATTTGCGTAGAAGAGGAAGAAAACGTTTATGAAGACGAAAATGAAATGTCTGTATTTGAGCAACCTTCTACCAGCACTTATGAGAGAGAACCAGAAGTTGATCAAAATCTCATTGAAGTGGGAGATTTCGTTGTAGTTTCCGTTCCTTGTGAAGACCAAAAACAATTTCGATAGTTTGTTGGTCTTATAGATAAAATTGTTGATATAAAAGAAGAGCTTTTTTTAGTAAAATATCTTAGAATAAAAGGCGAAAAAAATAATTATTTTATATTTCCCGATATTTCTGAGGGACTTAAAAAAGATATTTTTAAAAAAATTCTTCTAAAAGAAATAAGAAGAGGAAGGCACTTTTTTAAGCACCTTCACGACAACATCAAAATAGAATAATGAGTTTATTGCAATGTTCTTTGTTAATAACATAGTTATTACGTGTTTTTTTAAATGTTTTTATGTTTTTTGGAAACTTATTTTAGTTTTATTGTTTATGTTCTTGGTTAATAACATAGTTATTACGTGTTTTTAAATGTTTTTATGTTTTTTTGGAAAAATATTTGAGTTTTATTACTTTAAATAAAATTGTTCGTACCGAAATTGTGTTTGGACCCCTAAGAAATTTTTTTTATGAAATCTGTATATATGTATATTTAATTATGTTTGTCCGAACACACTCTTACTATAAATTAAGTTTGGATTTTCCTATAAATTAAAGGTGATCCGAACTTAGACCAGGGGTGAGTTCGGACACCTTTCAATAATAATAAAAAAAATAAAATAGAATTTTTTGAAATATGCAAAAAACAAATACTGTATTCGATAGAGGAAGGTTTAAGGTTCTTATATTAATTTTTTCAGATTTTTACAAAAATCTAGCCTCTTGCTATTAAGAAAAAACCTTTAAAATGTGTCCGATCTCACCCCAGATTACGGTACTTTGCAATTTCCCACTTACAACTTCATTTTAAAAGATTGGTTTCATAAAACTGAAAATTGGCAAGTTGAAAGCTTAACGCTTCACTAACCAAAAAGGTAGCCCCCACAATAGATCTGAAAATCTAATTAAAGAACATTCCCTTGTGAAATTCAAGGAAAGGTTGGTTAAAACAAAAAGCTGCAGAGTGACTATGGAGCTTTTAAACCACCCTGACATTGCTACAGCAAACAAATACTTGAATTTGACTAGACAGAATCTTACTAGTATTCTTACTGCCATTATACGGAATCGCCTCTATGATTGCACGACGTTCTCATCTATTAGAACTTAAAAAACTGAGGGAAATAAAGTAAAATTCCAAAAATAAAAGTTTCTGTTTTATAATATATAATCTTCAATTGGGCTGCAGTGCTGTCGGATGATTATAGGAAGAAGATATGGAGATATGGATATATGGATAACCTTCTTATTCTATAGAAAGATGTATTCATAGTAAAAAATAGTCTTATTATCAAGAAAGTCAAATTTTCTTAGGTTTTTTTTTTATTACAAAGTATACTCACTTATCGTATGGTCTGTATCCCCACATATGGGCGGCGCTGTTGACCAACCAAGTTCCGTTTAGAGATATGACGTATCTAAACAGTGAGACACAGAAGGAGACGTAGAAAGATTCACCCCAATAGTACATCGGGACCCACGTAGGCATAATGAAAGTTAGTAAAAGTACTAAAGGTATGTAATATCTGAAAACAAAATATTAAAATATTAAAAAGGAAAGGATGCTAAATTCTGTAATATTCAAATATGACCAAAATGTAAAACATTTAGTCTAACGCTTTTTAAGTCCTTTCAACAGGGCAAAAACAGCAGGAACTATTTGAAAAGATGTGATAGTAGTATTTTCTTGATGATTTACTATCCTGAGCTTGCAAACGTTGCGAATGGATGACTAGAAGTAGGCCTTAAGGAAATACACTCTTAAGTTATTAGAGAGGAACATAATATAAATTATTTTTAAATTACGGGCCATTATCAAGAAAAACCTGTTCCTCCAGGATTTGAGATATCTTTTCACCCGACATGACGCGACGGGGAACAAATTTACAAAAACTATCATATATGGGGAAATAATGTATGTCCCGACAATGTTCTCGGTAGTGGGCAACAAGATCAATGAAGAAGAGATCCCAGGGACGAGTTACAGTTGTGAATTGATTGATGATCTGGCCAGCAGGACTCATTTGATGTGGCTTAGTGCTATCAAGACACACTTGACCTTATTTTTGGTTCAACAAGGATTTTAGACCATCCCAGGTGACCACAGGTAAAAGCATCATGCTCTGAGAGTTATAAAAAAGGAATGGTTACTTAAAAATTATTTTTTAGCTTCTTGGTGTAGTCAGTGACGCCCTTTATTAAGTTACGCCTTGTCTATTGTTAGTGTATCTTTAGCGGGTTAATGCTTTTTATGTTGTGACTTCAGATGACGTAACTATTTTACAGCTTCGATGATTTCACTATTGGATGAGAAATTTTTTCCAGCCAATCTCTTCTTGAGATTTGGAAAACAGGAGGAAATCGAACGGAGCCAAATCCGGTGAATACGGGGGGCATGTTTAATTAACTGGAATCATTATTCGTACAGTTTCGCCATCGTAATTGCCAACTTATTGGGCGCGGTATTATCTTGGTGGTACAAGACTTTTTTTCTTTTTCTTCGATTAATGTCTAATAATAAAGCATAATAATCAGGTTATTGCAAGTAATTAATAATAGTATATTACACAACGAGCGGAGAAGTATTCTATTACAGCCGAGGGTCAAGGTAGATTAGCGAGGTGCGAAGCACAGGGGTAAACTATAGACAGAGAAGGATTATAATAGATGGAATAATTTTGGTTCAAAGTTGGTAAAGTTTTTATAAAAAGGTGTGAAGATAATAAATTGTTTGTGGTTACGTCAGTAGGATTTTAAAGAAGTTACATGTAGGAAATGGTCATATAGGGGGAAGAAAATGTAGTTAATATTCCGATATCCGATATCAAAGAAGGTGGTATAGTCAAAACAGTGGATTTTATTAGCAATTTGATTAGAAGTGATAGTGGAAAGTTGACTATTTTGATAATATTAAATATTTTTTCAAAAATTCGTTAATTATTTGACTAAGAGCACAAAAAGTTGTTGGGTGAAGGAAAAAATCAAGAGTTTTTTAAAGAGCTTGTAAAACATAAATGCATCATTATAATTAATGCTACTTACTTCAGCAATATACGAGATTTTTGTAAAAAAAATAATTTAAAGTGTATCATGATTAATATTAGACATTCACTAGCAAATCAGGCAGAAAATATATAAAGGAAATCATTAAAATTTTGAGGTTAATAGTGGGAAAATCGTATAGAACAAATTGAAAGATTTTTGAATGAAGTATACAGTAATATATAATAACTGGAAGAAATCCGGAGCGTAAATGAAAAATGGCAGTATACTGGGATTAAAGTAAAGCTAATAGATTGTATAAAAAGTATTTAGAACGTGTTAAGATTACAAAGGGATGTTAAGTTTCTTTTGTGGTGTTAAGAATAGTTAAGAATTATGTTATTATTTTGTTACCTAAGAGTTATTATTATTTTATAGGAGTTGTTTGTTGACTTGCAAAGAAGCAAATGTTCCTTTATTTTCTTAGAAATATATATTTTTAATGTAAAAATAAAGTATGTTTATTAAAATATTTTTTTTAAACACATTAAAGGAGGGTAAAGTAACCCTTCGAGAGTGTTAACTTGGCCTGTACACTTAAAAACGTGCAAAAATGCCACGCGGCAAAGTAACCCCAAAGTCGAGGTAACTTTGCCAACTTTTTAAACTTTTAAAAAATATGGTTCTTTTTTTATGCTTTACAATTACAAAACTATGTAGCCAAAGTATTAAATTTTCATATAGTTAGGGCGGGTTTTATAATTCCAAACAGAACCATAGATATTAAAAAAAAAATAAAACTTTTGTGCAAAGTAACCCCATTTTAAGGTATTAAAAAAAATTATTTTTTTTTTAAATGTAACATTTCTAAAAATTATAATGTCTTATAATTGTCGTTCATATAACCTTTAAATCACTAAAAATAATCATTATATAAAATAGCATTTTTCGTTTCAACGACAACGGTCTGATGTCCATCAACATATTTGAATTGACCGCCTCTATTAATAAAATTCGTCAATTTCTTAATGCAGATACGAACTGAACATATTGTATTAAATAATAATTATTGTAGTGTGCTAAGTTCGTTAAATACTTTTGTGCCTTTTTAAATTATGTAAGAATGATTTTATTTTCTATACAAATTTATTTTACGAAACACCCGGTTTTAAACGCACGAAATATTTGTCTCCCAAAACAGTTACAGCCTATGTTTATGTTAACACTATTAAGATACGGAGGTATCGGATTACGAATATGGGAACTAAGGGTAAAATATCAAGCAGGCATAAAATACAGATCATTTTAAATTTGGGTTAGTTGCTTTGCGGAACAAAATTAAAGTTCGTTCCAATAATAATAAACTAGTGAATAATTATAATTTTTGTGAGTGGCCGTTTTCTGAACAGGGTGAGTATTTCTCACTGAGTAATTATGTTTTATCAGTTAGTTTTGCTTTAATTTGTAATCAAGTTATTTTGCAAATTATATTAGCCAGTTATTATCCATCAACCTTTTATAGTTAATTTGTCAATGCTGACGTAAAGATATTTTGTCAAGTATTGAGAAAACCTAAATTAACGTGGTTATATTAAATAATTAAAACTTATTTGAAGTTGAATTTGACTATTTACTTATATTTTGTTTTCCTCTACGAGGTGTAATCAAAAGTAAAGTGAGTTAGATTGTCTGTTCTGGCGGTCAATGTATGCGTTTATTTTGGGATTACTGTGGTCAGTTTTCCCAGAGTCGTCGCACCATGGTTGGTGCGGGCTAGTGACATTGCGGTCAG
Source organism: Psylliodes chrysocephalus (assembly GCA_927349885.1). Classification (NCBI taxonomy): domain Eukaryota; kingdom Metazoa; phylum Arthropoda; class Insecta; order Coleoptera; family Chrysomelidae; genus Psylliodes; species Psylliodes chrysocephalus. Next base: position 2,598,486 of record OV651822.1, on the reverse strand, counting down.
TGTGCTAGTAATGGGTTGTTTTATATATCGATCAATATTTTGACATAAAGAGTTATCAGTATAATTTTCTTGTTAATTAAAAGGATAATAAGTATATTTTGTTTATGGATATGACCTTTTCATGACTTTCTTTAATATAAAACTGCTTTTGGTAAACTTGCTTTCTTTTATTTCAGGTACGCCATCTCATACGTGCATTAAGTGAGTATTTTATTTTACTTTTATTTTATTTACGTTTTATTGTTTGTAATCATTTAATACTTATTTTTCTCTAATTTTATTTTGTTCTAAATTTTACCTTTTAATTTAAAGTTATTAAATCGTTTATTGAATTAATTTCTAGTTTTTCCTGACATTGATTAAATAACTAAATATTACATTGATAAATTACAAATATCGTCCAATAATTATTTCGAAGATATTACTTTTCAAATTGTACATAGACCTAATTAAGATATTATAAAATGCGATAGAAAATGTGATTGTTCTGAAGACTATTTTGCGATATGCCAGATTTACGCATTTCGAGTGACGGAAAAGTGTAATGAAAATGGCAACTTGAGAGGTACTTTGATTTCTTTGAAGTCAATAATTTTATATTTGAAGACTGACGGAATGAAAATGAGTTTATATCATTTAAATGAAGCTATTTAACAAAAATGGCAATTATTTTTACCACAACTAACTAGATCCACTATCTCGAGTTTGACAAATGACGTAAAAGTTCAATGCAAAGGTAAGGACACTTTAGCATCGTCATTTATTTTATCTCAGTGTCATCTACATAAAAAAAAGAAAATAGCAATTTTATTGGAAAAAAATAAAATTTGACAACACTGTAATATGTAATTTGGATACATTACATATATGTATAGTGTGAACTTTTAAAAATTAAACTAAATGGCGTTTCCGATGAAACCAGAAGTCGATCATTTTGTTTAAATATAACTGTCAATTCTAATTTATGTCTAGTAAGTCTGTCTTAAATTTAATCCAATTCGCTGCATAAATTAGAGAAATATTCACGTAGTCCAGGTCTTATTGTCACCCGGTATACCTAGGTACCGATTTGTTAATCATTTATTTGTAAATTTACGGAATTGGGGTTTTTCGGGGGCCGGTAATCAATTAGACTAAGTATCATTCTTTGTAAATGTGTTTTCTAATCGTAATTTTAATAGTTTGTTTTGGTATTTCTCGTCTAGAAACTAGCTGTCACTGCAGTTTCGATCCCATGGCATACTAGACTGTCAATACATAATCACTTTTAAATTATTATTGTTATTACGCATTTTCTATTCTTAGAATAATGTTGAAATTGAAATCACAATAATTTTGTATTAACGAGAGATAAGCAGCGTTGCCAAATTGATAAAAGTCGTAACTATTATGAAATTTAAATTACTCTTTTTGTTGTTCTCATTAAATTATACGTATATTTAGGAATTTTTTAACAAAAATATATTATACCAAAGTACAATTCGTATTTAAAAATCTTCGTCATTTAGTAAACATAGTAAAAGGAAATATTTTAAATCAAATTTGGTGTTTAAGTTATAAGTGATGGTTGATTTAATATGTATTAGTCCTAACATCGAAAAATAATTTAATTTAATAAATACATAAATGCTTAGAAGGTCTACAGAGTTAACGAAAACTAGTATTTTTTTAATAAATAGGTGTGGAAGGAGTAAAATATACAATTCAAATTTTACACATGAAACTTTTTTTAATAAAATTTAAAAATTTTAGGGTTTCCCTAGAATTTGCTTCTGGGAAATGAGTTTTTCTCTTATTATTAACATTTTGAATTGAAACAGATAAAAATGTATTTTATGGATTATCTACTGCTAGGTATTTTACATGAAACAACTTATTACCAATTATCTAATGAATTTTTTTTTCAAATTTTTGACATCTTGTGTCAGCACTTTACATTATTCTCCCTGAAGATGCCACAGATGTGTCGAAAATTGAAAGATTCTATATTAAAGAATATAACGAGTGATCCTCAAAACATGTTTCTAAATTAGATTATGACTGACAAAGATAGAGATACAAGTCACGTCCGAGTTAACTACTGAATTCAATCCAAACTGACATTTAAGAAAGAAGATATACGTCATTTATCTATTGGCATACTTTAGAGACCTTTTCTGTAGAATAATAAATTTGAGTTTTGCATAGATTACTTACTTTCTCTGCCAAATCACCACAGGATCAGCCTCAACGTCACTCATATCCAGAGCCTTTCCTTTATTGATGACATCGGGATGTTTCTTCATCAACAACCATCCCACGTGACAGAAAAAGAACCCCCTAGTGGAATTGTGAGGATCAGCATCGGTATCAGTAAATTTGTGGTGCGCTCTATGATCTCGCACCCAAGTGTAAATATCATTTTGAAGGGCTCCAGTTTGACCCAACATCAACCATATTCTAAATGGTAGTTTTGCTTTGTACGTTCTATGCGCCCAAAGTCTATGCGCACCACCTGTCACACCTGTCGTGGTGAATGATACGTAAACAAGCACTGAAAAATAATAAATCACTTTTAATGAAAGTATAAAAGAAGATAAGTACCAAAGAGTGGTCCATAAAAAATGTTTCTAAAGTAGGTTCTGACCCACAGAGGTACGTCATGGCTCCGACTTAAAAAGAAGAAGAATTGAATGATCTGACATGCGTGAATTTTTCCAAGGCCTACTTTAGAAAAAAATTTTTATGTATAATTACTTAATTAAAAACTTAAATAGTACTTACAAAACACTATAGTTTGCCACATAGCTTTTAATGTGAGGATGAACCACAACCCGTTTAGAGCTAGAAGATGAAGTATGATCATTATAAAAACGTTTTTCAACACCCAATCTTGTCTATAGACTACATCCTTGTTTAGTGTAGGTCGAGATGCTTGATTAAATTTGACATCTAGGTTTTTAGCTGTGCTTGGGATAGCAGCTTCTGAATACAAAACACTCGTCTCATCTGGTACAGGTGCCATGGTTCTAAAAAAAAAAATGGTTTCAAAAAAATACAGATTTAAAAAGTGGACAACAATAACAACTAAATTAAGAATGAAACAAAAAAGGAAAAGGACGTTGTTGGGCAGGTATGTAGATAGAAAAATGGTAGACCCACAAAGAAATGGATAGATAAAATAAGACAGTTTAGATTAGAGAAAATGATAAAATTAAAGAATTTGGTATTGAAGGAAAGATCACTATGGAGGAATTGGTTAAAAATAGGAAACAGTAGACCCTAAAAACAGAAATCCAGCAAGAAAAGTATTTAAAATTAAAAATACGTGAATGTTTAAAGCTGGACTTTTATTAGAAAATGTATCCATAGTTATAATAGTTTCTAATAGCCGAAAGGAATTCTTCTAGAGAGTGAAAGTATGAATTAAATCTAAATTGAATGATTGACAAAGGTCTACATTGGTTAATATGGCAATTCTAAAGGAATACATTAATAAAAACATAAATAAATCCTCAGGGATCGTACCTAGGTCCTCTTTTATTTAATTTCTTTATCAATGGAAAATGAGGCACTGTTTAAATGATTCGCAAATTTTAATGTTTGTTGATGATTTAAAATCAATTGCTATAATACATACCTATAGACCGGCAAAACACAGATGATATAATTTTCGGTACCTATGGTATTAAAAAACGATTATACCTAATGATTGTTGTCGACCAAAGCTAATCGCAAAACGTACTAAAATTCTTTATTTAACTATTATAATGACTTTTCTTATTTTTAAAAATCAAATATCTTAAATATGGTAGGTATTTTATTAAACTTAAATTTTCCTAAAGTTTTTTAAATAAATACATAAAAACTATCCTAGACTACCTTTATTTTGTACGTTTTTCTTTTTTCAATTCAATACCTCCTAAATATTATGGGACTACAAAAAAGGATTACTTACCTTATCGATTGAAAAACCAAAACTGAACATAAATTTGTGTCTGTATATTGTCTTAAATAAGTGTTAATTACTCCACCACCCGAAATAATGACAATGAGGCGTTTACAACCATGTTTCTATTGTCTTTCTAAAAGCCAATCTTGATGGTTTGTATTGTAATGAATCTAATTAGAATTTACCTTGAATATTGACAAATTAACAAATTTTGAAAACGTGTTGGGGAAAATTACCGAAAATATTAAATAACTTCTAAATAGTATCTGCATAGTAAATAGTCGGGGATTAAATCAAATATTGATTAATTTTCGGACAAAATGGGGAAATAATTTAAAAACCTGAAAAAATTGGACCCAAGAGGGCATTTAAGTATTACGTTAGCAAACGATCAATGATTTTAGACCCCACCCCCTGTATAAGCAAATGATAAGACGTTAGAATGTTTTTTAAACTGTTGTTAAGTATCAAAAGTAAAATTTACGGCAGCGCAGAAGGGCCACATTTTTTATTAATTTTTTATTTCTGAAATTCCGTCTTTGAACACGGAATTATAAATTTCCCGTTCCGTATTCAAACAGGGAAATCAGTAATTCCGTGTTCAAACGCGGAATTATACGAGGGTCATTCAATAAGTAAAGAGACAAATTCTATAATTTTAAAAATATTCAATGAATGTGTACAATCTTTTCAGGGGTGTTAGTTGGCAACCTTGGGATATGCTCTGATCAGCTGTTTCTTCATTTTATGTCAACATAACCTCAAAATTTTCAATTCACCATGGCAAGTCCACTAGAAGATTGCACCTTAGAAGAGCAGCGCTCAGTCGTTAGATTTTTAGTCACAGAAGGTGTAAAACCAAGTGAAATTGTTTCTAGAATGTTGATACAGTACGGTAAAAGTTGTATGAACCGTGCGAATTTTTACAAGTGGGTTGATCGGTTTAAAAGTGGCCGAACAAGTGTAAGTGATGAACCCCGATGTGGACCTCCAGTGGAAATTTCTGGTCCCTCGTTAGAATCGAGGATTGACGGACTCATTCGTGATAACAGAAGAATTACTGTTGAAATAATAGCGAAGGAAGCTCTAGTAAGTGTTGGAACTGTTCACAATGTCATTCAGAACAATTTAAAGTACAGAAAAACGTGTGCCAGATGGGTTCCCAGACAGCTTACTGACGCTTTCCATTAGTCAAGACTTAAAACAACGAAGTTTGATTGAAGGAGACGCTTTTTTTGAAAGAATAGTGACCATCGACGGGGTCCAGATCGATCACTACGACTCTGAGACCAAAAGGCAGAGTATGGAGTGAAAACACACTAGCTCTCCAGTTCGCAAAAGATTCAAGGTTCAACCTTCCGCCGGTAAAGTGATGCTGACCATCTTTTGAGACTCACAGGGTCCAGTCTATTGCGATTTCCTTGAAGATCAGCGAACTATCAATAGCCAATACTACTTTGAGATACTAGAAAACAAAGTTAGACCAGCTATCAGGAGCAAACGCCGTGGACTCTTGTCAAAAGGAGTCATTCTTCAGCATGATAACGCCCGCCCTCATACATCCCAGCTGACCCGTGATAGGCTTTAAGAATTGGTTTGGGAGGTCTTACCTCATCCTGCCTACAGTCTCGACCTCGCTTCATCTGATTTTTACCTGTTTGGACCACTCAAAGATCCCCTACGCCCTAAGATTGAAAAAAAAAACCGGTTTTGATCTATAGCCATTTGTCTCTTTACTTATTGAATGACTCTCGTATATTCGAGCTATAGCTTTTAATGGCATATTTACAGGTTGCTTTTAAGGGACTTGCAGAATTAGTAGCGGGGACGGTAAATACGGATCTCCTAAAAATCCTCATAATTTGGTCCCAAATACTCTACTTAGTCTAGCTGAATAATTTTATCTTAAATTAACTTTTAAGGTACTCTCGATGGCTGGGGGAGGGGGGAGTGGGTGTAGATAAACGATTGACCCCGAATCGTTCGACCTTTCCTTACCAAGGGCAGCTTCAAGACGAATGTTCGGGGGGGGGGGCATTGTCTTTAGCCATTCCTTTTTTAGCATATTTTTTTTAATACAAGAATTTTGATCCTGGGGGCATAGCCCCCCATAGCCCTTCATAGCCCCCCATAGCCTCCCATAGCCCCCGCGCCCCGGAATCGCCCCGGAACCGCCCCGGAGCCGCCCTTATTCCATACACGACGAACATATTATTTGTTCTTTGTTTCCATTCAGAAGTGGATTTTGTTTTTAGATGCGCATATTTGGGTATAAGTATATTTTTATGAGGTCACCATTTTTCGACGATTGTTTTTCGTAAAATAAACACTTTTTAAGAACAAGTTTTTTGGACTAGTTTCTGTCTATCTTGCTTTTTCATCTCTTTTATAATGAATTTCTCCCATTTTAAACCTATTTAGCGTAATTTCTTAAAACTTCAAATTTAAACGTTTGTTTTGCCGTAAAATAAACACTTTTTGAAATTTTTTGAAATAGAAAACATTTTTGGACCAGTTTTGGTCTATTTAGTTTTTTCATTTGTTTTATATAAAATGAATTTCTGTTATTTTATACCTATTTAGCGTCATTACTTAAAACAAAACTTGATATTCAGAACGTTTGTTTTCCGTAATTCAACCAGTTTTTGAGATTTTTTGAAATGGAAAACATTTTTGGACCAGTTTTGGTCTATTTAGCTTTTTCATCTGTTTTATATATAATGAATTTCTGTTATTTTAAACATATTTAGCGTCATTACTTAAAACAAAACTTGATATTCAAAACCTTTGTTTTCCGTAATTCAACCAGTTTTTGAGACTGAAATTAATTTGGGCATCAGGGACTAGACCCTAAGAACTAAGACTGTCCTGGAAAGAGAGTGAATACGGAATTCCATGTCTGAATACAAAATGCCGTGTCTGAATACGGAATTCTGTGTCTGAATACGGAATTCTGTATCTGAATACAGAATTCCGTGTTTAAATACGGAATTCCCGAATTAAACATCAGTACATTTAAAATGACTAAAGACTGATATACCAAAGAGTAGAAATGCATACTGCTAGTAGTGCAGCTTTACGTCAATTCTCGGAACACTAATTTTTTATAGCATGAAATTTGAAAGAAAATAATTATTATTCGATCAGCGCGAAGTCAGCAAAAGTGATACTAGCACAAGCTGCGGATAATTCGTGCATTTTAGGGCGATATTCTGTAATTTTGGCGTATTTTTACAATACTAGCAAAAAACAGTGTATTTTATAAATGTTCAGTAGCAAAATGGAAATAAAATTAAAGAAATAAACGTACCTATAATTGCAGTAAGAAGGGAAAAGTAATTACAAACCTTTATTTTTGCAACAAGAGTATCTAATACCTATTGAAAATTGTAGGCTTCAGAAAACTGAAATGTTTTATATACTTAAATTAATATTATTATTATACGACGTTCTACAAAATTCCTTAAGTACATTATGTTCAAAATCGAAATATTTCTGCCTTTGATTCTGATTATTGTCTGTATCTGGAATGCAATTTTGTGACTCACTGATTGGAAAACAGTTATTTAATAATTAATTATGTTTTCATTCGAACTAAAAATGAAGAAAACAAGTAAAAATTACATTCGAAAATATTACAATATTACAACTATTTTTTTTTTTTTTTTTTTGATTAAATTTTGAATACACATTTTACATTAACCTTCAACTTCATTAGGCAACTTTTTATACACTTTCTCGTAAATACTGTTGCCTAATTACCTGTTCTGTGCACATGTTTTTTTAATTTTTTTAATAAATATACTTAATTTTCTTTAGCTGAAGCAATAAAAATATATAATAATAATTAATGAATTTTTTCACTTGTTTTATAAATCAATATACTTTTATTAAAAGCAAAAAATACATTTTTGAACTAGGAATTCTATTAAAATGATACTGTCAATACACAAAAATCCCCCTTTAGTACATATTTTAATTAGCGCTGTCGTCACGCACGGAGCGAATAAGCATAATAAAATTAGTATTAATAACAGTGACAGCTTGTCTGTAAGACTATCGGGAAACCAATTTATATAAATATAAAATGAAAATATAACAACGCATTAAATTATTTACTCGTACTATTTTTAATTAAAAATATTATATTCCAAGTCTATTTACTTCATTCATACGGTTCCTTTGTTTTACTTGTTCCAATCATAATTTGGCAGGCAGTCCCTGGCGTTCAATATATTTTCGTTTAGCTGATGTTGCTGGCTGGCAGGGCTAAAAGTTGCAATGCCCTCAATTGACGTATTCGGGCGGTCAGATCGGGTCACGGTGAACGGGGATCGGGTGATGTTTTTTAGACTTTCGCTGGCTAAAAAATGCCATATTTTATTTTTGGGAAGGTCGATTCCTGATTTAAAACTTTCTTACGCATACAAAAGTTTAAAAGGTTCATATACAAGACGATTTTCAAGCCAATTGTATAATAAGAAGAAGTATATATGTGTTTATACAAATTAGACAAGTGTTTTAATGAACTATTGCTTTTATATAACATCACTTGTTAACGAAAAAGTGGTAAAAACAATTTTCTTAAAAAAAATGCATTAAATCATGAATTATAGAGGTCCATATATATGCAAAAAGAAGAAGGAAATTGAAGTATTCTCTTGTCAGCTGTCATAATTCTAAAACGTGCATTAGTTAGGTTATGTCATGGTTATGTTTTGAGTTTACACAAATTGAAATACAATTTTCACATTTTCAATTATATTTATATAATAATTGCTTATATGAGCGAGTTTTTAATAATATGAAAATACAAATTGAGTGAAAATGGGTAAAAAACAAGCTAACAAAGATCAAATAGAGAACAGCGAGCCTGTTAAAAAACCAAAATTATTTTCAGCAAAAATATTTAGGAAAGAAATATCCACACCGAATGTCTTTACAGGTATTTTAAAACCGAATTACCTAAAATTGTATACTTGATAGCCTATTTTTTAGCATTACAAAACTTCCTAGACGCCATAAAAGACTCTGAAAGCCATGATTACATATTAGAATACTTAGAAAATGGAGGAAGCTGTTTGGAATTACTACAAGTGTTGGAACAGAACTCAGCAATCCCTCCATCCGCAGTTTTCGAGATAATAACTCATATTCTTTTAAGAATAAGCTCATCTTACCCTCAATATCAAAGTTCTGCTTATGAATCATGTCGTTACCTTCTGAACAACTACATTACTGTTATAAACAAAATGATAAACATGAGTTCAACGACTCCAGAAAGAAAATCATGTCTAAAACTTCTTACAGCAATGGTGGCGTTCTCTCCAATACTAGCCAAAGATATCTTAATGCATGTTAACTTCCATTCATCTAATGTTGAACTGTTAACCAAACATACTGGAGAAACTGATAGCGTTAGAGATAATTTTATACAATTTTTAACAGCTTATTTGGTTGATGGACATTATCCAGCTCTGTCGGTATTACTGGAGAAAAAGGGTTTCTTTACTAGTATAATAACTGGATTAAAATTCGATTCTGCTGACACTCTTTGTTTGGTCGTATCTGCTATGAAGAATTTTATATTGGAGAATCCTTCTGTTTCTAAAACTGCTAAAATGAAAACTTTTAACACAGTTGTTATCAGAGATATTGTCAATCTTTATAATTGGAAAGGGCCGGCTGGATTCAGGGCTTTGAAGAAAAATAAAAGTTCAGTTGTTACAGTAAGTACTTAATTTTTTTCTACTTCCATCAATTCTAAATGTTCAACAGTAACAATATCACATTGTCGCAAAATAAATATAAAAATAGTGATGGGACTTTTCATGAAAAGTAATTTTTGGACTAGTTCAATGGAACAGTAGTGAAAAGTAGTCAATCTTGGGCATCAAATACACAATTAAAAGTAAATCTCTATCCTGATAGTTTTTTCAAAAATACTTTAGGAACAGTGTTTGTGTTTTCATCTTTTTTTAATTAAATCCATTGTAAAATACTTCCATCTTTGGATTTTTTTGTGTTTATTTTAATAAGATATGAAAGGAAAATTCAAAAACATCTTTAAAACATAAAAGTCAGTTATCAGTGCAATATACTTTTCCGCTTTTGAAAAGTGTGTTTGAACTAGTTAACTTTTCAGAAATATTTGTTGGTCCCATCACTAAAAAATATTAAAGTAAATTTCTATAACAGGTAATAAAGTAAAGTTTGATGGTTAAATTTGGAGGGCAGGAGGAGAAACTACTTTTTATCACTTTGTGTCATAAAATAATAGTAAAAATACACCTGATCTACATCATAAAATAATATAGTTCTGGTGTCGATAACATAAATATAAGAAATAAAGGATTGTTGACTGTTCCTTCCTTCACCAAGAGTTTTTCAGGTGTTAATATAGACACCAAATTTGCTATTTATACAGCTAAATCTTGCCAGAAATAAAAGCTTATAGTATTTCAAAATTTAATTTAAAATTTAAACAAATTCTCTTAGACTTAATGTTAACATTTAATACTAAGTAGTTTTTCTTTTTTCATTATTTTTTACTTATCTAGATGCATATTTTATATTAACATAATATAGCTGAATTAGTATGCTGCACATATTATGTTTTATTTTTATGTATCCTTCCATTGAAGTTTGTATTGATATTACATAATATGCAACATGTACATTATATCAATTGTGTCCAGAATATAATCAACTATTATTTCACCAATAAACTCTACCTTTTATTTTCAAACTTCATATTTTGTATTTAAATTTGTTTTACTTCTAAGTCATTAGAAATAAATAAGGAAAATACAGATTCTTGATGAGTAGGTATACATATGAAAATAGTTTTGTAAGCAAATTAGGAAAATTTCCCTTTTTTTTAGGTCAATGAAGTTGAAAAGTCCAAAGTGAGTGAAGCAGTTCATGATTTTTTACTGGTATTATGCACAAGCCACAAGTATGGAATTATATTCAAAGATCATTTGGTTGGACTAGGAAAAAAGAACCAAAATGCACTTATGTATACTGTGTTGGAAAGTTTGGATAGGTAAGAAATGTAAAAGAGAAAAAACATATCTTACTTTATTGTTTTGTTCTTGTATATTGTCTCACATCCATAATATGTCAAAATTGGCTTGTACACTGCATGACACCTGCATAGACATTCTGTTTTTATAGATTTTTTGTTGATCAAACTTTTTATTATTTATGTAAGTACATAATATACAGCATGTTTCAAAAAGCTTGCACTATTTGAAAAACTTTTTTATTGTTGACTTTGAGAAAAAGGTATTCTTGGAAGGCATAGTGCTTATTTTAAAATATTATATTTAAAAATTTAAAAAAATACCATGTGTATAAAGGAAGTCAAAAATTATGAATTTGTACCCTAACAATATTTTTCAATTTTTTCCTTCTAGCAAAGTTGGATGTGAACTGTTTCATATTAAATTAGTTCCCACATATTTTTTTAAGCCTTTACAATAGTTTTTAGTTAAAATACTAGATTTAACCTAGTTTAATATTATAATCTTCTACATAGTGTTTTTTCTTGGTGTAAAGTTAGTTGTTTACCTGCCTAAATGAATTGATATAGGTACAACATTGTATGAAACTTATATAAAACTGTTTTTGAATACTGAAATTAGTAGATCATAGAATAAGTATAAAACTAGAATTGAATTTCTACACAACTCTTTTGCAAAAGTTTTATATAAAGTTTTGTTTTTGATACATTTTCTAAGTTTACAATAAAACCTTCTTTAATATGAATTGTGAGAATATTTACACAACAGTCTTATACAGATAGTCTTCTCTCAAGACAAATTTGTTGTATTCGGACAAAAATTTGAATATTCTATTCAAAAGATATGGAATAAGATGCATGCTACACTAAAGACTTTAGAAATCAAACCACTAAACTCAAAACTGAAATAAATCTTATGTTATAAAGCGTATTAGAACTTAGACTGTGATACAGTAATTATATAAAATACTTATTTCTTATAACTATTGATTAATTGTAAAAAAATATGTTTTATGTAGTGATGAGTCGTTCTGAAGTGTCTACTTTAACTTTTTTCCAAATAGTGTTTTTTGTTGTTGTTGTTGTCTTCAGCTTTGACAACTTACACCATTAGCCTTGTGTTATGTGTTGTTTCTGGATTACTAGTAGTCTAATACTCCATAGTGCAGGAGTACTGGTACTCTAATACTCCTGCACCCCTACAGACAGGCCTTGTTACCTTTTCCCAGCGCCACTTTAGGAACAGCACTGTTAATTAGAACCCAACAGTGAATGGTCACAGTGAGGAATCCTACCTATGTATCAGAATTATTTTTAAATAAATAAATTAAATAAAAATCTTGGTTATCGCTGGGATTTGAACTATAGACCTTTCAATTAGAAAAATTACCAATACATCCAACACTGTTGTTCCTAAATATTTTTTTTTATAATGCAATAAATATTGAGAAACGTTTAACTCTGTGTCTTCTATGCCCAGGGAATATTTAAGCAGCAGTTTCTGGAAACCAGATTAAATACATAAAAAGGAAAGATTCCCAGTGATCAGTGATACTAGTGCTATGTATTACCTATTTTCTGCCATCATAATATAGAAAAATAAAGTGTTGTGAGCAACATATGGATTAAAACTTTTGAGCCAATGTAGATCCGATAAAAACATGGGCAATGCATAAGATAGTTTTCCAGGCCGTCAAAAAATATGTCCTACTGCCATCGAAAAGCAGCATGATATCACACATACCAATATTTTATTAAAGCATGAGAAGCAATGGTGCTTTTAACAGCCTAGGTATAATAATGGTCTGTCAAGCACACGTTTTTTTTTTCTGGTAGTCAAGGTGTTAAAGTTAAAACAAAACAAATTTTTTTTAACTAAATCCAACAAGATTATCCTTTTTTATCTGAGTCCCACAAAATATAAAGAAAATCTTACATATTTATTTTAAGTTTTTTCGAAGGTCGACTTATTTATTTATAAAAAGAAACTGTTGTGGAATCGTCCAAAACATTAATGTTGTTGTTATACTCAACCATATGTACATTTAGGTGTAATTCTGGTTGTATAATGCATAATGATTCAGGTGCAATAGCCAATTAGGTGTAATAATTTAAATATTGCGCCTAATAAAGTAAGAGGGGAACTTCCTTTTTTTTTTGTTTTCATTACATTATTATTTCTTAAATCTAATACCTTAAAAAACAGTTCATTTCCAATTTTAATACAACGAAAAATATATTGTTTTAAGATAGATTACGTATTTTTCTATATTTTTTTTTTTTTTTTTTTTTAATAAGTGTACTTTAGTTTTGAACCAAATTCGTATTTTTTATTTTCCTCGTACAAATTAATTATTTGAATGTATTACATTTATATCATTTTTAAAGGAATATTTTTTTCTCAAGAACAAAATAGAAAAGTTTTACATTTGTTGCAAACTGTTTGAGACACACTGTATAGTATGATATATCTTTATTGTATTTTTTATTCTTTTATAAATTTACCTTTCTGGACAATCGGAGACTGTCAATAAAATTGAATTAGTCATGTAAAGTTAAAGAACAGTTAAATGATAGAAAATTCCAATTAATTTAATTAAAAGTTACAGTTACAATAAAAAATTGTAATTATAATACGATATTTAGACAAGACAAACTAATATAACTTTTTTTTACACCCACATGGATATTAGCTTATCTACGCACAGATTACAAAACGAAAAAGTATGCTATTGCCTTCAACTGAACGAATATATTTCATATCCATTCTAGGTATAGGTCATTTACACCCATTACGGATTTAGAAATAAATGAAAGATTTGACTGGTCAGTTGTATTTTAAACATTTACTCATGGGTGGCGTTATTTTGTATATTGCAAGGGGTTCTTATAGAAACAAAATAAATATAAATTTTAGGTATTTAATTTTACATCAGAAAGCTTAAAAGAGATAGTTACATGATTTTGTTGTTTAATAATAGTTTATTCAGAACAACAATTTTAATTTACATGCACAGTTTTACCCTGCGATTAAGTAAGTACGATGATTAAAAATAAAATTCTATATTAAACAGTGATTATTATAAATAATTGTCTTTTGATATACCTATAAATCTTCAGCATCACTCTCAAAATTTGTGTCACTAGCGTCGCTGTCATCATTAAGGGATATAATTATAGGGTTAATTTCGTTTATCCCGTTTTCACGTGTCCACCAGTCGTCAATTAATTTATTACATTTTTGAACACTTTTTTGCCAAATTTCTGGAGTTGATGTATCCAGTGTTGGTTTCCATATTTCCCTTACTGCTTCGTCGCTGTAACCATTAATTCCAATATGATTGTCATAATACGTTTTACATATACCCCAAATGTGTTCGTAACACGTCATGTCCATAACTATGTATGACTTGATCTACCATATAAATTTTGGTGGTTCATGCTATTTGGCTAAAGTCAACTCAGATTTAAGGGCGTATTGTGGAAATGCAACATTTTCGGTACGTAGCCATTCTTGTATTTTGGCTACAGTCCAATTCTGTCTTGGCGGTTTGTTTAAAAGTTCTGTGTGATAGCTCTCATTATCTAACACTATAACAGACGGTTCACTTAAATTTGGTAATAGTTTTTCATTTAACCATTTAATAAACATATCCGAGTTCATGTTATCGTGGTAGTCTTCTGATTTTGATTTAGAGGAAAATATTAATCCTGCACCATCCACAAATCCATTCTTTCCACGTGCGTGCAAGATTATGTGTCGCTTTCCCTCACCATTAGTATGTTTTATTGATTTTATATTTTCATCTTGCCATATTCTTTTCGTCCCACCTTTGGAAAATATCCAGGTTTCATCCAAATATATAAACGAAGCTCCATTCTCTTTTAAACGAGTGTATTCTCTTAAAAAATGTATTCTTTTGTGAACAACATTATTTTTTTTACATAAAGCTTTTCTATTATCTTCTTTCTTAAATTTGAAACCTATTTTATTTATTTACGGGAAAACCCCATTTTACAATAAAAAATATAAAAATATATGTTATATGCACAAATACAAAATAAAAAACATAAGAAATTGTATCATGTAAAACATTTGATTAAAACATATGATTAAAACATTTGATTAACAAGGCAGACAATAACACTACTTTCAAGTGTCATTAAGAAAGTGGTTAGCAATACTTCTTTTAAATGAAGGATATGACGAACCAAAAAAATCCAAGTCTATTTCTATACTGTTAGCACTCCTAGCCAATCGTGTTGATGGACTATAAAAGCCGTAATTTTGTCTATGGTGTCTAATAAAAAAAAGTTTCATTAGCTCTGGTTGCACTATTAATTTTAAGACCAATTTTTAATAAAATATCAGGAGAATAAGCAACTTCCAAAGACTTGTTCTGCCAAATTCACCAATTTGTTCTCTCCGCTTTTGACGTTTTTCAAAACATATTTTAATTTTGAATCACTAATACCAAGAGCTGTACAGACGTGTTCATGCACACTCACTACTGGCTTTAAAGGTCCTCCGTTATCTTTTTCCGTCGTAAAATACTTATGTAGATTACAAATTAAGTCATCTACACGTAACACGCTAAATAATTTAGCACAATTAGTCCTATAACATCATTACAAAAATAGAACATTTAATCTTAATGTTATACCTGAGAAGGGGACTTCCGGAAATTCCTGATCATGAAGCGTTTATTTTATTCTGGGAAATGGTATTACCATAAACAATGTCCAAAACAAAATTATAAATATTTTTCATTTGTTCATATATTACTTGCAATATTCCATTGTCCCGTTAGGCTACAATTTGCAATATTATTTGTTACCTTTTTGATAAATGTTAATTTCAAAACACTTATAGAGATTTTTACTAGCTCAGTGAAATTCAATATCAAACGTTACTTACCTTTAAAAATAAAAAAAAAAAAAATAAATGAGCACATCCTTTTCTCGGTCGTGAATTCGGCTTTTCAAATAGACAATTTTAAGGGTAGTAATCTTTCTAGGAAATGTTGGGCACCAATAATTCTCTTTTTTATTTTTAATAGCTAGTGAGAATTATAAATTCTAGCTTTATCAATAAAAAGAAGTTAATAAAACTTATACAGAATTTAGTGAATGAAAGAGAATTTTTTTGTGACCTTTAAAAAATAAGATTCAACATATATAATTAAAATTAATGATTTTATTTAAAAAAAGAAACCTTTTCGAAAACAAATTATTCACACTTATCAGGTATCAAATTGTGATTCGTACATAAATAATTCTAGTCACTAGTAATTACCACATTTTACTTTGTTAGCTAACCACTTCTAGATATAGGTAGTTGAGATTTCTGTCCTACGGAAACCAACGCCTTTGTCGGTTAATCTTTCTTCTTATGAAGCTTCGAATTGTAGCTGTCGCTTTTCCAATCAACTAACTTTTCATAAGAGATTTCTGCTCCTCGAGAACCAACGTTCAGATTACAGCGGTTGAATTATGGTTTTATGACGTTAGGGCTTATGTCGTTATGGCTTATGGCTGATTCCATTCGTTTGCTAGACAAAAATAGATTTTGTTTTTCACGTGGTTCTGTACGATATATAAATTTGAAACATCTACTTTTTTTTTTTTTTAAATGAACCAATCAGATAATAAAAACTAGTGACTATACATATTGTGCCGTTCTAGCAACCAGAATGAATCATAAAAATATATTTAAATTTACTATTAAAAAAACTAATAATTAACAAAAGGTTTGAATAATATTTCTACTGAGATATTTAATAAAGACATTATATACTTTTTATGCTTACCACTTTAACAGCCAAATGCACCACCGATACAATCGAAAGGTAATAATAAAATGAAATTTACAAATCTAATTTGAGATCCTTTGGTTAGTGGTACTCCCACTTCAAGAAATTTCCCTTTCTTTAGAATATTGTGTGTTGGCGATAATTAAATTATACCGGATGGCACACATTTAAAATAACATTTTATAATTAGCCTTTTAAAATGTTACATACTTTAGTAATTTAATTTTAATAAACATAATTACATACTATATAAGCTTTTAATAATTAAAATATATTCACCCTCTACCCACCGGAGGACTACGCTTATTTTACTCAACTACCTGATGCGAAATTATCCTGTAGACCGGCTCAGTCGTGCATCTGTTTCTTAATCCGATATGGGTGTAAATTCAGTGAATGACCTATAGTGAGAACACTGCAAAAAAATGAAATCCACCAATCACCGTTCATATTTTGATCAACCAACTGCTACTATTTTTTAAATTTTAATTCTGTCAAACTAATTGTCAATATATTTTTTAGTTATTAAAATGGGTTATTCTTGTGTAGAATCGATGAATAATAGCATTTCTGCTTTTATTTCGTCTATAATTATAAATAATTTGTTTATTTAAATAAAACTATATGAAGTCAATTTAATTACGAGTATTAAAGCAACAAAAGTAAAAGAATAGGTGGTCCTGCGATCAGCGTTCGATTATCGGATAGGGAAAAATTAAATGAACTTTTTTTTCTTTTTCGTTTATTTTACTTTCAAAATTATTAAAAGTCATAAATTATTTATTTTGTCTCGATAACCTAAAATATTTTTTTTATTTGTAAATTTTCGTTAGTGGGACGTAGAAAAAAATATACAACTCGAGTGGATTGTTCACATCACATCACTCAGACCATTGAGCACTCCGCCTACGGCGTCGTGCTCAAATTTCATCTTCGTGCGATATGGCCATCATATCCACTCTTGTTGCACAAACTACTATTTATTGTAACATAAAAAAATATATATTTCTCTCCTAGACCTTGGGAACACTCTTACGCATCAGAATTTGTTACAAAAATATGCGGAGCCTCTCCCGATTTATCAAAAACACTGTGGAGCAATTTGAAATCATTTTTGGAACCCAGAATGTCCCCAAAATGGGTCAGCGCCATGAAATTCGCCATAACTTTAGTCAAACAACTTCAACCCAGTTGTATCGAATATTGTATAAGGGAGTTATCTGAAATACAAGTAAGTTTTCATTATCAATTAATTTATTATCATAATTATATTATTTTTTTAGTTATTTCAAATAGTACAATGTCTCGTTTTACCTCTACCGATATTAAAGACAATTATACCGGAAAATGTCAATTATGACAGTCCTTCAGTAAAGCAGTACATTTATTCTTTACTTCTGGAAATGTTAAAAGCTGTTAAGCAATATGTAACATTAACAAAAACGTTTTTAAATCCCGATAAACAAGCGAAATTTGAATTAATGTTAAATAAGCATGTTTCGAAAAATTTTCCTGATGCGCTAAAAATCCTGACAGATTGGGACCAGTTAGACAAAAATTCACATTTTACTAATTTACAAAATTTAGCAATAATAGTAGACATTTTGAATCATTATAAAATGATTTCTCCAGAGCTGTTAGATAATATAAGTAATAACGATGCAGAACTTTGTAATTTATTGTACCACGAAGAATCTGATGAATTTAATGAGCCTTTAGCAAACCTGCAAGTTAAGATAGTCAGTTTATTTGTTGATTTAGATCAATCTAAATTTACCGCACAATCAAAAATGTTTTCTTCTGTTGTACCGTTAATGTTTAAAATTTATTACAACAATCCTTCACAGCATACACTAGATGTTTTGAATAAACTATTCAGAAACACCGGAATATTCGATGGGTGTCTTTATGAAATTAATATATGGATAAATGGAATATTAGATTTAAAAAACTTTGATGGAGCTCTCGCTCTAAATATTATTGATATTTTGAAAATAACTAACGAAAATATTCTTAAATTTTTGGAAGAATTATCAACGATTCAATCCGAGGCCAGCAGGGGTCGACATTTCAGCGAAATTATTCAAAATTTGATGATTCAAACCGATTTTTCTAAAGAAATTCAAAAATATCCGATAAAACATAGATATCTTAGTCCTATGGTACTCGGTTTGGTAACATTTTTATCCAAAAATTACCATTCGAAAGCTTTGAAAGTGTATATAAATTTTGTTTTTACAAATTTATTACACCTACAAACCAATATCCAACCTATTGTTGTATATATTAATAAAATCGATTTATTACCGTCACATTTTAAAGATTACGCTGCAGCTTGGATAGATTGCAAAGAAATTGTCAGTTTACAAAAATCGAAAGGCAGAATCAGCATTTTTAAGGAACTGAGCGAACAATTTTTATCTGGAAACATTGACAACCTAAAAACCACTGATTTGAATACGTTTTTGGAATTAAAACTAAATTTATTAGACATGATAATTTTTTACATAACAAATTTATTAAACAGCGATGCTTTAACTACAGATATCGTTGAACGTTCTGATAAATTAATAAAAACCATAATTACCAAAGAGGTATCAAATCCCGCAATAATCGAAAGAATTTTGTGTCACCCAATTTTGGTTTACAACACAAAATTCTTAGATATGAACAAACAAAAATCACACAGCGATTCCACAAAATTAATTATAAGCATTACTAAATATCTATTAGACTTAAAGTTAAACATCGACATCTACTTAAACGTTTATAGAGAAAAACTGCTATATTCAGTGTTGAAAATTTTAAATAAACCGCAAAATTACACAGACATATCTCTGGATTTGAAAACATTGTTGCAGATGTATCATCTAGGTTACAACGAATGCTTTACGATACTCACTGCTATATCTCAATCTTTCGAAAAGTATTGTAAACACGATTTGATTATTGACATTCTTTATTATAGTTTGAACGAGCTTACAGATAATTGCAAAAAAGATTCGAATTTGGAATCTTTGGAAAAAGATATAATACAAAAATTGACAAGTTACTATGTGCTGCTTGCTGAAAACGAAGCACAATTTCTTAACATTTTGTCTCCAGTATTTCTCGAATACTTTAAAGTATTTCCTCACAATCTTGCGTATATAGACAAACATTTATTCAAATCTATTATAGAACTAGATGAAATTAATAAAGAAAACGTAAAGTTAGCAACGTTTCTGCTTCAGAATGATCCAATATATCTTAAATTTGTCGGGAAAAAAATAGATGTTATATGTGAGAAAAAAGGTCTCCTCTTACCATTATTACAAGTTCTTTGCAAATTAGGGGATGAAGAATTATTAAAACAAATTTATGATCTAATAGAAGCATCTTTAAATAAAGTTTTACAGAAACCGCAGAAAGCTGGCCAAAGTTTTCAACAGAATTACCAAGGACTTATTAAGCTACTAGATAAAGCAATGCCTGTAGAAAGTTGTAAAACCTTTTGTGATAAAGTACAAAAGTTTGATACCACAGAAATATTCCACGTAAATCTATTAAAAACAGTTTACCTGAAATGTATAGATGAATCGATTACCAGCAAAGAAATCAACAATATTTTAATGACTTTGGTTCACGTTCAAATTAATTTGTTTAAAAAAGGTTTAAAATCAGATTCTGATATATCTAAAGCTACTGAAATTGCACCGCAATTTGTACAAATCTTAAAGAAACTTAAAACCCTTCCTGTTAATGAAGATATGCAAAATACTGCAAAAAACGAATCTTTAAAATTATACTTTAAATTCTGTTTGAAATTCGGAGTATCGCAGCAACCAATATTTTTGGAAGCTTTGAGGTATTTGTTAGAAATACTAGGTAATAATTTAGAAAAAGAGGACGGTAGATTGATTTTGGACATGTTGACGTCTCATTCGGAATTTCTAGAGACTGTGTTAAAGAAACATTCAGAAACTAAAATAGAAATATTGTCTTTATATCTGGTGTTGTGTAAAGCTTGGCCTGACTTCATGGAGCGAAATTTCGTACCTCTTTTGCTAGCCAGCTATCGAGGTCAAGTGAATAAATGCGATAGGATCATCTTGGTGCTTTTAAAAATGTAAGTGTCTGTATTGATGTGTAAACCTTCTTCGAGTTTAAGGAAATTCTCATATGCCAATCTTGCAAAATTGACGTAACAAATTTGAAATTTAGGCTTATCTTTTCATTATTTGAACTGTTGGTTTGCTAACATTTAACTAATAAAAATTAATATTAAAATACTTAAGTATTCATATACATTCGTCTTTATACACAAATCAAATAAGTTTATTCACCATAGGACATTCACATAGTGAAAGCCACTTATCAGGCTAGTCAAGTTTAAACAACATTAAAAATTTAAAAAAATAGTAAACACTTTATTATATACATAAGACTATTTATATTGTAATGTGAGCCATTTCATTATTCAGTCATGCTCTAACCCTACAAGTCCCTCTCTGTCTTATTCTTGATGGTAATCGGGTGATCATTAACGTTTATAAGACGGACTGGAATCTCCTTAGCAGTCGTAACCAACCCCTTTCCGATCAGAATTCCTCGTCCAACCTCTTCATCGTGGTTCCAAGGTTCCATCATGACAGGTGTTCCTTCTTCCATAGTTTCTTGAAGCCGTGCTACTATAACGGTTTCACTTCTGCCAGGTACCACCGTATCCTCCTGTACAGCAACTGGCACGGTACTGTCCCCATATGGATGTAGGAATTCCTCTTCGGCACCAACTTTGATCACTCTGTTTTTAAAGTCCAACTGGAAACCACGTAAGTTCATTATATCCATTCCAAGAATAACATCTTCTTCGATATCAGCGACAATAACAGTATGAGTGAACTTTTCTGTACCAATTCCCAACGGAACCTGGATTTCCCCATGGATGTTGGCACTTTCACCTGTGGCAGTCCGTAGTCGCAATCTTGTTGGTAGAGGTTTCTTACGGTTATTTATAGTTGTTGGTCGTATAATAGTCCTAGTTGCTCCAGTATCCACCAACAGTGTATACTTTTTGCCATTTACTTCGCCGTCTACGTATACACTATCATCGCGACATTTCAAAGAGACTATCAGTATGAGAGGGTCTTTGGAACGGTTTCGGGTCGAAGCTGCCCCCTCTAGGCCGACCCGCTCTAGTTTTCCTGCGGCGTGTCGTCTTGATTTGTTGGGACCCTAGGGCGTTTGCACGAACTGCGTACATGTCCCAGTTCACCGCAATTCCAGCACCTGATAGTGTTCGTCTTTATCTTTCTGTCAGTAAGGCTCTTCATCATATTCACCAGTTGATCGAGTTTACCTTCCTCTTCTTCTTTTAAGGTCCTTACTTTATTGTATCCCCCAGATGCCTGTGTAGCTGCCTCATATTCAAGGGCAGCGGACAAGACATCGACCAATGTTTTGTGACGGGCTAGACGAAGTGTTTTTTGCATATCGTGGTCACGGAGTCCATCAACGAATGTTTGGACTGCCAAACATTCCATCATGTTTTCCGGAGCTGATGGATAGGCAAATCGCACCAACCTGGCAATATCTACTTCATATTCCTGAAGAGTCTCGTTTCTGTTTACGATTTTTCAACTGTGACTGGTACAAATGCTCCAAGTGTTCGTGGCCATATCGCATATTCAGTCTCTTTTTGAGTTGCTCAAAATCATCTGTCTCTTCTACGGGTATAGTCTGAAGGACATCCAAAGCGTCTCCTCGAAGGGCGATGGTCAAATTTATTGCCTTTTCTCGTTCAGACCACTCGTTTGCTCTGTTAGCTGTTTCGAACTGCTTAAGGTAGTTTGTCCAAGACATCTTTCCGTCAAAAGTTGGGGCTTTAACACGAGAAGAGTTTACAGCTCCTTCCAATTTCAACTTTGACTCTACCTCATGGCACTTTATTTCACCGTTCTTGGTTTGGTCTCCGTGTTCCATTTCTTCTATCTTCTTTTCCATTTCTTTTATTTTCTTCTCTACAGAAGACATCTTGTTTTCCACATCAGCAGAGATTTCATTTTTTAGAGAAGACATATCAGAAGAAATTTCATCTTTCAATGAACAGATTTTGTTTTCCAAATCTGAAGAAATTTCGGTTTTTAAAGAAGATATGTCAGAAGTCACCTTTTCTTCTAAGGAAGAAATGTCGGACGAAACTTTACTTTCTAAGGAAGTAATGTCAGAAGAAACTTTAGTTTCTAATGAGGAAATGTTAGAAGAAATATCGGTTTTCATAGAAGACATTTCGATTTTTAACGAAGAGATCTTACTTTCCATAGAAGAAATTATAGAAGACGCATCATCAGAAAATAAATACGTTTCCGGATCCAAACCTTCACTTTCCAGTGCTTCTTTAAGCCTCTGCCAGTTCTGCTTTCTTCCCTGTAGTCTCCAGATCACGATCCTCTAATTATCGACGCAATTCGGCCACTTTTAATTCACACAGTTTTTTAGCCATTATTGTCCACTATTTATTTACACTATTCCACTTCTCGACACCAATGTGATATTTGTTTATTTTAAACAACAGTTTATTAATTAATAATTTATTTAAACACTTATTTATTTATAACACTACTATTTTTAATTTAGGTATATAAATTTCGAATGTCTTTGAATCGTTCACTATTTATATTCACTGTCCAATACTTTATTGTCAGCTGTCTATATATCACTGATTACTATTTATCTTCACTGTCCATATAATAACTGAACTGATGACTCATCCACCAATATTTATATAGAAATTTCTAAAATTTGGTGGAGTCGCGAAGCTTCTCCGCCATACTAGAAATATTTCGAACAGTCCAGAACTATTATCTCGTCCTTTCTCGAACATCATCGAAATCACCTCCGCCATAGTCGTCTCATAGGTTTAATTATGTATAATAATCGGACAAGTTGAGCCTTAAAGGCCAAATAAGACAGAGAGGGACTTGTAGGGTTAGAGCATGACTGAATAATGAAATGGCTCACATTACAATATTATTAAAAGAAACATACAATTTAAAATTAAGAAAATGCCTGTTAACAGATTATGATACCTTCATTGTGTAGTTCAAGAATTGAGGACCTCATCAATATTTTCAGATTTCCATCCTCCATCTAAATTATACTACTTTTCTTTCACCATTATCCTCACTCTTTTCTCTTCTGTCAATATCCGATTCTTAATTAACTTGAATGATTTATTTTTACATATTCTATGTTTCTTTTCATACTCCATTCATATCGATTTTAATTTTATTTCCTTTTTATCTTTATTTTTAGTTAGGTACTGTTTTATTTTTCCTTTCATACTCTTGTATCTGTTTGAATTTTACTTTAATCTCACTTTTATTTTCATCCACTATTCTATTATTTATTTTATCCTCCTGTGTCTGTTTTAATTTTACCCTAATTGTATTTTTTGTTCTCTATAATACCTTTATGTTTTTTCTTCCTGCTCCTGTATGTTTTCTTTTTTGTTTTATCTTATTTTTTATTTTTTCCTGTATTTTGTTTTCTAATATTCATATTTTTTCTTTTATTTTCAATTTTCGTTTTTCTGTATTCATATTTCCTTCTTTTTTATATTTTGCATCTGTTATTCTTCTTTGACTTTTTCTTCTTCAGTTTCTATGTTTATCTCTTCTAGTTCCACCTTTACTTCTTGGTCTTGTATTTTTTTTGTGTCATCGGCATCAACTGCTATGGTTATTAGCCTCGTGTTCTGTGTAGGCTTTGTTACTGTTTCTCAGCACCACTTTAGGAACAGCACTGTTAATTAGTACCCCTTGTATTATTTACTTCTTCTTTATTTATTTCTATTCTTCTAACTTTTTACTTTAATTTTTTTTATCTTCCAATTTCTTTCTGACTTCTTTCCTTTTCTTTGTTTCTTTAATGTTATCTCTAATTTCTTTCTTTCTCACACATTTTTTAATTTGTTTTTTATAGCCCCTTTTATTACACATTGCTTCCTCATTCTCTATAACCTGTTCTCCTAGCTTTCTATTGTATAAACATTTCATCTCTACAGTATATTTCTTATATACATAAATTATTTCCTTACATCATCAACTCACATTTGTCTATTTTCTACTCTATTTTCTTTCGTATATTTTTGAATTTCTCTTACATTAAATATATCATTTCATCTTAAATATCGTCTTAACTTACTCTTACATTTAGTCTATCTTAAACTGTATTCATTGACTATCCTTCTCTGTTTTATTCAAAGTTTCTGTTCAATTTACATGTTCTAAATCTAATTTTAATTTTTCGATCCCCCATTTAAATTATAATACTTTTCTTTCAGCTTTGTCCCACTCTTTCCTTCTCTGTCAACCCCGATTCCTAATTAACTTCAATCATTCATCTCTATCTATTCTATGTTTCCTTTCATACCCCCTTTGTATCTGTTTTAATTTTATTTCCATTTTGTCTTTATTTTTATCTACTATTCTATTATTTCTTTTATCCTCCTGCGTCTATTTTAATTTTAGCCTTATTTTATTTTCCATTCTATATAATGGCTTTATGTTTTTTTCTTGCTGCTCTTACGGGTATATATTATCTTCTTTGTTTTATCTTATTTTCTCTATAGTTTGTTTTCTATTTTCCTTATGTTTCTTTCTCACCTTCTTCTTTAATTCTTCAGTTTTCGCTTTTCTTTTTGTTTTATTCGTATTTCATTTTTTTATATATTTTTTGCATATCTTTCTTCGTTAACTTCTTCAATTTCTGTTTTTCTTCTATTTTCACTTTTACCTCTTTGTTTTGTCTATTTAAAACGGGCTTATTTTCAAGAAAGGCTTTCTAAACTGTTTCCGAGTCCCTTGAGACTTAGTCGTAAATATAGTTAAAATTTGTTTAATATATTATTTGGATTTGTGTTTTAGTTATAGTTTCCATTTCATAACTTTATTTGTGTTTTCTATTTCTACTTCATAATTTGGTACACTATATTTTGACTTCTCCCATACTTATACAAGGTAACTTGGAATAAAAAGATTGATTGATTTGTTTATTTAATTCATCTTAATTCATTTTTATATCTTCTAACTTTTTACTTTCAATTTATTTATCTTCTTCCAATTTATTTCATACTGACTACTTGCCTTCTCTTTGTTTCTTCATCGTTATTATCTATAATTTATTTTATTTTTCTAATTTTTTATCTTGGATTTTTCTTTTATATTGTCAATCTTATTACCATTGCTTTCTCATTCTCTTTAATATGTTGTCCTATCTTTCTTTCCAACCAATCCATTTTCTTATCCAATGCTTCTCTGCCTTTCGGTCTTAATTTCCTTTGTATTTTCATTCATTTCCTTACTGTTTTCGTCTATTTTACTTCTCGTTCTTCGCATTTTTTCCATTAACATCTCTAAGATATCATTCGATGGTATTTACTGTTCCATTCTTTCTTTTTCATAGATTTTCTTTAATTGTGTCTTTCAAATGTTTCTCATCCAGTAGATCCATATCTCCTTGTACTATAATCTCTTCACGTTCTTCCATCAACCCAAATTCATTGCCCCCTTATATCAATTTATTCTAAATTACCATTAATACGAGTATCACAGGTATATATAATATTGACACTATGTCGCTATCATATTGAAACATGCACTTTATAAAAAACTCAGGTTTTTTATGAAGAATTTATTAAATTAACACACAAAACAACATTTTTCATGCGTCAACCCGCCAGAGCTCAGTCTCCGCCATTCCCGCTAGCGCTCTCCCACTCCTCGTTCTTAGTTGAAGTTTGATCCATAGGCGGCTCGTAGGGTAACCGTTTGGGCCTGCCACATCATCTTTATAGGAACTACTTTTTATTATGTTATTCTGTTACTATTCTATCATAATTCGATGCTATTTATAATAATTTACGCTTAATTACCGAATTTTGCTTCCTCAGCTAATAATATAGCTGATAATATACTGATTATCGAGTATCACACAATATAATTAATTTACACCCAAACCAACAGTTCAATACAATTTAAATCTAATAATTTTTATTAATTTCCATTTCAAATATTACTATTTTAAATATTATTATTTCAATACCTACTTTTGCTAAAGTTATTTTCGCCCCACGTTGGGTGGCGCTACTCGATATGAAAACTTCCTTCAAGTATAAAGACATTTCCTTATCAATATATTATATAGTCTAGATGGGAATCTGTAAGAACAAGGTAATCTGTTTCTAGGTTTGAATCTAAACCAGAACAAACCCATTTCTACGATTTCAAACCGTTTTTGTGGGGAAAAGCAGCTGCAACTCACTATTCCGTCAAGCATCAAATCGAAAGAGCTCTATTGAGACAGCCAAAAATGAGCGACGTGCTCGACTTACTGCAGGAAGATTTGGTGACGTCTACGATTACGAATTATCCTTTGAAAGATAACTTAAGATCCGAGGAAAGCGATCTGTTGAACGTTGATGATCAGAAAAGTTACGATTTGGTATTTATGTTGCCGCTGTTTAGTCAGCTATTGGCGCCCGAGCAGCAAGTGCAGACTTATAAATTTACTAGATCAGGTTTGTATTTCTTGTTTAAACATAATGAAATAAAATTATGGATAAGTTTGAATCGTTATTAATTAGGAAACTTTTTTTTATCCCCTTATTTAGACTTGACTTTTTTTAATAATGTGCAAACAAATTTTTAAAATTATGATATACACGTTAATGTTTTGAAGTAAATTAAATTTGTTAATTTATTTAAGTCCAGACCTGGGTTATACTCTTTTTTTTATTTGTACTCTGGAAATTTGATACATTTCAGTCTCCTATGAAATTTATAATGAGTAATAATCAAAACAAATAATTATCTATATCTCCTCGTCCTACTTGTTCTCCTCATCATCTCTCTCCTGTTCTTGTCTATTATATCAACTTTCTTTCCTCCTTGTAGATCCATTAGTCTACTTTATCAATTTAAACTTTCCAGAACTCTACGAAAAACTTCTTATATTAATGCTACACAAATTTTCACGTCACCTTATCTATTTTGTTTTTTATGTACTCTTATGTTTTCCCTACTTTTAATGTCACCCAAATATCTCAAATAATCTATCCCGAAATTATATTGTTTCTATTTACCTTCCAAATTTCTCATACATTCTTATAACATGCAGTCTTACATATTTTTCTTCAAATAAAATCGACAATTTAAATATGAAGAGGTTGAGGGGTGTGTACACAATGGGTAATACTCTGGATTCATTTCTTAATTTAAATATGGTTAAAAGACCTTACTAAAATTATTTTGTTCAAACTTCCCCTGCCTTTACGCTAAAATTTGTATACCTTTTTTTAAAGCCCCACGTTGGGCGCCAATTGATATGGAAATACTTTCAAATACTTTTAAATGCTTTCAAATACTTTGTAATAATTTCAAATAAATTAGCTAAAGCAAATTTATCTAAGAATTTTCACTTCTATCGTGCTGTCGATAACACAATGGCTCAGCAGGCTAAAGAGTGCAGGTTAGAATTCTGTTAATGTTGTTACAAGTTGTTTAATTTTATGATCCCCCACAATTTATTAAGTTTTTTAGAAATGTATGCCTTAATTTCCTTCCCATTTGAGAATTATTTTGTTTTAGGAGCTCTAAGCCTGACAGTGATAGGTTTAAGCAGCACCGACAAAGAAATCAGACAAGCTGCTTGTCACGTTTTAGCTAGATTTCACTACCACGTTGACGCTAGACAAACTGGTAAAGACAATCTATTATGGATTCGTTATGTTGAAGCTGTTTGTAAAGGTAATAATAAGTAATTATTGTTATTCACTTTAATTATGCAATGATTATGATCTTTAGACCTTTTTTACTGTTAATGTTCTTTTAGGTACCGCGCTATTGCCAGACTTCAAATTGAACAATTTTGCAGCCATTTACTTAGCCAGAATGGCATTGATTTTGACGCAACCCAATCACGTCATGTACTTACCTCTCTCACAACATCTTACAGCTAAATCCTCGTTAGATTTCAGTACAGTTCCTGAGTTATACACGTTTCTGCACAGCTGCGATGTTAATTATAAGGAGCACAGGAATTTTACTTTAGAACTACTGAGGGACGGATTGAGGACCGATAAGGATTTTTCGGATTTCATGCGATCCATGGCTTTCAAATTGTTTTCTGAGCTGTATTGCAGCTCAGTTTCGGATCTCGATACTAAATTATTGATTCTAGACGTCGTCAAATCGATTTGTGACATTCCTTTAGGCGTTAAAGTCCTTTGCGAAAATACTTCGTTCTTAACTCAAGCTTGTACCGACGTTTTGAACATCTTGAGGGGCAACTCGAAAGATGGTTTGTTAGTGACGAAAATTTTGGATGTTCTTCTTAAGATAGTTAAACAAATCAAAGATCGACATGCCAATTTTATGGTATTCGAGATCGTAAAGAATTTGCTGTACAGTGAATTATATTTTTCACTGGTTGGAGCTAGCGAACGAATATTTTTTGAAGTTATTTTCATAATACAAAGTAAGTTTTTTGATATGTTTTGCGAAAAGTTTTATGACAGTTTGTTGGAGAAAACAAACGATTCTGTTTGTAAATATTGGACGAAATATGGCTGTGATTATGTTAATGTTGAAGAGTTAGATAAGGATGATAAATATTACTATGTTAGATTAGTTTTTATAAATTTTATAAGGAAAAAGGGTAAGAAGCAAATAGAATAAGTATTTAGATTTTAAATATTTTTTGTTTTTAAATTGAATTAAAAAATACAATTCAGATTAATTTTATGCGTTTATTTTTATAAATATAACAAAGATAAAGAACGTTGTTGTTTCGCAGTGACAAAAGGGACGGTTTGGGTCATGGCGACGGTGGTAATGTATCTTAACCTAACTTACTAAAATGTAGTTGTATTTTTTTATATAATTTAAGACATCAAGTTGGCAACAATGCTGTCAATTGTGTCAGTTGTTAACATTACTGTCAGTTGTCAACATTGCTGTCAGTTGTCTATATTGTTGTCACTCATCCAGTTCCTGTGCAAATCATCAACTGCTGTTTTGCTGTCGAAATAATTTAAGCTAATGTGACATACAAATAATGTTTCTAAAGTAGGCTTTGGCTGTAAAAACGGAGATACGAATCATGTCGTGACATTTCAAGCCTCTAAATTAAATCCAAACCGATTAAAAAAAACATTTTTTGTGAATTACTCCACAAATAAAAGCACTTCATATTAAACCTGATCGTTGTACCGGATGACAAGACAATCAGCCAAAAATAGTTTGTAAGTTGCCACTAGGTGTCGCTGCATTTTTGTTTAATGGAGCGTGATAGTAGTGACATCAATACAAAAAGGTACTTTTCGCGGCATAAATCAACATGAACGTTTATGATATATTTTGTTATTTATACATGTCTAAATAACATAACCTCTCATAAACGTTCATGTTGGTTTATGCCGCGAAAAATACCTCAAAGTGTATCACGTATTTGTTTCTACACAAAACAAATTACCATGACAAATGACAACGATGTCATATGTCTCTATTACCTGTCATAGTGTTCGATTTTTTTGTTTAGTCCCAGAGGCGGTTTCTGTGTAAGAGTTTTATAACTACTGCCCCCAGTACAAGTGGAAACCAATTTGTATAAATATAAAATGAAAATGCATTATGTTATTTATACTCATACTCTTTTTAATAAACAAAACATACTTGACGTCTATTTATAACTTTTATGCAGCTCCTTTTGTTTTACTTGTTCCAATCATAATCTGATAGGTTGTCCCTGACGATCAATATATTCTCCATGTTGCTGTTAGTTGACAGGACTAGAAGTTGTAGCGTCCTGAATTCTAGTTTTCGAGCAGTCGCAATTAGGCTACAAAAATTTCAACCTTGCTCCTGTGCAAACCTAAACAGTGAGTCATTTTATTATCTTAGAGTGTTGTCAATGGAATAATTATCCAATTTTCAGATAATTTTAGGATTAAGTAATGTTTCGGATAAAATGTATGAAATTTTAAAATCCAATACATACAGGGTGAATCCTAAATTGATACTTTTTAACTATGTATAGAATAAACAACTTTTTCAAAAAACTCAAATAAGAAACAAATATTTCTTCCAAAATGTATCCAATGCGGTCCTGCATAACTTAAATAATGTGTAGAACTTTCGTCGAAAAATATTTATCACATTCATGCTGTTGTAAGAACCAATCGCAAAACCGAATACTGTGTGGTAAATCTTTAAGTTGTACTGCTTAAAAACGTTGAAGTTGATTTCCCGCAATGTTGTCCACACTTTTCTTTGACTTACTCCCACTTAATCTGCAATCAGTCGCGTACTTGTTGGATCTTCCTGAGATAAACACGCTACTGAAATCACACTCGACTAAATTACAATAACCGGTACACAATTGAATTCATGAGAAAAACTGAAAACAAAAAGAAAAACAGACTTATTTTGCGTAATTTTTAATATACAAGACCAGTCCCGGATTTACATTTTTTAATTCTGTATATTCGACTTATCGCGCTCTACCCCAGAGAGCTCTCGATAATTGATGAATTTTGGTGTAGGAACATGAACCTAATACAAATCATTCCAAACAAAATGGCTGCCGAAGGGAAGGATTGATATATCTAAGGGGTTGCGACATACGATGTATTCTGTCAACAGGACGTGAAATTGAATTATTTTATCCTAAAAACTATACATTTTATATCGAATTATATTTTTTTCTTAAATTGGCAGGCTTGGCGGCTGCTATTTCGAATAAAAAATAGCGTTAAAGATGGAAGACTATGTCGCAACCCTCTTAGATGTACTAGCCCTGTCCTCTGGTGGCTATTGTTGACAGGTCGTTGAAATGCCTAATTCGTGTGTCTGTAAAAAATATATAATTTGCTTCTGTGCCTATACAGTCTAAAATTATTCTACAATTTCTGAATATAGATAGTGAAAACTTTTTAATGAAGATCAGCTAAACTTTTAAAGGAACAACAAATTAGTGGATAATTTAAAATAAATTTAACATAAACAAATCAAAAACCTAACCAAACCACATTTTTTAACAATCATGACAGCATTGACACTTGACGCAGCCTTGTCATGGTTACGTTATACAGGTTGTATCTAAATAACACCGAAAAAATTAAAGGGTTAACTAGGAGGACGCAGATTACTGTATTTCTTGTATAAACCATATGCATCAAATGGAAGTCCTGTTTATGGGATAAGAAAATTTCTGTCTTTTTTATTTTTAGTATTTTTTAGTGATACGAGGATGTTTTTCTCTGTATCTTCGAAACTGTTAATGGCGAGAGACGTAAGTTCACTTCTCCTGCAAGCTCCTAGAATACCGAGCACTAACACAACCTTTTCCAGTAGCCAGGTATGATCATCCGCGTTCAGCAAAAATTTAAGTATATCATTTTCCGATAGAACCTTGGCTTTCTTTGGGGTATAACCTTCATTTTTGCGCCTCAGGAACAAGAATAGTTTACCGAATCTACAAACAAACATAATTTCGATGAGTATATAGTTAGTTCAATGTTGGCGGATATTATAGTAATTTACCTTGATATGTCAATGTTTTCATGTATTCTTAACGCAAGTTTCAGCATTGATATTTTTGTCCACAGTGATGTAGGAGAATACGTTTCAGACATTCCTTTTGCATAAGCTAGCAGTACTTCTTCACTTACACTATGTAACTTTTTATTCTGACGCCACTTCACGAAGTTGTCGTATTCCTGCTGATATCTTTGTTGGGTTGTACTCGGAAATAAATTTTTGGTTGCCGCAGCTGCTTCTTCCAGTACATCGGAGGGAATATCGTTTTCGAAAATTTCTTCCATCTTTGATCTTTTCCGCTCTATAATCACTCAACAAGAAACAGTACTGTCAAACTTACAATGTTTGTATAGTATATTGATGTGGTTGCTAGGCAACTTTAGATTGTTGTGATTGTTGTAGGTGGTGCGCGGCCGTTATTTTATTTAACGGCCGGTGGCCGTTAAATGCACCTTTTCGATATCAATTTCGCTCATATTATGGTAAGATAATAGTACAGTATGACGAAAAATATTTAATCAAATATAGTATGCGTAGTATTTTATTTTGTAAAACAATAAGACATAACCAAAATTCTATACTCCATAAATTAACTTTTTTCATTTTTACTTGATCAATAAACAATTTTTTACTATAAAATAAATCTCTCATTATTTTAAGTTTTTTTTTCC
Organism: Psylliodes chrysocephalus; assembly: GCA_927349885.1. Taxonomy (NCBI): domain Eukaryota; kingdom Metazoa; phylum Arthropoda; class Insecta; order Coleoptera; family Chrysomelidae; genus Psylliodes; species Psylliodes chrysocephalus. The sequence goes on along the minus strand of OV651822.1, from coordinate 2,565,466 downwards.
ATAATATTCATTACGTAATTATAATTTTGGAGTAAATGTAGTCGTTCCTACTATTGTTTGAGCCGCCGGATGAGAACCCTATCTATCAACGCATGCGCAATAGCTTCAAATACTCACACAGTTGGCATTCACTATCCTCATCTAACAAGTGGCGTTGCGCACTAACTCTCTCTCATTTGATCTCAGATATCTCGCGTTTTTAACTGATGGCACTCCTAATTTGCGGCTATTTTTTCATAGGCAGCAATATATCATGTTAGAAAAAAAATTAGCTTTAATTTGATATAAAAAAACATCCGTGTAAGTCACAAACGTATAGATAGATCAAAATATTACCTGCTTACACCTGGCTGCGAGGTAGTTGCGGCCGAGTATGGAACGGCACTTAAGGATTTTAGAATTCTTTACATGCATTGTTATGATGTGGATGATATTTTATTTTAAAGAGAAGTAAACGAAATTTTTTTTGGAATATTAATTAACATTAATTTAATTAAAATTACTTGCGGCCACTTTTGACTGGTTGCGGTGTTATCAGTGTATTCTCCTATTCATAAAATCATGTAAAAATTTGTGTTTCACTCAAAACTTAATGAACGTAGTGATTTTGCAGCGGGATCTCGTACTATATGTAAAATGCATATCTGCCATTTCCAAATTCGAATATGCATTCATATTTTCAATCAACTAATATTTCCTACAATACTCAATCATAAAACTTGTGAAACAATAAGATGGGTAACAGAAAATGACACTACACAATCCTGGTATCAGTATTAATGTTTTTATGCAAAGCACAGGCCACTAGACTTGATGCAAAATACACTCGCGTTAGCTCATCTTTTTGAAAATGCATTGCATTAGATTTTTTTTCTTGTAAATGCTCAAGATTTAGAAAAAACTTGTAGAGTTAAAAAAGTTAGTCAATGAATTGGGCTTTTCAGTCATACTTTTTTAAAGAAAAAATTTTCATCTAAAAAAAAGTTGTAAGAAAAAATATCTTAGGGGTTGATTATTTCAACCCCTTCTAAGCATACTTCAGGGTTGAAAAAATTTCAAAAAGTGTACTTTTATTGACAGTGTTTACCAAGTTTCGTGTCTTTAGCTTGATATACAGGGAAAATAAAAAAGAAAAACCATTATTTTTTTTTAATTTTCGAAGGGGTGTAACTTTTCCGGGGAGGGTTTTTTCAAAAAATTTTATACCAAACACTCACATTAATTTTCATCACAGAATTACCCCTTTAATTTTTTCGGTGTTACTTAGATACTTGGCATTTTTTATAAGCTTACCATAACTTACATACATACATATTTGGTTATCGATTTTCTCATTTTATGCATAAATTTTTTCGCAAAGCAACCCGAGATGTCTCCAGACCGCACATGCTAGGTAAATTAGTTAATAATTGTTTAATTTTTCTTTTTTTATTTATATTTTTTGGGAAGCAACCAGTGGTGATTCCAATCTGCACCAGAAGTCGTTGCTTCGTCTTCTTGTTTTTTATAATCTTGTAATTTATACATTTTAAACAATCCTGAAACTGACAATTTCGTTGACAACTTGGCAACATTGTAATTTTTAATACCGAATCTGTCATCTGGAGTAAGTTTTGTGAATATAACCTGTAAAATTGAGGTTTTTAATTAAATTTTTCTAAAAAAATACTGGTTATTACAGGATTTTTTTTACGAAAATTTACTATAAAAACTAGTTAAATGTTTTTGCAAAATACGCACCACAGGATCCCTCGACGGACCCCATTAAAAAAAGTATTAAATTAGGATTCACCCATATGTAAAATACATTTTATTTTTTTCAAATTTATCCAAGTAAATTTCTCTTAATTGGCCCAATTAATCTAACTCTAAATAAAACGTTTCAAATGAACCATCTCGACAAAATGTTTGGCAGAGTTTATAATTCGTAGCTGTTAAATCGAATTTATAGTGTTTTTATTGACTTACCGCAAATAAATTTCAGAATCAAAATCAACAACCAATACACGCACTTCATGCTTGCGATAATAAAATGTTTAATGGTTTTCTGGAAGAAAACTGCATCAAATTGATTTTATTGCTGTTTTAGTTTCAAACTTATTATTTTAAAAAATGTTTAACGCTATTTTACGCTAATTTTGTTCAATCTGAACTCTCTTTATACTGTAAAACTGATGTTCTGATTGTGTTTTTTCGATGCATGAGGATATTTTAAACAAGTTTGGAATAATTTTCTGTCGAAATAACAAACATATCTATTTTTATTCTCTAAACTTAAAGAATCTAAACATACAAGTATCAGATGAAAATTAATTTACGTTAATAGGCAATAATATTTATCAATTTTTATTTTATTATTTTTTCATAATCATTGATTCTTGTTCAGCAAGTCGAAATAACTTGAAAGACTGATTTTTATAAAAGAGAAAAAACTAAAAAATATGTCAAATTATATTGGAAGGAGGCGATATTGTGCATCATCCCTGCAATTTTTTTAAATAACAAGATGAGGAGTCGTATGGGACTCCATTGAAAAGATTATTTAATGGAGAATATGACTGTTGATTGCTTTACTATATATTTTGGCGCCCTCTAGCGGAATAAAAAACTGTTATATATTGTAAGTGTGACACTTCATTTGAAAGCTAATTTTATTAGTAATTGAATGCACTACATAACACTGTCTTAACTAAATCAAAAATAAACTTATGATTAAAGTTCAATATTATACTAACTTTATTTTGTTACAAATGCAATATGGAAATATTTATCCTAATCTTATCTTAATTAAATTACTAATGAGATTAGCTCTCAAATTAAGTGTCACATTTTACAATACATAACAGTATCTCCCTTGAATATTAATTGATTTTTTTTTGTTTTTAATAAAAATCAGTGCCTTATAAGATATTTTAACTGACTGGTTTTTAAATGAATTGTATAATAATAAATTATAAATTATTCTAAAACTAACCACATATAAATTTTCTTTTAAATAAATCTTTTATGAATTCTGCTCTTTATATTTATTTAAGAAAAATTAAATATAAATATGGGTTTCATTTATATTTTTTTTAATTAATTTCGAGAAAAATTATTTTAGTGGTCGTTTTTCAATTTTTAACCGACTTCAAAAAAGGAGGAGGTTATCAGTTCGTCGCGATATTTTTTTTTTATTTTTTATGTATGTTCAGCGATAATTCTTTAACACGGTGTCCGATTGTTAGAAAGGGGGTACTTCAGGGGTGGTCCCATATAAATTTGGTCAAAATCTAATAATTGGGCCCATGAAAAAATCCTCAAACTCTTCATTTTTCATGTATGTTTAGCAATAATGCTTTACTGCCTTGTCCGATTTATATGATTCTTTTTTTGTTAGTAAGGGGGTACCTCAGGGGTGGTCCCGTATAAATTTGGTTAAGATGTGGTGATGGCATCTGCACGTTTTTGAAGTCGGTTTTTTTTTAATTTTTAATTTCTAATACTTGTTAAACGTTATATTATTTTCCATTTGATATGTGGCAACGTTGCTTAGTAATTGAAGACAGTCTTTAAGGCTTTTAAATAATTCGAAATTAGTCCATTTTAAAAATGTTTTGAGATTAGGTACTTGTGTTGATTTATAAGAGTGTTCTTTTTTTCGCAATATTTTTTTAAAAAACAAAACAACCAGTTCCAGAATTTTTAGTTTTACTGAACCCCAAATCGAACTGTTTATTTCATTTCAATCCCTGTTACATATTAAACCTTAGGTCCTTCCGACAATGTTGCTGCTGCTCATTCTTCGTCGTCGATGGTCTTACGTCACTTCTTCAACGTCTCTTCTCCTTCATCTAGTCTTCTTCGCCTTAGGCGTCTTTATCACTCCCCCACTCTTTTCCTTCGGCTGATATTCTTCGTCTTCATAGGTTAGAGGTAATTTTTTAATTGTCAGTTAGATTAGATATTTTTTGATTGACAGGTTGATATTTTGACATGTCATATATTATAGGTTAGCCAAATACAGTTATCTACGTTTCTAAAAGTAGCTAAATGCCATTACTATACCGTTTGATCCGTTCTAATCGGACCATTATCTCATTACCTCATCTTCAGCTCCTCCAGAGGATTCTCAATGTTTTCCCATTATTCTTTTTTGGCATCCCTTCTTCATAGGTTAGAGGCCATTTTGTGATTGGTCAGGTTAGATGGACATTTTTGACAGTTGAATACTTGATATTTTTACATCTGTTTACATGTTAACCAACGTCAGAGCTATTGTCGCGCATGCGCAAAAGTAACGTCTTGGTGACTGCGAATGGCATCATGAAAAAGTCGAGGGGGTTCTTCGCAGAGAGCCACCACTTGTTGACAATGAATTTTCTTAAGGTAGACACACCCCAGCGATCAGTGTTAGATCCCCTGTTCTTTAGGAAAACAGGAAACAAATATACCATTAAATGTAAGCAATTTATTAGTTTGGGTTCAACTTACTGCTAAGTGGATCATGAATTTTCTTGTGACATAGTGTTTGATATTTACAACTTTTTAATTGGAGAAAATTATTTAATCTCTAAGTAGTGAAAAAGATAGCCGACTTCAAGTTCTGATGAAGTGTGTATTGTATTAAGAAAGAACCAATAATGCCGGTGATGCTCCAAATTGAGGCATATTTATAAACTTAGAGATATTGTGTTTATAGAGAGATGAAAGATAGTACTATCGTTTCCTCTGTCCTATGTGAATCCTGTCATATTCGACTATGTAGTTAAATGTTTTTAATTCAAGCCGTATCTCGATCTTGATACAAACTTTTGTTACATTTTTAAAAGGTGCTTCTTATAATTGACAAAGTTTTATATTCTACAGGAAACATTTCCAGAACAACAGAACTCTTACTGTAACAATCTTGTTCTGGCAGTGTCAATTTTAGTAAGCTAAAATGATCCTTAATAATATTGATTTAAATTCAAATTTCAGTAAGGATCGTACTATAATGTTGCTTAAAAACATTTTCCATTCTTAGCACTGTTTTTGAACTAGTGTTGGTTACACCTTCTTCGGGTAAAAGCAGAACAGAAATTTGTATATGCTAGGATTCCACTTCCCTAGCAATAGAAAATAAAAAACATACTTTAAATATATAATATATATTTGTTTTAAAATTTTATAAAAAAAAATAAAATTAAAAAAATACTGAGAAATACTGACAATTAAAACAAATGATTTGCATTCAAATAATTACAATATCTACTGGTTTAAATGAATACTTTAAATTATTTCTTATTGCAACTCTAGCCTGTTTTTGCGCAATTAATTTAATTTGTTAAAGAAATTTTCTTTGTAAAGATTGATCCATGAAGAATGTTTATAAAGTAGGCCGTGCCGTGACCGAAAAAGACAGAGATACGAGTCATGCTGAATTAAATTCAAATTTGCATTAAAAAAGAAGAAGAATTTTACCCTTTGACAAGCCTAAAATTTTTCAAGGCCTACTCTAAAAACATTTTTTTATCCAGTACTATGTACCTCGCAAATAATCGTTTAAACTAAAGATAGTAGAGATATTGTTATGAATGCAGTGGTAATAAACATTAGCGAATGAGAGATAACTGCAGGTGCTGAATTGCATAACGTTGTATTACATGTGCTGCAGTGTATTAAGGTGGCGTTAGGTTTTAAAGCAACACGTTCTTCTTCACAGATGGTATGCTGAGCACAGCGTCTATGTATTGTTGTAATATTATTCTCTAAAAAAGAAAAAATCGAATAGGTTTGTAAACTTTTATTTTTCGTGTCTATTTTGTTTTAAATACGGACCTGATGTAAATGTTTAATTTCATTTTTGAACTCCAACCTTTTAGGCAGATATGTGAATAAGTGGAAAGGGGGACATTTTGAGCAATTCTTACAGAATTAAAATAATGATAAATACATTGTTTATAATTAGGTATACAGGGTGTACCAATAAAAACTCCCAGGACGGATATTTTGGTAAGTAATAGAGATATTTTAATTCTGTAAAAGCCAGTTTATAGAGCGCTAGGAGAGCTTCAGTTCTAGATATAAATTGATTTTAAATAGATCAATATGGAGATGGCGCTGCGCTCAATAATTTTTTTTCGATGGGAGGATCTCTCTTATGTAGCGCATCTTGTAAAAAATGCATTTTTAAGCAAATTTTGTTCTATGAACTAATTCGATAAATCTAGCTATTTTTTATATACAGCGTGGGTCACTCAAAACAGTTTCATCCTGTTTTTCGGCATTAATCATTGGATTTTTAGAAAATGTTGAAACAGGTCGATTTTTATTCCAAATTAAACACATTTTTACAATACAGTTATCTGTCATGTGTCAATCCCCTCCCTTCCACTTCTCCAACCTCTTAATTTTAAATAAGGAATGTACCATGTACGGCACATCATTAAAAAGGTTATTTTATGGGGAAGTCAGAAAGACAGTTTATTGCGATACTTTTAATTTTAGCGCCATCTATCGGCATAAAAAATCTGTAACGTATTATAAAGTGTGACACTTCATTTGAAAGCTAATTAAATTACTGATTCGATGCACTACAACATTAATATAAATATTTCGTTATTGCACTTGCAACAAAATAAAGTTAGCAATGTTTAAAACAATGTATGACTAATTTTCAAACTATTGCAAGTGCAATATAAATATTTATATTGATATTATGTTAATAATTAATGTTATGTGGTACATTGAATTAGTAATTAAATTTTCTTTCAAATAAGGTGTCACACCTTCGTAGTTTTTTATCCCGATAGAGGGCGGTACAATGAAAAGTATCACAATGAACAGTCATATTTCTTAATTCCCCATAAAATTACCTTTTCAATGATGAACTACACATTGTAGTATCACACTCTATAATACGTGGTAGTTTTTTATCCCGCTAGAGGGCGATAAAATTTAGGTAACGTAATGTACAGACATATTTCTGAATCCCCCATGAAATTACCTTTTTAATGATGTGCCATACATGGTACATTACCTATTTAAAATTAAGGTGTGAAGAAGTACGATGGAGGGGGTTGACACATGACAGATGTCTGTATTGTAAAAATGTCTTTAATTTGAAATAAAAATCGACCTGTTTTAGCATTTTCTTAGATTTCAATGATTATTGCTGAAAAACAGGATGAAACTGTTTTAAGTGACCCACTCTGTATATCAAAAATGGCTAGATATATCGAATTAGTTCATAAAACAAAATCTGCTTTAAAATGTATTTTTTACAAGATGCGCTACACAAGAGAGATCCTCCCATCGAAAAAAAATTATTGAGCGCAGCGCCATCTACATATTGACCTATTTAAAATCAATTTATATCTAAAACTAAAGCTCTCTTAGTGCTCTGTGAACTGGCATTTACAGAATTAAAATATCTCTATTACTTACCAAAATATCCGGCCTGGGAGTTTTTATTGGTATCATAATTCAGTAAATTGTTAAAATTTGATTTTTTTTTTTTTATTTTTTTGATTGTAGTTTAACAAAATTTAATTCATATTTTTAATAGTTCAATAGGTACTCCAAGAATACTTAATTTTTAATTAATCGTATTCAAAAATATTAATATTTAAGATGAAAATTGGAAGGACCGTAATAACAAAAATTCCTGAACTTAATCATTGTCAAAAGGCAATAAAAAAATGATTGAATAGAGAAAAAATGAGGATCTTAAAAAATAAATAAAAAGTACAGGTACACATTTAAAAAATAGCATATTCAATTTAAAGACAAATTTGATTTGATCGAATGCATAAATGTATTAAACAAAACTGAGTTTTTTTTTTTTTTTAAAAACTAAACATTAAAATCTCTTTTTAGTTCCCTGCATATTTCTCAAAAATTACCAGATAAATATTAAAAGCTAAATAAGTTCCTCAGCTGACTTCAAAAAGTGGCACGTGTTGAGGTAAAATTGCAAACGTTTTGAGGACAAATTACTTTTGGTTCCGATTTTACAAAAACAAGCCACTTTTCGCCAGGTTACAAAATTCATTTTTAGGGAACAAACCTTTCGTCGATACAAAAATGTTCGCAAAATCATTTTAGATTAAAAAAAGATCAAGCTCTTTCCCAAATTTTGTTGAAAATAGTAAATATCCAATAATACAGGAAATAGCAATTTCTCAATATCTGGACGCATATATTTCATAGGTCATATGACCTCTCCTACCACCAAGACGTAGTAAAACCTATTGACCCTCTTTCCCGCCTGTACCCAACTAGAAAGTCAGCTGAGGAACTAAATAACGAATGGTTTAAAATATACACACCTTTCCAAATATACTTTGCGCAAACAAAGGAGCCAGTACAATTTTGAGTGAGTACTTGCTTCACATTTAATTCGCAATGTCGTCCTGTGACTTCTTCACATTGGTAACAAGTTATGGCTGAACCTGAAATAACCCAAATTGAATCATTAATAATTTATTCACTGTCTAAAAACAATAAATATATGAAAATCAATGTATTGTCATGCGAGTCATTTTAGACCAGTCAGGTCATGATTTAGTTTCCTAACCCAGACAACACACCAAATCCTAGAGATATCCACAGAATATCTTTTGTGGATATCCAATATATCCACAGGATATCAGAAATATTCCGTGGATCTAATATGGATATCCAAATGTCCGTCTATATTCAGAATATAGAAGATATCCTAATGGATATCCAGCAAAATATTTAATGGGTATCTTCCAGACAATACAAGAAATCCCAGAGATATCCACAGAATATATTTTGTGGATATTCAATATATCCAATATGGATATCCAACCAAATGTCCGTCTATATCCCAGGATATAGAAGATATTCGGATATTGTCACGTTAAGTGGTTTGTTGGGCAAACCAATTAATCGTGGGGTACGCCACTGCGTATTTCTGATCGCCCAAACGATCTTCCAGTCGAGGAAGATCTTTGTGCCACCCGAAAATACTCACTGGAGAACCTTTCTTATGATTTATTACGCTTGGCTTGGCTTTACGCTACTGGGGAAGGAATAAAAGTCACTGCATAAAAAACTGCAAATCTTTAATAAATACAAACTAAAATCCCCTGAACAACCCAGAAATCCCCAATATTATAATACACCCCAAATATACAATATATACACTACAATGACTTTAGAGACCCAACTGGTTACTTTTCTCAGAAATACCTTTTTTATTTTATTTTATTTTATTTTTTATTAGATTTATAAAATACTCTTACCACATGCTTTAACAGGAAGCTTGAATGTCGCGATTTTTTATTTTTATTACTGTAATACAGCAGAGTATTACCTACTACCGATTTATGTCACAGCCGAAGAATAATTTTTTCAATTACTATTTAATTTAATAAATACATTTCCAAACTAACGTGTATTTTTATCAGTGGCATGGTGAACCCATGAGGACGGGTGGCACACCATTTTTAAGGCGCCAATCCAATATTGTAAATACCTTTTTACAAAAATATAAATAAAAGAGGTAGTTTTTGCAGGGGCGACTCAAGCACACTCCTAGACACGCCACTGATTTTTGTACAATAACTACTGACCTACTCTTAGTTTTGTTGATATATGTTAAGTCCAGGACGGACGAATTGCTCTTTGTTGGGAGCCAGTTTTTGATATATGTAAATATAGCCAAATCCACTTATTTTTTGGTAATCTATCTGAGGAAGAATTTGTAACACACATTTTTGATAGACCCTGTATATGTATTTTCTTTTCAAAGGAAAATTCCCCATTTCAGAACGACCTTTATAATTATTTCTGACAAATAGAATGATCTGGATACTTATCATTCCGTAAATCACAATCTTTTGGTTGGGTTAGGGACTGGTTACCAAAGGCGTACCCAGCGAGGGGTAGGGAAGGGATATTGTCCCCCTAGACCCTAGATTTTTATGATAAAAGATAAAAATCATTCACCTAAAGTAGGGAAAACATAAAAAAAAAACAATAAAGATAAACAACTACTGTACTACAAATTTATGGAATGTGGTTAATAACTTATAAAAAGAAAAGTAAAACTGTTGAGCTCTTTTTATTGGTCTGCCCCTCCCCCCCTAGTTCAGATCCTAGGTACGCTTTTGCTTGTTACCATACCCACACAATATTACAATTTCAGTTATTTTTATTTAACAAGTTAAACTAGGTAATTAACAATGCAGTATTTATTGTTTGTGACATGAGTATTGTAAACCAAACCAATAAATGTCAATAGAAACCTACCATGTTTATTAATCCAATCCTTTCAATAAAATCTGGTCAAATAAAAAAAATGTTATACTTAAAATGATATTGATTTCTTTAAAAAACCGAAAATTTCGCACTACCTATTTTCTTGTATATGAAACAATTTTAACAGAATTTTTAAAATAATCCATATTAAATATTAGATCTCTTAAAATAAAAACAAAAAAAGCAAAAAAATATGCAAGCCTTCATAAGCATCTGCAACCGTTTCGATTCCCAAAATTTTGTTAAAATTGTTCCATAATTAATGAAGAAAACAGGTAGGTAATATGTGAAAGTTTAAGTTTTTTAGAGAATATCGTTTTATGTAGGTACATAATTTTTTATATTTGACTAGCCCACTTACAATAGCACTATCAATATATTGTCAGAGTAATCGGGTATACATTAGAAATCTTTTTTTTTTTTTGTGGACGCACCTTAATTATTGGCTCTTAAGAGAATAATGTTGTGAATTATTGCGTAATATCTATTTGTTAATATCTGATTATTGCTTTAATTTAAACAAAACTTATTTCACTTACCTAATGGCACATTTCTAGCAAAAACAAATATCAAAAACGTAACACAAAAAATATTAACCTTCATCTTGATTTTTGCGAATGAATTATTTGTAAGAACAATCTGAGAAAAATTTTCATTCGGCAAGTAAGAAGTATACCTGCAAATTTGACTGTTTTGGTGATGATTGATAAAAGTTGGGTATGTTACATGATAAGATTAGATAAGTAAATACAGATACATTATCTATCTGTGAGGTGATGAATGTATTTTATTATGACGTTATAATTCTTAAAAAAATGTGATGTGTATTTATATTGAACATTCGCAGCTGCTGTAACGGTTTATCATATCCGTATCCCAACACAAACTCCATTTTTACGTGAGGATAAAGCTATTAATAAAATCAAACCTCACTGTGTTTTTCTTCAAACTCTACCCTCAAAGTACAAAGTTACTGTTATTTAAACTAATTATGTACAAAAATAATCTGAACAGATTAGTAAACAAACGTTTGATTATCAAAAAATCATTAGGGAACCAAATTAGAAATTATTTTTTTAAAGAAATAATACAAACATATTTAGTCATGCATACTCGATAAAGACTGGATCTTTGTATGAGTTAAATAACAAGAAAAAAAATTATTAAAAAATACAAAATATATATAATGTGACAGGCTTCTGGTTCACCTACAGTGAATCAGCGAGTCTGTGTGGCGCTATGAAGGTGATTCCCGAATAGGGGTTGCTCAGGCGCCAGTTTTGGTATCGCAGTATGCTCTGCGACCCTGTGGTACACCAGAGTGTACTCAAGGTGAACTCAGTGGAGGTAAATAATTTCAGGCGGTCACTGCTAGGTAGCCACTATACTAGAATAAAGAAAAATAAAACACTTATCTCCTTTACACCTCGTAGCCTACGGTACCCTGAAAGAGAACGGTTAAGAACCAGTAATAAGAGAAACACAGGAATAGGTAATAAAATATATATTTACAAAAAACTAATACAACGGTAATTAAATATGAACGGCTCCCTATATGCGAGAAACTTATTAAAAATAAATTATTACCAATGAAAACTAATTAAATATTAACGGCTTCCTATATGCGGAAAATTTATTAAAAATAAATTATTACCAATGAAAACTAATTAAATATTAACGGTTTAAAGTCTCTCTCATGTAGACATCTGGTAGTCCATAGCTTCTACAAGAAAGAAACTCTTTCCACGAGCTGTTATAAAGACTAGGGGCTGAAAAAGCTCTGATTATCGACGGGGGGAAGTAAGCTATCACCCCCTGATTAACGCGAAAATGGACGAAGGGTGCGAGTGCCCCGGATTTAAATCCAATTTACTTTATTACCTTGTTAGGTACTAAGGAAATTAAAAGTTCGTATTACCTTTTACTAGTAATAAAATGCGATGGTTAACGTAAAAATTATTTTGAGATTTGCCAAAAGGTGATCAAGACGGTGTGTGAATTAGTTTTATAGAAAACGTCAGGCTTCGTTCAATAATTAATTGTTGACGGGAAACGGAATGATTCAAATATAATTGAATGAATAAATAAAAGAAAAGAGAAACTTACAAGAAAAATACTGGGTGCTTCTTATAAAAAATTGCCAGCTGTTTCCCACTAACGGCCATATGCACCATTCTTCTGTTAATGGTTATCAGAGAGTTAACTACATAACTGACTGTTAAATTGACAATTTTGTATTCACCATTACAACATACGACTAACAATCTGTTAAAGGCGTTGTTAATTAACAAACCAAATTTGGCCTGTTAATTTTACTTATCAGACTATTTTAATTTTACTTGTTTATTTTGAAGGGCTATATATGGTTTTATAGGATATTGACAGTAATATGTACGCAACAGACTGATTTCTTACTGAAACTAGTAAATAGATGGTACATAGATGGTGCATAGCAAATTCTGTTAACACACTGTTATTTTTTATACTACTGTTAGATAACAGAGGACTTAGCTGGACAATGGTGCATATGGCCGTAAGGGATGAAATGAAAAATACTGGGCTTGAATCAAAATTATTTCACTTGTCGGACGGGTGTCCCAAACTAATTGTAAATAAAAAAAAATAAGTGGTTTCCTACCTTTAGAAAAATAAACGGGGTTGTTCAATATTCTTTCGATATTACGGGCACTCACGGAGTATTTCACTAGGCACTATAGGAGAGAGAAGAGTTTACGGCTGCCGGAATTCAAGAGAGTGTAATTCCCAGATGTCATTGAATTTATGCTTTTCGGTAAACCTGAGTGATGGGATACCACTACTACAGCTGACTGTTTACAATTTAAAAATAAAAAATATCCTTCTAGTACCTTGACAAATAAAGGTAGATAATCGGTACGAAATCGACTCTACAAAATGCCCATTCGGATTTCGGCAAATATAGGAATATTTTAATCCACGAGGGTACTCGCAATTGTTGAAAAACGGTAATTCCTGGGAAACAGAAATTACATGTCCTCAGGCGGGAATTAATTGAAATATACATTTTTAAAATTAATTGAGAGCAAAATTTAGTGACTTTGTCAAAATAATAACACAGTAAACTAAAACTAAAGCCTACACAGAACACGAGGCTAATGGCCGTAGTAGTCGACGCCGATGACACCAAATAAAAAAAAATAAAAAAAAAAAAAAAAAAAAAAAAAAAAAAAAATAGATAGATATAATATCATATTCCAGAGATATTTGTAGAAATATTGCAAAGGTGTGGGCATTCAATTAAGTCATGAATAGTTTCAGGAGGTATTTCAGCTATATGTATTTTTTAAGGCCCTTTTAAAGTGTAATTTATTTGTAATATTTAGGATATCACGTGGTAGATATGAAAATAATTCATGTCCTAGATACTCATGTGATTGTTGTCCTATAGATTTATTTGTTGGAGCTGGTAAGTAGTTATAATTTTTATTTCTGCTATTATAATGATGTTCATTTAATCTTAGAGTATGTTTATTTTTGTGTTGTTCTAAAGCACTTTGTAAGAAAAATAATTGCCGAGGATCTAGAACTCCTATGCCATTATAAAGCGTGTTTGTGGGGTAAAGCCTATTCTTTTTAAATTAAATGTTTTTAAAAGTCTCTTTTGACAAATCATAAGATGAGTTTTTTAACAGCGCCCCGGCTACTATTTCATAATATCGAGATTCAACAAGCGCATAATAAACAGTTTTTAGCTGTGTAAAGTTAAGTATATTCTTTAGGCTGTTGAATTTATAGATAACGTATTTTTTTCTGGAGGTACTCAATATGTTTGTCACACGTAAGGTGACTATCCAGGACTACCCCTAGATATTTGAATTTATATGTTACTTTTAATTGAAAGTAAGATTACTGTATATTGAACGACCAGATATGTTAGCAGAGATGGTTAAAAAAAATGTTTTACTCTCATTTATTGTTAGCAGGCAGTTTTCAAACCAGGATTTAATTAATTGAAGGTCTTTTTCGACTTTTGACTTTAAATCTTTCCATGTGTTATCTGTATATAAAATTACCGTATCATCAGCGTATGTAATAATGTTGCCTGTACTTTTAATAAAAAATAAATTGTTTAAATAGGGTTGAATAATATAGGACCCAGCACTGTGCCCTGCGGTACCATATACTCCACATCCCTTAAATCACTGTATATATTATCAAATTGAACACGCTGAGGTCTTTTAAATAAATAGCTTCTAAAAAATGTCAGTGTTTAGTCCTCCAATATTTTTAAGTGACTCAAGGAGCAAAGCATCGCTAACTGTGTCAAATGCCTTTGATAATTCTATGAAAACACATAGATCAGGCCGGCTGCTATCTACAGATTTATACATTTCTTTGAGTTGAGATACCTTCTCTGAAATGGAATTGATTACTAGATATAACACTGTATTTATTTAAGTATTCACATAGTCTAGTTATTAAAACTTTTTCAAATATTTTGGAGAAATTAGTTATTACGTAAATGGTACTTTGATTTAGGTACCTTGCCAAATAATCTAACTGCCAGTAGCACTTAAGCGAATAAGTCATGTTTTATTAAAAGAAAAATATTTGATAATTTTTTAAAAAATAATTTATTCCCAAAACATATTACATAGTTAAATAATTTATATTTCAACGAAGGTGTACCCAAACGCTACTAAAAATGGTGCAAATAATTACAGGCAATATCAAAGCTTCATTTATTTGTCCTGATCCAGGTTTTGATCCTACAGGTTTCGATACTACTCCAGGATGATATCCTCCCATTCCAGGAGATGGTCCCGCAGATCCAGGCTTATTAGGGGCACCTGCAGGTTGCGATCCGTTAGAAGGCTTTTGAATTTCAATGTAGTCAGTGTTGCAATAATCAGAATTGCAAATAGAGCATTGTTTGTAATATCCGGTTAGAGCCTGACAACTTGAAGCGTTTGCGCAATTTCTGCTAATGTTATCTAAAAAATAGATTTTTTAATGCAGAATTGTTTTAATAATAATACTGATCACAAGTAGGGATACTTACTGTCAGTTATTACTGTCACGCAACTTGTGAAATTTCCCTGTAAAGTGCAATTGAATGATGCCATAGAAGATACATTTCTTTCACAGGTGCTCGACGAATTTATTGCTGCTGTACATTGGTAGCATTGTATAGATTCACCTAAAAATCATTAAAAAAAAACACTTAAAAGTAATAATGAAAGCATCGTCAAAAAAAAATGGTTGCCAAAAATCAAAGAACTACAACAATCAATGTGTAGATTGTATGCGTAGATGTACGAAGATAAGACAAAAACGAATAAAAAAAAATTTGGAAACGATAGAAAATGACAGAAAACGATAAAAAACGATAGCAAATGATAAAAACGATAGAAAATAGCAAAAAATTATAAAAAATGCCAGAAAATGATATGAAACGATAAAAAAACGATAGCGAACGATAGAAAATGATAAAAAATTATAGAAAATTATATTAAATTATAGAACATGATAGAAAATGATAGAAAATGATATAAAATGATAGAAAATTATAGAAAATGATAGAAAATTATAGAAAATAGTAGAAAATGATAGAAAATGATAGAAATTGATAGAAAATCATAGAAAATGATAGACAATGATAGAAAATGATAGAGAATGATAGAAAATGATGGAAAATGATGAAAAATGATGAAAAATGATAGAAAATGATAGAAAATTATAGAACGATAGAAAATTATAGAACATGATAGAAAATATAAAATGATAGAAAATTATAGAACATGATAGAAAATAATAGAAAATGATAGAAAACGATGGAAACGATGGAAAACGATAGAATACAATAGAAAACGATAAAAAAAAACTATAAAAAAAGATAAAAAACCGATAAAAACGATAGAACACGATAGAGCACGATAGAAAACGATAGAAAATGATAGAAAACGAAAGAAAACGATACAAAGCAAAAGAAAACGATAGAAACCCAGAAAACCAACTGACGACATTTGTACGTTACTATTTGGTCATCACTGACGTCAGGATGACTTCCAAAATAGCGTCCGAATGACGTAATTATTTCTTTCTTAGTCACAGGCGAATGACGTTATGACTTCAAAAATACGTCTTACAAGGTAGTCTGACGTCTTACTAACGTCGAATTATATTTTTTTTTTAACAAATTTTACATATTTATGACCAGTTGCAGTATACTTCATTAAAGTTAACCGTTTATTACATTTTAATTGAAGGAATAGTTGGTATTAAAATATAAAATGTCACTATTGGAGATGTTAATTAAAATGTAATCAATGCTTAGCAACAATCAAGCTTTCTGCAATTAGCCTTTAACCTTAAATTTTTGTTAATTTTCATTAAAGAATAGAGGTGTAACAAAAACGATAGAAAAGGATAGGAAACGATATAAATCTATAGAAAACGATAAAAAACTATAGAAAACGATAGAAAACCATAGAAAACGGTAGAAAACGATGAAAAACGACAGAAAAAGATATGAAACTATATAAAACCTTGGAAAACGATACAGGACGATAAAAAACGATGAAAGCGATAAAAAACGATAAAAAAAACAATTGAAAGCGATAGAAAACGAAAAAAATCGATACAAAACGATAAAAACGACACAAAACGTTACAAAACAAAAGAAAACGATAGAGAACGATAGAAAACAATAAAAAAGGGTAGAAAAAGAAATTGAACTTAAAAAAGAATGGTCAGCAATAATAGCAACAGAAACCAATTAAGAAAAATATTATAGAAATAGGAAAGAATTTAAGAACAGATTAAAGTTTATAAAATAGGTACAATGCAAGATCTAGAGGGATTGATGGTTGGCAAAGTCGAGAAAAAAATTATAAGCAATAATTTTGTTAGATACCTTGTAACTGGTGTGTGCATCGTGGATCGTGGCACGTATAGATTCAGGATTGTCGTTAAAAGTTAAGAGAAGGTCAGTGAAAAAAGTTATATCAATATCAACCTAGTATAAGACTTTTAGTATTTTTATATCTATATTTTCCTTATTCTTTAATGATTTTATGTCTATTACATTCATAGGCTGTTTCCTATAATGTTCCCAGGTTCGTGAAATAGTATAAAATGGCGGCACTCATAGTCTTCATAATTGTGCCAAAGACAAAATAATAACGAACAAGTTGGCCACATTTGGAGCAGTTGGATTTATGCAAATTAATGTTTTTTGCCAATAACATTTCATGTATTTAAACTGTTTTTTCTTTTTAATTATAATTATTTCATTTGCTAATTTTGTTTTATCAAGTGACCCACAGTTCCTATAGAAAAGTTACAAAGGAGTAACTATCAAATATAACGTCATGGTGAACGTCTCAAATAACGACATAGGTGACATTAAAACAACGATATAAAAACGGCATAAGGACGTTATAAAGACTACTAGAAAACGTCATAAAGACGTCATATTTAGACGTGAAAAGGACGTCTAAATATGACGTCATATGGGCTATGACATATTCATTTTACCGTCTTTATTACGTTAGTTTTCAGAGGATAAATGACGTCCTGTATGACGAAAATAAGATGTCATAATGACGTCAGTCTGCTGCCTGGGTACTTTTGCGGTATTTAAACAATTTAAAAAAACTGAAAAATATTTGATATACAGTTTTTTTCATAAAGTTGGATCCATAATATAGGAATTTTTTAATATTACGTTTTTTTTTAACTTAAAATAGCCTATAATATGTTGGCTAGGTACTGCATTAGTTATCTGTTAATTTTTTTTTTGAAAAATCGTTTAAAAAATTTTTTTAATGTGAATTTGACTAAAAAGTAACATCAGTAGCCAACTTTGATATGGGCTATTTTAACTTTTTAATTAAGCAGAGGTGATTTATGGCACATACTGTATTCCTTATTATAATTTTGTAATATAAATACTGAGCGATATTTGCTACAAATATACGTTTGTCGACCGAAAGAATGTTGTTCTATAAAAACAGTTAATCGGCGGGTGTACTTTAACTTTTTATAACTTTTATTTGTTATACATTTTTTCTTTGTGAGGGGGTCAAAACTAATCTTGTCACCGGCACCGATAAGAAATTCACAGGTCCAGCTCTAAATAGGATCGACACGGGGCTACACAACACAGAAAGTTCAAAAGGCAAGTTAGGTATAAAAAAGATCAAAAGATACAAGTATGAAAAGTAGTGTGAATTTGTGAACCATATTAGGTCAAAGAAATAAAATAATAGTACATATATTATGTAACCAAATATTATTAAGGCAGGAATTAATAATATAAAACTAAATTCTTAAAGAAAATAAGAGATAAGTATAATAAAACAATAGCATGGTAAATAATGAAGAATATAATAATTTAAATATTAAATTATCAAAATAACTGCAATTTCATATTTATAAAATCTTCACAAATATAATAATTAATATTCAAATATAAATATATGCTTACCTCCATTAAATACTAGAAATAATATAAAAACACTCGGTATCAACCAAATACTACTGTTCATCTTTCTAAAAGTGTTCAACTGCGTCTGAGTTCTATGCAGTTGCTCGAAAAATATGTTATTATTAATAAAGAATTGAGGCCTTATAAAGTTTCTCTAAACAATCATAAACTTAATCCAAAGATAACGAAGTTTACCAAGAGCATATTTGTGTACCAAATAAAATACACCGATCCTACGTGATGCTATTAGAACAATTTTGTATTAGGTATAACGAGTCTTCAACAATACCTGTATCACGTGATCTGGTAAAACAAGAAATTTAATGAAAATGGGCGTTCTTTTTTAAATCACTTTTTTAAAAAATTAGAAGCAATGAATTAAAAAATCAAAATTCTGGCCTGCACTATGTAGTGTATTAAAAGTTAAGCTAATTAGTGAGTCTGTTTTATGAATTTTTTTCAGTTTTAAATTGTCACTCTCTACAGTAATTATCTCAATACAATTAAAAACCATTTAGATATTGGAGTGGCCTGAAAAACAATCAATTAAAAATATGCCGAATTTAGTCATAATAAAATAATTAGGCATTTCAACGACCTGTCAAAAAATCTGATGTGTCCAACACATGACTTTCCTATCTAGTTATTACAGGCTTTTTCCGTTTATTGTGTACAACCTATTGCAGCATCTCTATAAATGTTTAGAGGATAAACTAAATATATACATTGTCCACATACATCTACCGCGAAACATTTTTCTATAGATATTCATTGAAAATGAAAATACTGAAAAATTTAAATTTAGCACTTTTCCTACAATTTTTCCATTACGGTCCATTTAAAAAAAATCATGTATGAACAAATATTATAGAGATCGATATCGCAAACAACTTTTATTTCAACAATTTTCATAAAAATCAGAATTTTGCACATTTTGTCAAATTTCTCGAATACCGACCATTTCAGGAAATTTTTACATAAGGCAAAAATTATAGATAATAATATTAGAAGTAACTTTTATTTGAACAATTTTCTTCTCCAAACATAAATAACAGATATATTCCATAAAATATAAAAACGGCCTCCCATAAAGTACCCCCCCAGATGTTCCGACTTTGTCCAAAATCTAATCATTTCACGTCAGGCCGAAATAGAACTTAAGTTTAAAATTTATTGATTTTTTCTTTATCCGTTTTTGAGTTTTCTTCAAATTTCGAAATTTACACATTTTCTCAAATATCTCGAATACGGTCCATTTTAGAGAAATTATCTATGGGACAAAAATTATAGAGAATTATATTACAAACAAGTTTTGTTTGAACAATTTTTATAAAAAAAAATATTTTTTTACATTTTGTCAAATTTCTCGAATACGGACCATTTTAGGAAAATTTTGTAAATAACAAAAATTATAGATCATAAAATAAGAAGTAACTTTTATTCAAAAAATTTTCTTCCCCAAACGTAAATAACAGATATATTTCATAAAATATAAAAATCACCACCTATAAAGTACCCCCCCGGATGTTCCGACTCTGCCCAAAATCTAATCAGCTCATTAGACGCTGGAATAAAGCTTAAGTTTGAAATTTGGTATTTTTCCGTGTATCGGTTCATGAGTTATGCGTTATACAGACACACACACACACACACACACACACACACACACACAGACATCATCGCGAAAATAGTCAAAACGGATTCAGGGGACCTCAAAACGTAAAAATGCGTCGAAAACTCGAGGTCGAAAAAAATCATGATTCCTATACTTTCCTTATATCTGTATACAGATAGGAAAGTAAAAATAGGTGCCAGTGGGAAATTCTTGTATATTTAAGGGGGTAGCGACATAGTCTTGCAACTTGGACACTATTTTTATTCGAAGTAGTACTCGCCAAGCCTGCCAATTTATGAAAAAATGTATAGGTGGGTTTTTTAAATATTATTTTTATTGTGTTTGACATGAAATATTTAAATGTAATCCATTATTCATGATTTTACGTAAAGTAGATAGAAAACACCATGTGTCGCCACCCTTAGATATACCAAACCTGCCCACTGGTAATTCATTTGTTTGGAATGCCTAATTGTGTTACTATTAATAAATAAAAATGTATGCATGCATATATTATCTCCCTAATAAAGTAGTTTGCTATGGTTTCGTTATTTGCGGAACTAAATTTTTTTAATCCATTCGGACTAAAATATTTTAGTCCCAAGTGAGTAAAAGTGGCACTTGAGTCCCTAAAATGAGGAAGTAAAATGCAATCTATGAGGTACAAAAAAGGTTTTCCGTCCCTGTTCTGTAGATTATAATGATTATGAGAAGCTTCTAAAACATTTGCACAAATACTTATTTATCTTTTTCCAGACAATATTCATAAACTATATTGACATTAAAAATTCAAGGTGAATAGTGTAAATAATCAAGCAATATTTTCAGAAATACATATTTTTATTTGCATTCAAATGTAAATAAAGTAGATAAAAATGTCATCTAAAAACAATCTTTTTATAACTTTAAAAATACAATCTACTTTTATTAGTATTTTAAAACGAAATCATGAAATCAAGTGAAGAATATAAAATCCTATAATCACTATTATTACTGTAAATTTTATGTTTTCACTTGAATTGCATAGATCTCTATCTGAACACGTCGTGCAATCAATTAAAGCGTTCCTGTTATCATTATATTTAACTGCGACTCTAGCACAAACGTCAAATGGACGACATGATCTGTGGACCCATTTCACGCCGTCATCTGAAAAAATAAAATATCAATAAAGTCAAAATATAAAACCGTAACAGTCGGAATATTTCTCAAAAAAATAATCAGTGTGTTTGAGAATGAAATATACCTACATACTTTTCAAATGTCTTAAATTTAAGTACTTTGACATAATGTTTTATGTGGCCTTATAGTTAGCTAACCATTAATAATAAATGACTAGTTACCTAAATAACAGAAAACAAAAATAGTGAAATATATTCATGTCTTTACTGAGTATATGGAATACTACAAGGCATCGTACTGGGCGTTCTGGGACTATTGTTTAGTGTTTACATAATATACAGGGTGTTATTGAAATACACGTACATATTAAAACTGGGTATTGCGCAGATCCCCACTGAATGTAGAAAAATATTATTTTTTAAAAATACCCCTTATTAAGGGAGTTATTAATTTTTGAAAATTAATTCTAAAACAAACGTACTTCACTGATATGTTGAGGATGACCTATATAAATTAGGTTTATTTACCTATTTTAAACATCAACAGTAATTAATATGCAAGTTTTTGTCAGATGATAAGAAAACTAGTCTAGTAAGAAATAACCATGTTGCCAAGATTTTCGAATTAATTTCTATTTCCGAAGACTGGTTTTTACTACCCTCGTTATCAAAAAACTAGAATATTTGATAAATGATTGTTTTTAAACTATACATTTTTGAAACTATTGATTATTAAAATTTTAGTTGATTTACGAATCTGGCTAACACGAGCGCGTCATTTCCAAGTTGGTAAAAAGTGTTGTTACGATTACTTTTAAATATTTTTTACGAATATTGAACTTACGGATATAGTGCTGGTTTATGGGGCAGCTGGAGAAAATTCTCGGCAAGCACAAATCCTGTACGCGAACGGTTTCCAAATCGGAGAATTCCGGACTGTCGTACGTTTATTTCAACTGTTCAGCATCTAAGAGACCATGGAAAATTTGAGAGTGTCAATGCAGATCGAGGGAGAACAAGAACACAAAGAACATTGGCGGTCGAAGAAGAAATATTGGCAGCTGTTGAAAACCGGCCTCAATTAAGTTGTAGAAGACTAGGTCTTGAAATTGGAGTGTCCTCATTTGTTGTGTGGCGGACACTTAAAGAACAAGGTTTACATCCTTATCACATCCAAAAAGTTCAGGCCTTATATCCAGGTGATGAAGAAAAGAGAGTGGAGTTTTGTGAATGGATGATTCAAAAATGTGTTGATATTCCTGATTTTCTAAAAATATTATTGTATACTGACGAGGCTTCATTCACTCGTGATGGCGTGTTCAATATGCACAATACGCATATTTGGAGTGATGAAAATCCTCACGCCATTAGGGAAACTGGGCATCAAAGAAAATTTTCAATAAATGTTTGGGCTGGCATAATAGATCAGTATTTAATCGGGCCTTATGTTCTCCCGAACAGATTAAATGGGCCAGGATATCTCCACTTTTTAGAAGATATTTTGCGAGTACTCCTAGAAGAGATACCGTTACAATTAAGGCAACGGATGTGGTACCTACTAGATGGCGCTCCTCCTCACTCTGATTTAAACGTACGGCAGTTTTTGAACATTAGATTTCCTCAAAAGTGGATAGGCAGAAATGGACCTACTAAGTGGCCTCCGAGATCTCCGGACTTAAATCCATGCGATTTCTTTTTGTGGGGTCACATGAAACAACTGGTTTATAATGAACCTATTAATAGTGTTGAACAATTAACCAATAAAGTTAATGCGGTAGCCGAGGAACTACGACAAAATCCAAGACTAATTTCTAATGTTCAAAGTTCTTTGGAAAGACGATTGCAAGTGTGTGTAAATAATAATGGACGGCATTTTGAACAATTACTGTAATAAACTTTATTTTGAAATAATTGGTTTTGCTACGGCAACAGTGCAATTTCTATGGGTAAGTCCAATTTCGATTTATTTTACTTCTTTAAATATGGAAACTAGTAGGTCGGAAAAGGGGACTCTTCCCCAATATTTAAATTTTAGAATTTGAAGTTAAAATTGGTGCCAATCGTTTTTGGTCATTACATACTATTCCCCATTTTAATATGTACGTGTATTTCAATAACACCCTGTATACATTTGGTATTGTAACTGAAAACTGAAAATAACATAACATAAAATTATCAGATGGTAAATCTGCCATTTTGTTACTAGATGGAGTTATAATCTGCATTTCAGAAATAAGTGGAGTTACTCATTTTGATATTTACACTGACGATAAATACATTTGGTATTGTAACTGAAAGTAGCACAATTGGTTTTGTTGACGACACCACCATTAATTATACAGATGAAAATTGAAAGGTTTCAAATATAAAAACAGTAATATTTGAATTAAAATTGATTTAATCGTAAAAAAGAACAGCCATTTGGTATGACCAATGTACAAAAGATGACACTTTATATCAGTTTTAACTGTCAGGACGTTCTTTTTTTGTATTTGCGTAATTTTTTTTATTACTGTAATTCTATTGTACACCGTAAATGCAAAATAAACTATTATTATTATTATTATTATTATTATGTATGTATCAAAATCTATTTTAAATAGGTATAGTAAAGAATTACATGATACATAAAATTAGGAAACCTTAAGGGTTAGTTCACCTGTAGTGGTGCTCTTCCACTAAAACCTTATTCTATTTTAAATAACAATATTAATAATTACACTAATTCTAACTTAAACTAACCTAATCTAATTTAAAATAAACATTTTAGTTGAAATACTTAAATAATTACGATGTGGATACAGAATTTTGAGCGCCCCAGAGATTCTTAAATGAATATTTTCATTCATAAAAGAATATTGAGCCTTATTTCCAATTGAGTATCATCGGCATACATATATGTAGAGCAATTACGAGCGAACTTAGTGAATTGGCTAGGATATACTGTAAATAGTAGAGGCCCTAAAACTGATCCTTGGGGTACTGCAGAGGACACATTTCGGGGCAAAGACAATTTTTCACCCAGTTTGACACTTTGAATTCGTTGGTATAAATATGATTTAACTAAGTTGACTGAATCATGGCACACACCACACCACATTTTTCAGCCAACTTTCACTAATCGAATTATTTCCTGACATATGTTTTCTTACTCGATTTGGCAACACCGCATTTATAGAAACTAGACACATCAATTGTCATTAAAAATAATTTAGTGATTATTTATTTTTCTAACAAACTAAAAATGAAAAATAAGAAAATTTGATCGTTTATGAAAAAATTTGGTACGGTTTATTGCTTTATGAATGGTCTTATATTGATATTTAGCCGTTTCTACAACAAGAAATCAGTGAAAATGGTTTATTTTACATTTGTTTTATGATGGAGACCCGACAACAAATTTTAAGGATTTTGGATTTTAAGGTAAATTTTTTTTTTTTAAATAAGTGTTAGCGAACCCAAAATTGTTATGTATAGTGTGTTTCAAAGTGTATAGAAACTCTTTATAACGTTTCAATAGTTATATCCGCCGTTCGAGTGTCGGCGTATAATACCGAAATGGTTGATAACATTGGGATCCTGAAACAAAGTGGATATATGATACCGTTTATTATTAGTTATGTCTAGTGATTTTAATTCTTTCCATAACTCTTTACCAATTTTATTTCTAGATATGTTATTAAAATAATCTCTTTTACGTTGTATTATTGTATGGTTAGTAATGTTCCTTAGATTTTTATACTGTTGCCAGTTATGTGGTGTACGATATTTCTTAATTTTAGCTTTAGCCCTATCCCTTTCTCCCATTACCCTCTGGATTTCTAGTATCAACCAAGGAGCTTTCTTTTTTGTTATTCTGGAAGTTTTAAATGGTATATGTGTGCCAAAAAGATTTAGCATTATGTTATTAAATGTTTCTATTTTATTATCAATTTGGTAAATATAATATATTAGATTTAAATGTGCCTACAAGAAGTCGGTGTAAAACATTTCAGCATTAAAATTTTTAAAATCTCTATAAATTACAAATTTGGGCTCAATCTTTGGTTTTCCACATTACATTTAATTTTACATCCTATGCATTCATGAAATGAGATATTTGATTACGTGACAAAAGTAGAGTCGACAATACCTTATTACTTATTTACACTAGGCATACATACTATTTACACTACAGTTAGATTAAAGAGATAATATAAATAAAATCACTGAAAAATTCTTTCTACGCCATTTTCGGTTTTGGCAAAAACATTTCCATGGATTTTCCAGGCATTTTTAAAACCATATTTTTCTAAAGCACTTTTTACTATTTTTAATCTTTCCGTCGTTAGATCTTTTATTATTATGCCACTTCCCTTCAACATCCTTTTCTTCTTATAAATTGTATTTTTTTAAAGAGATAGAAAATTCAACAACGACATATGTCTTGGCCGTCCATTTGTCGGTTGTCCTACTCTGTATGCAACGACAGGTCCATCTTCACGATTTAATTTCAACTGACTAGTGAAAAGATGCTTAACCATATCCAATGTATTTTCGTTTTCTAATTCATTGAGTCCCATTGACCTAATATTACTCCATTTTGATTACTGTTGTATGTTAGTTACTGATTTGTTGTTTTAATTTTTGTTGGTCATCGGATTCAGTAATATTGTTGGAATTACTTTCTGTTGATTTTGGCAATTCTATCTCTGCTTCAAGAGATTTAATTTTCGCATCATAATAATTAAATTTTTCTGCAAACTTTTTGGTAATTGTTTTAATAATATCACCACATATTGCATTGGTTACACTATCAGATTTTAAAGCGTCAACAAGAGATAGTTCAAACTCAGTTTGCTGCCTGGTTGGCATTTTATTAGGAAAAATACAGGCCTTTAGTGAAAATCAATAGCTTTTCAGTTATTTAAGTATAGGTAGTTGTGATTTCTAACTCTAGTCTAACTATAGACTGCTTTCATTCGCAATTACACATGCCCACTTTTGTTTCTTGCTTCGGGGAAAGAAATGACAGTTCGGCAACGTCGTATTAAAATTTATACTGGTATTACTAAAGTACTGAGCTTTTATCAAAATTAATTAGTTTGTAGTTTTTTGTAATATATCTGAATATATTAAAATAGGTTTAAAAACTAATTATTTTGTAATACAATTTATTGCAAACACGATAGTCCAATGAACGTAGAAATGTTTGTTAGTGCACTTTTCAAAATTTATTTAGTCACAATAACTGTTAGGTATTTACCTTTTTATTTAATTCATAAACCAATTTTTGTATATTCAATTTGACAATTGATTAATAATTATTTTCATTTTTGTATCATAATGAAAATGGCTACAAAATTATTGTTTCACGAAAAATCAAAAAGTATTTATATGAATGCCCAAGAAGATTATTTAACTTAGGCAAATAATAAAATAAGTTATTTGTTGAAATACATTCAAAATGTTTGGTAAATTCTACTAACAATGTTACAGGCATTGGGGTCTATTCTGTAAAAATTTCTTTATATTTAACGGCCTTTAAAAATATTTTCTTCTTTAATTCGGTCACTATTTAAACGGATCTTTAAAATACATTAGAGGATTATCTTAAAGAAATCTGTTTAAATAATGATAGAAGTAAATTAACGAATACGAAAATATTTTTATAGGCCGCCAATATTTTTAAAGGCCCTTAAATATAAAGGAATTGTTACAGAATAGACCCCATTGTGTGGTTTCTTTTAAAGTGTACTGCAAACGGTCCGAGATCCAGTGGAACAGTTGATTATCAAATTATTCATCGCGTAAAACTTTTCAACTTCCCACTGGTCATCTAATACTCGAACAGATCTAACACATACACAACTGTTGGAAGTAATTTTAAAGGCGAGATAAATGGTAAACAAAATTGCCTCAGGGCACCAATCGTAACCTCTTTGTAGCGGTGATATTCGTAGCTAGCCCGCCAGAAGTAAACTGTAATCACCAAACAGTATCTAGTATTGAGGAATGCCACTAGGTGGCGACAGTAAATTTGGCAGTAATTTCACTACGTTGTACTCAACAATAATTGAGGTATAGTAGGGGAAAATCTATATTTGTTACTCTGGCTTCTCTTCATAGCGAATAAATCTTTCGCCTTTTACTAAAGATTTCCGTGGAGAGGAGCAATACAAATGAGTCTATAAATAATTTTTTATAGCCCAAATTTTATTTGGGCTTGCAAATAAATCAAAACTTAATTTAAATAAAGAATTCTTTGGCAGCATGTTATCAATGTCAGCATTGTCAATTCCTATATCTTAATTTAGAGAGTATTCTACATTCTACCAGTGTTGCCAACCCTACCGATGTTGGAATCATTCTACCACCGATTTAGGAATTAGTCTACCGAATTACGGGACCTCATCTACCGGGATTTGATTTTTCCAATTTCAATTTTATCGATCCTGAAATAGTGAAAGATGGATGGTTCTATAACCTCTATTTCGAAAGTAGCACTTTTATTTCCAAATTTAATAAGAGAAAACCAAATGCAAATACTTGACAATGAGTGGTGGTCTTTAAGAAATATTTAGGAAATTCGGGGGTTTTCAGACAATGCCGCCACATCATTTTGGCAAGAAGTAAATAAATTGAAAATGGGTGACGGAATTGCAATGTTCCCTAATTTGAGTTCCTTCGCTTTCAATAGGTATATTATGTCTTCCACATTTCTCAGCTAATGTAGAAAGAATATTTTCAGCTATCAAGTTAATGAAAACAAATTAAATACCGATAGCATAACAGGATTGCTACATGCTAAAAAATATACAGTATGGTTCAAATGAAAGGAATAAATTCATTATAATGGACGTAGTTGGTTTTTCGAAAAAATGCTCGGACAGGTCAATTTTGTTTACTCAAAGCGCAGATTTTTAAATAGAATTCAATTTTCCCCCACTTCCCATTTTTGGGCAGTGACGTCATTGACAATTTTTTTAAATAGTAACCCCAATTTTTTTTTCTTGATTTTGTTAGATCTTGCAATTTCCTACTCGGAAATATAATATTTGAAATATCTTACATAACAATTTTTTTTGAATAAAAGTCATTTAAAGATTAGACACATAAATTTTATTTTATTTTGAGAACACAATAATTGAATAAAAGATAATTATTTGTAATTAAGTGCTTAATCTAACAAAATAATAATATTAATAATAATAATAAAAAAGAATTTGTGAAATTGTCAATAAATTCTTTTTATTATTTTATTTTTTAGATGAAGCACTTAATTACAAATAATCTTTTATTCATTTATTGTGTTTCAAAATAAAATAAAATTTATGTATCTGATCTTTAAATGACTTTTATTCAAAAAAAATTGTTGTCAGATATTACAAATATTATGTTTTCGAGTAGGAAATTGCAAGATCTCTCAAAATCAAGAAAAAAAAATTGGGGTTACTATTTAAAAAAATTGTCAATGACGTCACTGCCCAAAAATGGGAAGTGGGGGAAAATTGAATTTTATTTAAAAAATTGCGCTTTAAGTAAACAAAATTGACCTGTCCGAGCATTTTTTCAAAAAACCAACTACTTCCATTATAATGAATTTATTCCTTTCATTTGAACCATACTGTATAGGTAACAGTAATTGTTACACTTTTCCCGTTGAAAAACAATTATTGTCGTTTATAAACAATTATACAAGGAAGATTAAAGGATATTAAGAATATATTTAGAATATTGAGTATTTTTTAATGTGTTTGTGTTATTCTCGTTTTGTACATTCACAAAACAATATTTTTCCCATTGTATTTTTTGTAAAATTCTATTTTATATATTTTTTTCCAATTTGTCTCCTTTTTCAAATTTGCCTTCTTTTTTTCAAATCTACCTATTTTATACGAAAGATTCTACCGATTTTAGAATGTTCAGGTTGGCAACACTAACAATATATCGATTTTTAATCTCCTAATAGGTACTATACCGAATATTAGGGGCCTTTTATTTCTCTTACATATACAGGGTGTTGCATGACGATGACGTACTGTACAAACTTAAATATCATTATCCCAGCTTGTTTCAGCTTTGTTCAGTGAATTATTAGTTTTATTGTGGTAAAGACAATTTATGACTACAATAAGAAACAAAATTGAGTTTCTCAAAATTAACATTTTTGTGATTAAAACAATCAATAATTATATTTAAATCTATCACTGTATATCTTTTTAAATTTTCCCAATTTTCAGCTGTATAAATAATGGTAGTATCGTCTTCAAAACCAATTACGTTATTTTCAGTTTTAACACTAAAAATGCCATTTATGTAATCACTAAACAATAGAGGACCCAGAACGCTGTCTTGTGGTACTCTAATTAAGTGTTTTATAGTTTTATACTTAAAGGACGTTTATATACGAACTTTGACACCTATGCTGGCGTCCTATGAAATACTCCCCGTATCTCCAAAAATTGAAAAAATAAAGTATTACCATAAACAAGTTTATGTACCATTTTACTGAGAAAATATCGTATTTGCTTACTTTCCCTAAATTTATCATAGAAAATTATTTCCCCGTACATACCTTTGCGCCCAAACAAAATATGTTAGACCGCGTTTTCATGTTTCATGTCTTTTATAGGATGGCAGTATGACACCAGTTGCCATGGCTATTTTTTTTGTGAATTAGTAACGTCATAAAATCACACGTTTCTTTAATAATGTACAGATTTTTACCTTAGCTTTTAATAATTTATTATTATCATACTTACGTTCGACGTAATACTTTGCACAAACGTTTGGAAACGTACAATCTGTAATTTTTGATTTATCTGTGTAAGAAAAGTAGTCACATTCATTTTTCATTCCATTTGTTAAATCCACTTGAGAACTGCAAGTGAAACATTCAAGTGAGATACCTAAAAGCAAACGTATTTCATTTACGTTATTATTAACAGATTTCGAATATTATAATCTAAAAACAAATTTAAAGAAACTCAGAATATAGTGATAGAAACAAAAAGACATAGTTAAATTAATAACAAAATTTCTTTAGATATTTTATAACAAAAATTGGAGCCACCTTGTATAATATGATACATAACTTATAGACCGTCAGATAGTGGCCGATTTTGGTGCCCCATTTTCGCATACAAGTCTCGAAGAGGGTTGAAAAGTACATCGATGTTGAGTAGAATAAAAGAAAATTTACGAGTGGCTCTTGGGGATAACACATGGAAAATTCGATTTTCCTTATCAGAAAAATTTTCCGACCTCAAAATGTATTTATACATTCGGGTCATTCAAGAAAATATATTTTTCGGACTAGTGACGACGTTCGTTTTCATACATTCGATTTTTCCTTAGTAGATTACGCCCTTATTTCAACCCTTTAGCCACTTACAACATTAAAGCCATTGGTTTTCTAAAGCCTAGTTCTATTAATTAATCATGTAGTGAAAACGGCTTGAGTGGAAAAATGGGCAACAAATAACCTTTCATTTTTGTTAAGGAAAATCGAATTTTCCATGTGTTATCCCCAGCAGCCACTCGTAAATTTCCTTTTATTCTACTTAAAATCGAAGTACTTTTCAACCCTCTTCGAGGCTTGTATGCGAAAGGGGGCACCTAAACCTGTCACTATCTGACGGACTATTATTAAAAAGTCGAGATTATCTAGTTCTTGCTAATGAGTACTGAAAAAAATGAAACCGGTCCAAGAATGACGTTTTCCTTAGTTAGAGTATAAAAAATAATTTTCTCTGTTCTATTTTTAATTAAAGTTGCTTTCACGTTTTGTGTTTGGGGATTTTTCTTTTTTATAATAAAAAAAACAAACACGACATTCAACAGGATTCTAAAGAATTCTGAAGCCATCAAAAAAATAAACAAAATTCTAATGAGCATGCATTATAATAATGAAAATTATGATAATCCTCAGGAAATACTTAATGCATTTGCAACTCATTCTTGGATGACAAATTCATCCTATTAAACTCAAAGGCAAACATGAAACTATTTAATTTAATTAAACCAGAATGTATACATATGAACACGATCAAGCAACTAAATGTATCAAAAATAGAAACTACTGCAAATATTTTAAAGTAATTCAATTAAATCACTTACATTGTTTAACTAGAAAACCAAAGATTATTATTTTAAACATACTTATAAACTTAGATGCATCTATTAGCACTTTGTGAAAAAAAAATTATGAATATAATGTAGATTTAAAAATAGCTTATCCTTGCAAAAATTAATTGAGGAAACAATGTATGTAAATTTGATTATCATTTATTATTTATTGCAGGATCTAGTTTTTATTATGATCTAATGTGTTTTCCTATAAAATAAAGTACACAAATTGTATCACAAATTCGAACATAAATATGTTTTCAAGGACTTCCTAGGATTTGGTTTTTGAACAAAAATAACAGAATTGCTTTATATTTGTCTTTAAAAAATATAAAGGTTGTTATTGGTGCAAAGGCTACCAATATCTAGCTCTAAATTGAAACCGTCTCAAATTTGAATTTGAGCCAAGTGTAACATCATGGAGTTAGATTCTATACTTCTTTGTTTTCTAAATGAATTCAAATGTTTTGTCAGCAGCAGTAGTGGCCGTATGTTGTGCAGGACTGTTCTAGGTACTTTTCAACATTTCAGTATACTCATTCAATATTATAGGGTGTTTCGAAGGTTTAGCCTCTTGTTAAAATAATTTCAATAACGAGATAGTGAAGGTCGCATAAGGCCAAAATATGAAAGGAAGCGCGTTTAAGGGATTAGAGCAGGACTGGACTGGTTAAAAATGACTCACATGACATTGCTCTTTCTTTAAGAGATAATTCCTCCTGTAATTTTTTGGAAACAGGATCTGAATGATTATATCTGCAACTGGTTCCTCTTTTTACCATTTCCAGTTACACGGATGTAACAGGGAACTGTCTTCGCTGTAATACGGATACCAGCGAATGGCTGAAGTGTAGGTTTTAGACTTTCATATCTCAAACGATTACTTTTACCTTATTTCGAATGATTCTGTAATCCATCTGTTTGCACTCTATCCTTGACATGACTAGTTTCGGTATATGGGACTCCAATACTAATAATACCTCAGGCAACTGAAAGGATTCTTCGGAAAACGGAGGAAAATAACTTGATAATACCTTCTACCGTTAGTTGAACAAAGTAAACAGGACAGTGATAATCTGCTTCAAATTGATGATACTTTGGTTACATTGACCAAAAGTAAAATATTTTCTACTTTTACATTTAATTGATTATACCAAATCATTTTGATATGACAGCAAAAGTGGTTTGAAGAAGTTGTCTTTGGACACAAGTAAAACTCAGAAATCTACATTATACATATTTTGTTTTTATAAAAAATAGTACCTATGTTACAGTTTTTAAATCATCGTATAAACCAATGATCGCCAACCTGTCGATAGCGAGCTACCGGTAGCTCGCGAAGGCAATTCTGATAGCTCTAACAACGATTTTAATTTAAAAAATACAAACTGCAGAAATCAGAGAAACTCCGAAAATTCCACAAAAAAATCTAATTATCATAATATTAAACATAAACAGCGGCAACGTCGCGGTGAGCGATCTGCCGCTGACGCCATTAAGCTAGAATCGGCTAGACCGACCAGCCGGACCAGCGCGTTAGTGTTCGAGAACGATCAGGATTGCTTTGAACGGGATAAATACGCACGGCGCGGCGACATTGCGCTTAGTTTAAAACTGAATGCGTAACCAACGTCCAGCGGTTGGGTTAGTAGAGAACAACAAAAAATAATATTATGGCAAGCAGTTGTAAGAAGGTAAAGACATACCACTTTCATTCGGAATGGGAAGAACAATACTTTTTTACAGAAGTTAAAGATAAAAATGTGTGTTTGTTATGTAATATTTCGGTCTCCGTTGCTAAAAAAGGAAATATTGAGAGACATCATAAAACTGTACATTCTAATTTTGAAAAATCATTCCCACTACATTCTGCCACCAGAAAGGAGAAACTGAAACAGTTAAAAAAGCAGCAGTTAATTGGACAACAATCAATATTTTTAAGAACAGTCGACAAAAATAAGGCTGCAACTGAAGTATCGTACCGTGTGTCCCAGATAATTGCACAAAAAAAGAAACCTTATGAAGACGGGGAAATGATAAAACAGGCCTTTTTAGAAGCTGCTGATTCGTTATTTGCCAACTTTAGAAATAAAGACGAGATAGTTTCAGCTATAAAATCTATTGTGTTGAGCTACTTTGTTAATTTTGGAATAAACAGCGAGCTACCCACACGGAAGCCACGTAATGCAACGTAAATGAAATAATCCACAGTTAATTTATCATTATATGTATTTATTTTACTATTTAACTGGTAATACATAATACATGGGTACTAATAATAAACTAATAACAAAATAAAGAGTATGTCTAGTACGTACTTGTTCATAGCTACATTCCTACCTACCAAACGAAGGCCTTTGAAAAATAAACACAAAATTTTATCCAGCCACAACGGCATGTCACGTAAGATTTAAAAATAGTTAATAATAACAACAAAAAAGTAACGCACTATCATGAACATAAACATTGAAACATAAAAAAGCACGTTCAATGAGAAGGCTGACATTCAGACTAATCGATAATTTTTTTAATGTTTGCGGTATAATTTGATACAGCCATTCGAATACAATTATCCAA
Organism: Psylliodes chrysocephalus; assembly: GCA_927349885.1. Lineage (NCBI taxonomy): Eukaryota > Metazoa > Arthropoda > Insecta > Coleoptera > Chrysomelidae > Psylliodes > Psylliodes chrysocephalus. Next base: position 2,531,322 of record OV651822.1, on the reverse strand, counting down.
ATGTTCATCTGTAAGTAGATTGCGATATTTATTCTTAATAAACTTCTTATTGGAAAAAGAAGATTCACACAAATAGGTTGAACTGAATAATGCTTTCACTTTCAAGGCAACACGGCATAGAACTGAATATTTGTATTTACTTACAATAGGCCAGATACATTTGGTACTTGAGACTAACGATTTTAAGGCTAAATCATTTTAAAACTCAATTACTTCCATTTCTGTTGCAGCGATGTCTTCGCCAAAGTTCTGCATAATACAAGTTGCAAACTGTTGGATATCAATTTCCATAAAGGGTGAAATAACAAACTGCGCTACTAAAGCCATTTCGTTGAAATCCTTAAAACGATTTTTGAAGTTATTCTTCAGGGTAGAAACTATTTCTACATGATATTTGCTGTCATAGTGTTCTAATGGATTTTGAGATATTTTTTCTGAAAGAATAGGAAAATGCTTGGCATCGCTGTTAATTAGGTTTTGTTCCCAAAACTCCAGCTTTTTGATAAATGCTTTTATATCAGAAATCATTTCCGCTAGTTCTTTGTCTCTCCCCTGAAGCTGCAAATTAAGTTCGTTTAATTTCTCTGTAATGTCCACGAGAAAACCAAAATCTATAAGCTAGATTGAATTTTCTAGTTCCGGAGTCGGTTCATCGCGTTGTTTGAAAAATTGAACTATGCCAGATAGGACATCATTAAAACGTTTCAGCACCCGTCCTTTACTTAACCATCGGACTTCAGAGTGAAGGAGTAGGTCCCCGTATTGACAGTCAACTTCATCGGCCAAGGTTTTGAATAATCTTCTTTGTAACGCTTGAGCTCTAATCTTGTTCACAATTTTTACCACCAGTTTCATAACGTTGTTTAGTTTCCACATAATGCTTGCTGATGGATAATGCAGTGGTAACAGAGAAATTGCGGAAAAGTTTCATCTTTACGACATAACGCCACCAGACCCTTATCACAACCCACCATAGCTGGAGCGCCATCGGTTGTCAAGCCTACCATTTTCGATATTGGAATTTTCTCGGAAGAAATATTATTTTTTAAATGAGAAAACAACTCCTGTCCAGTACTGTGTCTTTTCAGTCTAATAAACTTTAAAAGATCTTCTTTAATCGTAAAATCACTAAAAACCATCCTGACGAACACGCCCATCTGGGCAGTGTTAACGACATCTGTTGATTCATCCAGTTGAAGTGAAAAATATACACAGTTATCTAAGTCAGTTCTTAACTGTAAAAAAAATATTATTGCTCATTACTTCTACACGTCTCATCACTGTATTAGCAGAAAGTTGCATAGATTTTATAGCTGAAACTATCTCGTCTTTATTTCTAAATTTGGCAAATAACGAATCAACAGCTTCTAAAAACGCCTATTTTATCATTTCCCCGTCTTCATAAGGTTTCTTTTTTTGTGCAATTATCTGGGACACACGGTACGATGCTTCAGTTGCAGTCTTATTTTTGTCGACTGTTCTTAAAAATATTGATTGTTGTCCAATTAACTGCTTTTTTAACTTTTCCGCACCAGTCCAATGGACATCCATGTGAAGCTCATGGACATTATTAGGACAAAATTTGGGCGTCGTGTGCTGTCTGGGTGACACATGCTTTCCTGTAAGGTGATGCTGTGACCATTAATTTATATTTTCTAATAAGAGGATATGAGATTAAATAAAAAAAAAATACAAAGTACAAATAAACGTTTATTAAAACTGTGGCAGTATTGTAGCAGTAATATAAATAAATAATAGTACTATGTAGTAATAATGTAATTATGAATCAACATAATATTCTATTAGTTGTAAAAACATATTTTTATTAATTATTTTTACTTAACCTGTTGGCACAATTTCCAAACTTAATTTACTTGGACAACACCAGAATATGATAAAATTATGACAATGTTTATAAATAAGTCAAGGACAAATTAGAAAATCAAATGTGCAAACTTACACGTCGTTAAACTAAAATAAAATTACCATATTTGAGGAGTTTAACACTCTTTTGTACTTATATGCTTTTTGTATTTGTATATAATACCCTAATGTTAATAATGAACGAATTTAATCGATACCATAAAACATTTTAATGCATTAAAGTATATTAATCAAATTACTTGTATTAACTATCAAAAAATATAATCACTAATAATATCTTAAGAATCATGTTAAATCGTATCAACTTAAAATATAAACATAAAGTACACTAACCATAGACGTTATTAACAATACAGAAAACGATCGTTTGAAAGAATTTGTTGAATTGCAGAGGTCGCTGCTACACGTAGCACAAGTATGTTGTCCAGGCAACACTTGACCTCTTCTTCTCAAATCATTAAAAATATCTTCGCATGTTCCACCAAAACGTAAAGACTGACATCCTCTGGTAACGTGAGTGATGGGAGGGGTACCGGGAACAGAACCTAAAATTATTATTTATATTTTTAATAAAGCAGAAGATCATCTAATAGATTTGGAAGGGTAAATAAATTGTTAAATGTCATCCAGTTTAGATTTAGGTAAATACATTTTTAGTTGCAATGAACTCCCCACCAGTAGAACGCTATGCCTATAAAAAGCCTATTCATTTGAAATGCCAAAATAGTAACAACAAAAAAAGTACTCTTACTTTTTGGAAATATTATTAGTGTTAGTGTTATGTACATAAATAACTGTTTCTTACTTTCATAGCGGTAGAAAGCACACACAGAAGGTCCTATGCAACGCACCCTTCTCAATCGAAATTCTTCACCTGTTAGACAAGGACTATTATCTCCTTGGCCTAGACTTGCTGCACACTCATAACAGCGAAGGCTGTTTCCTAAAAATTACAAAATAATGTTAAATTCAAAAAGTAATCGATCTGACTGCTTCTGCCAGAAGAGCTCTAAATAGGAGGACACCGGTCTTGTTAACTTCGTAAATGTCAAATTAAAGAGTTTGTTGTATCGAGTGTAATACCATAAGAGCTCAACTTGTATTGGCAATTTAACGAGTGGTGTTCTAACTAAATGACGAGTGATATGAAAAAATATCTTTAAGAGGCCCCGACACCAATTGTGTTCATAATATATTTTTTCATTGGAAGACATATTACCATTGCAAGGACATTGTAAAAGCTTTCGCCATCTATCAGTTTCCGTAGCAAGTAATTGAAGCAGGATTTTATTTCAAAGGAAACTGTAAATTTGTCGTTTCAGCAAGCTGTCTAAGATTACGGCGTCGGTACAAATTTCTTATTTTTTCCTTGTCTTCTTCTATTGTTGTATGGGTTCACTTTTTCACTATCTATCCAGTGCCAATGTTTCCTTTTTCAAAAACTGAGCTATAAGAGACTTAACAGACGCTTCTTTGCAACCCAGGTAGTCCTCAGATAGTGCTAATGAAAATTAGCCCATACAGCTAAAGAAGAAATTTATAGACGCCGTAACTTTTATACAGATGGCCGAAAGGATAATTTACAGTTTCCTTTGAAATAAAATCCTGTTTCTGTTACTTGCTATTGCAACTGCAATGTCTTCCGATGAAATCATATATTGAAAAAGTTTTTGGACGGCTGCTTCTTTATTTTTAAACTTAGAAGGATGCGGTTTTTATGTTTTGCTAATAAACGGGTTGTCAATTTTTTAAGAAATATTAAATTTAAATAAATTCGCTATATTTTTATAAAAATTTAAAATAATGTAAGAAACACATATTTTTATTTATAAAATTTAAAATTATGCATTCCACTGTCCAAAAATTATTATTTGCGTCCATAATATAGCGCCCTACTAATTTTGTTGAGCGCATATATCTGTACTATCAGTAGAAAGCGAGAATACTTGAGATTCAGTACAAAAACAGTTTTTTATGTTAAAAAGATAAAAATTAAAACAATTTAACACATTCAGAAGTAATTTTGGTGTGGTGTTTCAATATTTTTCGGCTTATTTTGTATAACCTATTGTATCATCTCTATAAATCTTTAGATGATGAACTAAATACATACATCTACAACACACATCTTACACGAAACATTTTTTGTACTGAAAAATTTAAATTTTACACATTTCTTCAAATTTTTCGTTTAAGGTCCATTTTAGAGGAATCGTATGAGATAAAAATAATAGAGAATATCAGAAGCAACTTGTATTTGAAAAATTTTCCTAAAAATTAGAATTTTGCACTTTTTGTCAAATTTCTCGAATACGGACCATTTAAGGAAAATCATTTATAAAACAAAAATTATAGACAATAACATTACAAGCAACTTTTATTAGAAAAATATTCTTCTCCAAGCGTAAATAACAGATATATTTTATAAAGTAGAACAACAACCCCATAAACTACCCCCATATGCTCCGACTATGCCAAATTCTAATAAAATACAATATAGATTAAAGCTGAAGTTTAAAATTTGATGTTCTTCTCTTTATCAATTCAAAAATTATTGAGTATACTTTTTAGTTTTATAGCATGTGCGTAGATAAGCTAATATACAAGTGGGTGTAGAAAAAATAATATTGTATTCTGTATGTTTGCACTAAAAACAGCATAAGCTGTAAGTCATTACAAAAGACAATGATTTATAGGTAAACGATGTCCCACCTTTAACTGTCGTCTTCCCGAAATAGACTCCATTAGTGACGTATAGAACCCCTGAAAATAGGCAATCACATAGTACACGGAGTTTTACAAATTTCGACGCGTTTCTATGGACTTTATGTTCTATGTACGTATGAGTTAAAAATAATTATTATAAAGAACTCAAATTCAATTAATATTAGTTTAAAAAATCAAATAAGAAAAATGATTTAACCTTAGTGAATTCTACATCTTCTTAGAATATGATCTAGTATTTAGAAACAATTAAATATTTTATGTAAGTTCACAAATTAATAAAATCTGGGGCAATGTTCTCACTCTTTATTTTGACTTATTCTGTATAGTTCATAAGGTTCAATTCAGTTGAGGTTCAAAAGTTGAATAGATTTTAAGACTACATGGATGACGCAATTGCATTCGAGGGCATTCTAAGGATTATGACTTAGTCACTAATGTAGGTACAGTAAACGCCAAATCTAAAGAACCAAGGACGCGCATTTATAATGCTAAGAACACGCCTATAGATGAATAGAATTGGTAGCTTATGTAGAAAGTTGTAAACCAGGGACGTAAACAGTAAATCACAAATAAATAATGTTCATGTCTTCGTCAGATTCTTCGTTGGAAGAAGACTCGTCACTGTCGTCACTGGAATCCTCATTAAGATTAATGACGATAGGATTAATTTCCGAACATAAATCAGTTTGTATTTCTCTTTCAAAACATTTATCTTCTACCTTTATAACATGATCGCATCGCTTTTTCCATTCTGCTAATATTAAGGTAACATTCTTTTGACTGACATTATTCTTGCCCAGTTGCCCAAAACACTTCGGTTCAAGTCGGGGTAATATGGGGGTAACCGTAAAGCGGTGTGGCCGTATTCTCGACACAACTCATCAAAAATGCAAATGTTACATGTCGATCCTTATGAGATTTAATCAGTTCATAGAACTCTGGTTTCAAACTTGTTGGATTAAAAGGTATGTTGTATTTTGTCAACCATCCGATCATATCATTCTTCAAAGAATTGGAATTAGGTGCTCGATTTGTCTGTACATTGTGATAACTATTACAAACAATTACTGAATTAGGTGGAAGATTAGGTATTAACTTTTCTCTTAACCATTTGCCGTAATTTTTCGAATTAATTTCGTAATGATAATCTCCAGACTTGGTTCCTGATTTGAATATCAACAAACTATTTTTGATAAAACCCATTTCCCCTCCACCGTGAACTATATTAAGTCTTTGGCTTTTAGAAATAACAGAAAACAAACCTTTTGTTGAATCGTCTGTCCAATTCTTGGAAGAAGTATGTCCGCTGTGTATATATATGTTTCATCTAAATAAACGATTGGTCTATTTTGACTTCTAAAATATTTTATCTGTCTCAAATATTTTACTCATTTTCATTTTTTCTACCAAAATTTTACTATTATTTTGTGTTTTTCTCTACTTAAATTCGTAATTTTTTATGGACTCTTCTTAATGAAGTTTCTGATATGTGGATATCTAAATCTTCCTTAATTTTATTATTTAACCTTTTAACAGTAACACGAGACTTTTCTGTTATATGAAAATCGTAAATTATTCTTCGAATGGCCCTTAATTGATATTCAGGGAGATTCGTAGCGGTTGATTTTTTGACGAAGTTTTTCCTAGGTGTGGAAAATGTCTTTTTTCCAGTTGTTTCCATTGACTGTTTACCTTCCTTCTAAATTATTTTAATGGTAGTATAAGAAACACGTGTTAAATTTAGTATTTTTTTACATTTATTAGGAAACAAAAATCTTTATAAACAGAAGATAAATTTAAAAAATTAAATACAAAATATTAGTCAAAAATAAAATGCATAGATATGTGTGTAAAATACAAAAAAATATAGAAAACTACGCAAGTTTAATTGCAAATAAACTACACAATATGTTTACCTGTTGCTTGAGTAGTTTGAAGTTTAATATCATCTAAAGTAACTCCTTCCTTTTTTGTTGCGTCTAAATATTTAAAAACATTGTATATTACTTCACGACTTTGTCCGTTAATAACAGATCTGCGCTTTTTTTTTTTCACCCACAATATAAGACATTATTAAAAATAAAACCAATCACTTTAGCCAAAACACAGAAACAAGAAACAAACAATGATCTAGTCGTTACGCTACTGACCGTAAGCAAGGACAAGGTTCAAATTGTGAATGGGCGTGGCGATTTTTAAGTAAACGAACTTGAGCATTTGCGCTGGTTCTTTAGATTTGGCGTTTACTGTAAATGACACTCTATATAACAATTTATTGCTTTAACTCCAAAACAAAGCATGGTCCTTTGAAACTAAGTAAAATTGCTTTCAGATGAAATAATTAAAAGCAGATTAATTTAATTACTAAATATGCAAAATCCAAATAAGTAAAAAAGATGGCCACTGTTGGATGGTCTCCCCTACCGTTCAGCAAGTTGATTCTGCTACCCCAATCGTAGCAAGAATTCGATACACTCATTGAACGCAGCTAATTAGAGTACCCGACTATATATAAAATCTACATGTGACATTTTAAAGTTTCACACTGACGTATGACGAGACACATAAATAACGTAACATAATATGGTAACGTAATAAATTTACATTTTTATACACTTACATGTTCCTTTTTATTTAGTCGATAACAAATTACGATTTTTTTTGTTAGCAAATAGTGTTTTTACATATTAGTGAAATTGACTTAATTTTTCTATACGTAGATACACCACATATATTTTCACGTAATATTAAAAAATGGAGTCATCAAAAAATATATCTAAAGTAGGACATAAAAATCAATTTTTTGGCACAATTCATAAAAATCTATACAAAAAATTGGTTCTAAAATAAAATAGGTAGGTAGGATTAGAAGGTTAAATTTTTCACTTATTAGGACGAATATCATGTTTTTAATAAAACTAAAAATAAATATTGTTCCCCTAGTGAACCGTATCAGTGAACACATTTTATATTAAGTAATCAACTATCTTTATAACTGTTTATATTTAAATGCTGTATTTATAATTTTGGCAGCCTTTATTACTACCTAATCGATATTTTTTTTTAATTAGGTACCTACTTTATTATCTGATCCTATAGATACATACCTGAATTTATTAATCCAATGAGAACAGAAAGTAATAAACAAAATTTCAAAATTTCCATTTTTTAACTATCTAAAAGAAATTAGGTAACTCGAAGAGAAAGACTTGAGAGAACTTAAAGAAAACGTTTGACCATCTTATTTTGTTCTGTTTTCAACTTCTAACTAAATTTTTGCGTGTTCTGTTTACGGTTTGGCCCAATAAGGAAATTAATGGGATACTAAAAATCCCAACTGAAGGTTTAAAATAAAAATTTTATACTTTGTTTAGTGCATCAGTAAATATTTTCCGTAAATAGTCCGGTCAATAGCTGCAGTAATTAATTCTAATATCAACCTGAAACCCAAATGTCTTTATCTATAACTACTACAGTTCTATAATAGTTATATCGTTTTTTTATAAATAAATGTATTATTATAGTCCCCATATGACTACAAAAAGTGGCATGTCGTGTTTTTTGCTTGATATTTGTAGTTGGACAACGTGTACTGTTGTGTCACCTGTCAAATTCAAAATAATGTTTTTCTACGAACTCTTACAAAAAGACATCTTTCGCCACAGGATACTTTCAGCGAAAACTTGATTTCCGTCACTAGTGAGAAAAAATCCTATAACGTTTACTTTCGTCTCTAGTGACGAAAGTAAGTTGTTACATATTTTCATATATCAGTCGCCTCGTATAATATTTTGGCAGCTTATAATTATTAATAATGAAATAAAAAGATGCTCATTAAATTCTATATGCGTTTTTACCTAAACTTTATTGAATTAAAGATAAAATAAAAATGTATAAAAATAGTGCAAATTAAACCAATCTACATCTAGTTTCCTGGTTTTAATTTGTTTATTTGAAGTTTTATCACTTTTGAGAACTGTCAGTTTCAGTTCATCCTAAATTTAACACATTTTCATGATGTCTGAGTCAGAAAGCGATTGTACTCTCCCAGAAATTATTTTTAAAGCTGAAGAAACCTCTTCAGATTTATTACCGGCCAAATCAAAAAAGAGATATGAAGAAATTTATATCAAATTTTTGGACTGGAGAGAAAAAAATAAAGTGAAATCATTTTCGAAAACTGTACTACTAGCATACTTTGGAGAAATATGTTCAAATTTTAAACCGTCGACGTTATGGTCCATTTATTCGATGCTAAGAACTACACTCTCTGTTAAAAATGATGTCGATATTAGTAAATATCCAAAGTTACGTTCACTTTTGAAAAGAAAATCTGATGGTTTTAAAAGCCAAAAATCCAAAAATTTTTCGCCTGAAGACATAAAGACTTTCCTAAAGAATGCACCTGACTATAAATATTTAATAACAAAGGTAACGGAATTATTATTTTTATTTTAACAAATACTTAATACATAACTACTAATATTTGTAGGTAGCATTAGTTTTTGGATTATCTGGCGCTTGTCGTTGCCACGAACTAAAAGATTTAACAATAAGCGATGTAAAGGATACTGGAAGTATTCTGTTAGTTAAAATCCGTAATACAAAAACAAAAGTTCCGCGTTCTTTTCATATTTCTGGACCCTTTTATGATATTTCTAAAAAATATATGAGCCTACATCCCGCAAACATGGATCAAATTAATTCAGGATTCTTTATTAACTATCAGAATGGAAAGTGTAGCAGACAGGTTGTTGAAATTAATAAAATCAGTAAATTTCCTAACGAAATTGCTCAGTTTTTAACGCTTCCGAATCCTCAAGATTACACTGGGCACTGTTTCCGCAGAACATCCGCAACGCTATTAGTGGATGCAGGAGGTGACTTGCTTCTATTAAAAAAGCACGGTGGTTGGAAATCTAGTAGTGCTGCGGAAGGATATGTTGATGAATCCACGAACAGTAAAAACCAAATACAAACCAAAATTTTACAATCTGTACAAAATAAGGAAACTACTAGTTCATCCGATTATGGCGCATCATCATCTGAAATGACATTTAACAGTAGAACAAATATGTCGGCATCTACCTCAATAAATAAAAAGCTTGAGTGTGATACCCCCATAATTTTGAACAATTGTTCAAATATAACAATAAATCAATATTTAAATAATAAATAATATTTCTGAAATATTTAATTGTTGGTTAATTTTTTGTTATTCCTAACACAAAATAAAGCATTTGCTAACGTTTGTTTGTTTTTTTTTAATTTTAGTAGGTACCTACATGACATAATAGAGTTCGTAGAAAAAGTATAGTGTTTTACTCGTCGAAAATCATTTTTCGTCACTCGTGAAACAATATACTATTCTTATCGATGGAGTTTTTTATTTTTTGCTGCCAATGAAATAATTTGCTTCTAGACGTCTATAACAATAAAAAACTCCCTATATTCTGTCGTCCCACTTTGCTACTTTCGGTGTAAGTGTAGGAATTTTCCAAAATCGTATAGATATTGATATAATATACAGTTTAAGCAACATTTGATTGGAAGCTAAAATTTTAAGACATTTTCCAAAAAAATAAATCCTTTGTTGAAAATTAAAAAAATAAAATAAAATTGAAAATATTGACTGGATTAAAATATAACCCAATAAAAATGTTTAGTTTGAATCCAACGATTTCCCAAGTTATCTTAAACAGGAAATTGTGATACTTTTATTAATACGCTTGTTCAAATTAGTTGACTTTACGTTTTTAGGAAAACACCCGAAAATATAGGTCAAGATTAAGAGATGTTTTCACGACGCAAATATTTTCGTCGTTTGGGCCAGAAAAATTCCATTAATTGTATTTCTCAAAATGTTTATAAATAAAAATAAAATAATATGTTATGAAAAAATATTTAAGTAGTTTAAACTCGAAACAAACAAGTCGAAATACTTTTAATTGCACAGGAATTTAAATATAACATTAATATATCAATATTATACAGTATGTAGATTTAGAAAGGGAACCGTAAACAATATAAAAAATAAATCCAAAATTTTGTGTATTCATTCATTTTTACTTTAATAACTTTTACTAGTTTCTTCTTCTTGATGCCCCATAGGCAGAGCTGGTCAGTACTCTAGTAAATCGTACTGAAAATTGTACTAGTACTCATCCTGATGAGACTTAGTAGTCGAAAAATTTCGAGTACTTTTCATTTTAGAGTACTCAGTACTTCTTATTCCTACAGCTGACAAGTAATGAGTTAGAGTACCGACGCGCAAATAGGCCTTACATAAGTATTACTGTCTTAATGGTGAATGCTTGTTACTTACTGACTTACTAATAAGTATTATAATTCATATTCGTACTCGTTACTCGATTTTTCATTAGTACTCTCTAAAATTTGCAAAAGTACTCATTTGCTTCGAGTATTATTCATATAAATACTCATACTTAGATGCTTATGAGTATTTTAATGCAGCTCTACCCATAGATCTCAGTCAAATACACAGGTGAACAAAGATTTTCTGCAGAAGAAGAAGTGATGATTACCTAAGCTACATAAAATTGACGTAACCTTATCAGCAAATGAATTATATCGAAGGTGTCTGTCCACAGTTACTCCTAAATATTTTGTTTTCTTTTGAAAAATGTTGTATATCTTTATTATTATTTTTTATTTGTAGGATATCATATGTCGGCAATGAATTTGTGAACCAGCTAAAGGGAATAAAACAAGTTTTGCTATCATTAATGGTAAGTGATTTTGAATTAAACAATTTATTAATATACTTATATATGTTTCTGATTTCTGTTTTAAATCTTCCCACTTTCGTACTGTAGCTAGGATAATGGTTTCATCTGCGAAACTAATTACTGTCCCACTAGGTGAGTATTTCGTTTATATAATGTAAAAATAATATGGGGCTCAATACCGTTCCTTGGGGAGCACCGTATATCATAATTTATTTTTAGAACTTTTGTTGATGAAATAAAAGAAAAAAAAGATGTATTATTTTGATGGCATTCAAAAAAGAGATTCATCTTCTTTTCAAAAATGTGTAGTTTGATATCTTTTGTTTTCTTAACAACGCAGATATTTGAGTTTTCAAGTAACACTGAAATTTTACTTATTAATTAATTCAGTAACAAAATATAACAAAAATGTATTACAAATAAAAAGGTACCATTTGGCAACACGAGACCAAGACAGGCGATAGGCGAAAGCAGCAAGGCAGTAAAAACTGCCGTGTTTAAAGTGCTGTTGCTGTCCCAAATGTGCTTCATTTAATTACATGTACTCAGACGCAAAGAAACCGTTTTCGGTCGCCTTACGCTGTTGCTTGCCTCTGTCCCCTGTCGCAGTCTTACCTTCTAAAATGGCCCTTTAACAAAGCAATCTTTAATAATAAAATATGTAGAAGTTATAAATATTGCTGAACGTCATGGGCGCTGCCACACGAGGGCCCTCTGGATCTATGATTTTTTATTTTTTGCCATGGCTTTCGACTAGTCTGCATCGTTTTGCCATTAAGTCTTGCCCGCTTGGAGATTTTTTTGAACGGCGTCCATGTTTTATGTACCGTAAAGTAAGGTTACTTTGTCAGCCGAGGCAACTTTGCTTAAAAAACTAAAAAATTATTTTATGTAAATCTGGCAACGCTGTTTTATTGCAGTTGGTGGCAAAATACTACGCGATCAACAGTGAGCATCATTAGTCTTACCCCCCCCTAACTAACTCGTTACTGGGGTCTTGTTAGGAAAATCGTCGAGATAGGTGGATTTTTGATTTCTACAATGTACATTTTTGCATGATTAGTTTACCCTTAATTTCATCCCTTACTGGAGGGGGAGCAACCCTTTCGAAAAATTTAAATAGCATGGGGGTGGTGAGTGATAGCTCATTTGAAAGAGGGTTTTATTCTCTATTCAACTGTGTAAAAAAAAATTAAAATTTGCTTCATTACGTGTTGATTTATTAATGTTTAAAAATAACGAAACCTCACAAAATAGGAAAGCAACTAGACTAACAGTGACCTTCTAATGGCAAAAAGTCTTACTTCACGTCTGAACCAAAACCAAAATCATGCAGGGCCGAATTTTAATTCTAAGGATGAGTGCGCTACGTTAATTTCCGTTATTCTGAAACAACAATTAGTCGAAAATTAATGAAGCAAATTTTAAATTTTTTTACACGGTTAAATAGAGAATAAAACCCTCTTTCAAATGAGCTATCACTTACCACCCCATGCTATTTAAATTTTTCGAAAGGGTTGCTCCCCTCCAGTAAGGGATGAAATAAAGGGTAAACTATTCATACAAAAATGTACATTGTACAAATCAAAAATCGACGTGTCTCGGCGATTTTCCTAACAAGCCTCCAGTAACGAGTTAGATAGGAGGTAAGACTTATGATGCTCACTGTATATTAATGTATAGAATATAATAATGTTCACAATACATTAATGTTTAGAATATATTTTGTTATTAATGATCAGTCAAACTCTACACCACAATTTAATTAGATATTTTACGGTTTTTAATATTTTAAAAAGTGTATTGCTTATTTAAATTACTTCTAATTATTGTCTGTTTAATATATAGTCGTGTATTAATAATAATATGTAATAATATGTATTTATTGATAGAAACTTGACCTATTAATAATAATTAATGTATTTACCCCCGAAAAATGAAAAAATATTTTTTTTATCTCAAGGGTATTTGCACCTCAAATAATTTGTACGCCTTCCCTACTTTTGACTCTAACAGTACGTACAAGTATACGGTAAATTCCAAGCGATACTCATCAGCATGTGAAAAACTAAATGTTTAGATATTTTTAGAATCGCATTTGTGTGGGGTTAGAGAGATTCCTTAACCTTTAGCATGTTCTCAAAGTTTTATTTTTTACATGTCGAATGTAGTGTGTGCGGTTTCATTCTATTTATTCCATCGTACGTGATAGACACACACAGACACCCCCCAAAAGGAGACTGAAAATGAAGAAATTGCTAAAGTCTCTTGAGACTGGCGACATCGCAAATATTCAGAGTCCTTAGATATTGTTATCGTGACCTAAATGTGATCAAATATATGGTGAAATGAATTTTGTTCCGTTCTTGTGGATAATTTTTATGGTTTTCGATACGGGTGAGCTGGGTAAGTTATTTTTCAAGTTAATGTAATAATAATAGTTTATTTACCACATAAATCAAAAATATACACAGTAGTAATTCTAAATATACTTATGCACTGAGAAAAATAATTTATAGTAAATAAAAGGTCAAAGTTAGGTCATAAACCGATTCTGCCACAATAAGCTTTTAAAAAAGAGGTAAAAATATATTTAACTTTACAACTCTTAAAACATAATCAGCGCAAAGACGAAAATAACCAAATATAATCTAATTATGTTAAAAATAACATCTAATAATAATAAAGTTTATTTCCAAACCCATTAATACCAAGTATATTATTATTTTACAATTTATTAGAAATAAATAAGAAAGAACACATTTTTTTAATGCACAATTATAATATTTAATAATAAATGTAATTTATCTATCTAAAGAAAATCCTGTCTGCTCCAGCGGCCACCATAATGGGTTTGAACTATGTAATAAAAACAGATAATGGAAGATTCTTCTATTATACACGATTAATTAGTCACTATCCTTTAACTTACAAGATATCCTTTCAAATTCCTTAATTTTTAATATTATGAGAAGGCAGGAATTTAAAATTTTTGAATTCTGCTGATATCGTTAATGTCAATGCAGGAAGAGTAAACAACAGTACAATGATTAAAGTGAGATAGAATTACTGAGTTCATATTGGTTTTTTTTTTCTTTAATTTCATAATAAACTAGTCCTATGTTGATATATCAACTAAGTACGAAAATATGCCCTAAAATTTAATTTATACCTTAAAAAAATAAGACATTACACAACCCTTTGACGGATCAAAAGATAAATTATTCAAAATGCATCAATCACTGTTATTATTTAGGTTTCCCTGCAGTAATTAACAATCTCTAACATTAACTCTTTTCATAACATTCCACATATATCAAGACATTGACTGTGATACACTTAATGATGTCGTTAATAAAATTATTAAAAATAAGAAGACTAAGATTTGAGCATTGGAAAACTCCAGAAGAAATTTAGAAAGTTTTATTAATTTTTTAAATAACTTTCCGCTAATGCATATTCTATTTTGTCGCTATTATTGTGATAATCATGGTAATCACAGCTTTAATGTATTTTTTCTGAAACCATCTGTTTATAAAGAAACAAAACCGTCTAAATGTGACATTTTGTTTTTTTTTTCTACTAAGTGGATTTAAAAGTTATTTTTAAAAATACTCTAATCTGGCATACAGACATTTTACCGCTAAACGTAGATAATATATTATCGAAAAAAGACAGCCCACCGTTTACAGGCTATAAATAAATGTTGATAAATTAGATAATTCATTATTAATTATTCTATCCTTGATGGAGCACTTCAGAATCTAGGTCAAGACTAATAAGCTGTTCCAGAAACGATAATATTTGAAATATAAGTTAAGAAAAATGTAATTTGATTAATATTAATCATAATAATTATTAAACTATATTTACTGTTCTTTTTTAAATTAAACTTTTTCTGTCAACAAAGAAGTTATTAGAACATTGTTTCTAAATAACCTTTACTGTTTTTATTTTTCTAAAGGTTAATATTTAATCGATTTATTAAAAATGCAGGGTGATTCCTCTTGACCTCCATCGTATTTGCGATTATTATCACAAATTATTGGACGTTATTAACAATCACCCTGTAATTTTAACGAATGTTGGTCTGCAGGAAATATGCAAAACGAATTTTATTCAAATTTTCATTATAAGATGTATGTAAAAAATAGGTCACCACTATAATAATGAACAGGATATAGTAAATTACATTATGAGTGTGAAAAGCGACATTTTTTACACGAGTGGAAAATATTGTCTCACGAGGAAATGTCATTTTAAGCTTCGCTTATTTCTTAACTATTAGCGGAGCGAATGGTCTTAAGTTTCCTAAGTGGTCGTAGGAAAATATTGTTTTGAATTTAGGTATTAGGTATTGTGTTTTGGGTATTAGGTATTATGTATTAGGTATTAGGTATTAGGTATTAGGTATGAGGTATTAGGTATTGGGTATTAGGTATTAAACCTAAGTTGTACTTATTGATAGGTATATTCCAATAAAACTTTATAGTGGATCAAATAAGCTGTTAATTATATTAATGTTCAAAATACGAGATATTAGCGTATGAACAAAAGTCATAAGATTCTAAAGTTTATATGTTACGATGTGTTTGAATATTATAAGAACATTTATTATAATTAGGCTGATAATATCAAAATTTGAAAAATGTGGGATACGACCTATTAGAATTAGGGTAACCTTATGTGACATAAAAATCCAAGATCAAATACCATTAATTCAACATATTATAGGTGTTTTAACAAAGAAACACATTTTACAGATGAAAAAATGAATAAACCATCGCTACCTCTAAATAACACTTCCATAACCATCTACATCTTTTTGCTGCAGAATAGACAGTTCTTCTGACTAAATAATTACATTTGTAATTTCAAAACTTCTTTAATTGAAGGACAACCTCGAAAATAAAGCATTCGAAAATGTTTTAGTGATTAAAAATTTTATAAAAATAGAATGTTCAGGACTTGTGATTTTACCACCAAATTCTTTTTTTTTTTTTTTTTTTTTAGGTGAAAGTTTTTATTGTTTCCATTGCCACCAGACTTCAAAAGAGTGCAAAAATGGGGTGAACTTACATATGGTAAATTGCAGCACAAATAAGTGCTTTATATTAAAATATGAGAGTGAGTATCAAACAAAAATATTTATAGGTAGGAACTATCATTTTGTTAGTTTTGAATAAATTAGGTTTAAAAGTTTTAACCTACATTAAAACAACTTGAAAGAAAACATTTATTAAGTGGTAAAATATCATAGATTGTGGTACTATAAACATAATTATTACCAGAAATAAAAGAAAATAATAATTAGCAAATGTATAACTAGTAGAACAATTTTTTTTCTGTACTTAACCTATTTTGGATGAAATTAGGAATTCAGGAGAAAAAAAAAGATAAGTGACACTTATTTTGTTTTGCACTCTAAGCATACTAATGTAACATAAAATAAACTGCAAAAATGAGATTATTGACACTTATGACTTATGACAAATTATTAATAATTGATTAACATATCTATCTAGGTGAAATTCTTTTCGTGGTAGACAACGACGTACAATTTCCCAAATCTGATATTTCATACTATTGATGGGATAATTAATGTTCTTTTCCTGCAACCATTTTATCTTTTATAACTGCCATTATCGATTATAATCAAAGAGGAATGTTCTAGACTAGGTATATATTTCGTTTTAAACCATTTTTCAAAATTTTCTGTGTTCATATTACTATGGTAATCCCCGCTTTTTATTTGACTTTTAAATATGAGATCTTAATTTTTTATGAACCCTTCTCCATTGTCACCATTGGCAGTTATGTATAAAATTCCATTTCCTGTTTTTTTACTTGCCAACTTTTTCTGTCATTTCCCTTGCTATACACCCAAATTTCTTCCATAAATACAGATACAGGCTTAAAGTTACTTACCTCTCTCCTTGCCTTTCACCGTTGAATTACAATATTTTATTCTGTTACCTTACTTTAAAATATAACTTTAACTTTAAAACATAACATATCTTTAACAGTTTGGACAATATATAATTAAAAAAGTAAAAAAAAGAAAAACTATAAAACATGACAACCATATACTGCTTTGGTTCCTTGTCCAAAAATTACCAAGCTAAATCAATAGTGTGAAAAATTATTTGACAATAACTGTTTGGTTACAACACTAGTAGCAGACTACCATAAAAATCATTGGCAAATCGCTTGAGAACTTGTAAACTGATCCTAAGAAAAAATTGAGTAACAATACTGATTGATTTCTATTCTATGGTACAGTATTGAATGTAATTTTCTCTCTTCTGTTTTTCTTTGGATATAATTCAATGCCTGTTGTAAAATTGACCAAAAGAGTGATTGTTTTCCGCCGGAAAACTGTCTCTTGTTTCAACAACTCACATTTTCTTGTTTCTCTATGTTTTATATCTTGGTCGCATTTGAATTTTAGGATATTACAATATACATTCTATAACAACATTGTGATCTATATTTTTTCAGCTGAAATGCCAGGAGTAAAAGTTTTGGCAACATTTCGAGGTTGTTACGTCCAGCCGGAGTTCGAGATTATGACCTCAGTGATAACGGAAAAACACGCCGTCACCGAAAAACATTTCCATTTATGTAACTACACTTTATGTAATAAATGTGTGGAGAGTAGACTTATTAGCTGTAGTATTTGTATTTTTCTCTTAGTACAAACGTTTTTGTTACTGTTTCGATAATGTTCGTATAGAAATAAATAAAATATTTTTTTCATGTTCATGTATTTTAATTCGGCTTTTGCCTATTAGTTAAATTAAAAGTCCTTTATAATATTAGTATGATTGTTTTTAAAATATGTAAGCTCAAAAATTGTAGGAGAATTTTGAGAGACTGTAAGTACCAAAACACAACGTTTATGGACAAACTAGCAGTCTTCTACGTCCAAAAAACTTGTACGTCCATCTGTCATATCGCAAAATAGTATTTATGTCGTCTCTACTTTGTTCTATCTCGATGGGATAAATAATATTTGTCACTTTGTACTAATTTGACATCATAGGCGCCGGAATTCAAAAATCGCTTTGGGTGCCCGGCTTCTATAATATGCGGAAAATGGGGGCTATCCCCCCCCCCCACCCTCCACAACTCACTTAAAGGCACCACCGGTTTTTTAAAAAGCTATTTTAAAGTTGATTTTATGAAAATTTTCTTCAAAAAAAAAAGGTATTGTCAAATGGCAATTGCTGGATAGGCTGGAGGCTCCCACCTAAAACGGGATATCTGGCAACCCTATATGCTCGGTGCAGCCACCACTGATATTTTGAAGGTATTTTTAAATAGATTATAACCTCCAAATTTTAAATCGCCACTGTCTTCCTAGCCATTATCTTTTATTTTCTGTAAAAGCCTACCAGTTAATCGAGTAAATGCTAGAAATGCTGATTCTGGGCCTCCATGCAATAATAGAGGTTTTGTTCAAAATGCTATCGGACATTTTGAAGGTTCTATGGGGTTATTTGATGACATTCATCAATTATCCGTCGTTGTCGCAGATTTTCCAGTGATGTTGGCTGGGTGGCATAAATTTTAGTTTTTAAGTGGCCCCATAAAAAATCCAACGGGCTTAGATCCGGAGACTGTGGAGGCTACTCAATACTTTCTCTTCTTCCGATCTTGAAAACCTGGAAACGTTTGATCAAATACTGACGAACAGTGGTGCACCGTCATGGTGGAATATTAAGTTGTTTGCTATGTACTAATCGTCATTTTCAATCAACTCTAGTAATGCTGGATAAATAGCGTTTTATAATAATTCCAGATACATTTCTGCGGTTAAAATTTCTGGTAAAAAAGGGGCCCATTATACGGTTACCAAAAATGATAGGCCCAAACATTCAGTTTTTCCGGATGTTGCGTATGTACTTCATGAAATATTCTGGGATTTGAATCGGACCAATAACGACAGTTGTGACGATTTACCATACTATTTAGGAAAAAAGTGCATTGTCTGAGTAACACACATTGAAAAAAAATTGCTGATCATTTAATACCCGTCCAGTCATAATTTCACAAAATTGTAATCCCCTATTAAAATCGTCTTCATTAAGTTTTTTTACCAGATGTATTTTGTAGAAATAAAACATTCAATATCTTCTAAATACTACGTCTCTTAATACCAGATGTTATCGCCAACTGTCTTGTACTCAATATGGGTTCATGAACAACATGTCCTAAAATCGCAACCTCTGTAGCTTCATTTACTACAGAATTTTCCATTTCACGTTATTTGTTAGCTACTGACCCCGTTTTCCAAAATGTTAGGACTAACTCCAAAATGTAATTTCGATGGACTTGTCGATTTTGATGTTGATTGTTAAACAGTTAGGCAGTTCTATTAGCACATTTATTGTTCGCAAAAAAATGAAATTATTTGCACCCTCTTAGCAGTAGAGTAAACCATTATCACTGATATGCCACTTTTATGCCGACTCTACAACGAAATAAACTAAACCTTACTGGGGCTACATAGATAGTAGCGATGTAAAACTCGGGGGTTATTATCTAGGTAAAAATACCTTCAAAATAACATATCATTCGACCAATCTTTCCATTTAAGATATAACTGGTGAGTCTCACCCACGATAGAGGGTTTTCGCTTAGGGGGTGCAACTGCCAAAACAATGTTCCCCCGTAAAAAACAAAATTGACTGGTCCAAGCGTTTTTTAGTAGATGACCTGGTTTCTCGCCAGCAATACTAGAGAGAGAGGGTGCTTGATCAGTAGCAACTTTCAAATGTTCTCCCTTTTCCCCTTGAGCATTTGCTCAATGGCATATGTACAAAGATCTTATCTTGATAATTGTAGACCGTTAATAATCTTTCTTTTTTGACGTCATAGGGTTTTATACACCAAAAATAATAAACCCTTAAGTTCAACGCGTTGTCTATGACAAGTTACGGCGACTTTTTTATCACAAAAAATATAGCTCCGAACGATAATATTTTATTGAGGCATCTGACGCTATACCAACTTGGGCCACGACAGCTTCTTCATTTCACTTATTGACACTTTTTGTCCTCGTTGTGCTCTGGGTGCTCCGCACCCTGTTCAAAACTGCTCTGGGTGCTTGCGCACCCGGAGCCCCGGGGATTCGGCGCCTATGTTTGACATTGAGTCCTATGATTGAACGTTTACGTTATCCGTAACGTACATGTTAGGCCGAATTTTAAAAGTAACGAGGCAGGTTCGTATGATGGAAAACTGTTAAATTAGAACATAACAGACGGAAAATAACAATAATGTGTTGGAAAAAGTTTTCCATCATACGAACTTGCCTCATTACTGTTAAAACTCGGCCTAACATGTACGTTACGGATAACGTAAACGTTCAATCATAGGACCCATTATATCTTCATTATCATAACAGTCTATTGACTTGTTATGATGATTATCCAGTATCTTCCACAAAATTAAAATCGAAACATTTTTTAATATTCAAAAAGTTACTTTTTTTACTAATTCCATTGCATTCGGTATTTTTATACAATCAACAAAGTTTTTAAAAAAAATCAGAAATAGACAAAATCGTTTACAATATAATTTCTCATTTCTTCTGTTCTACTATTGATAGAAATAAATATAGGTTAGGTACCTCTTGTTTCTTTAATTTTTTAAATATAAAGGAGCTAATAGTTAGATATTTCTTACATAAGTTTTCAAAAAATTGCATATTTATGGAAAAAAGATGCCAATTAATAAGAATTTTTAATTTTAAATTTAATAAACTGAGCACAACAAAATTATGAAGCTGTAGATGTATTAGGTGAAGTGGTGCTGGAGGTGCCCCCTTCAATGTACACTGCAACTTTAATCAGATTTCTATTTCTCATCCTAAAAACCTCCAAGAATCAAATTTTCTGCTAATTATGCTATTATTAAAATAAAGTTTGCTAAATCCTCATATTTTAGTCTTATGAATTCGTGCTAGCATTCTGTATATATACCTTTTAGGAACCCTGTATCAAATCGTTAATTTCTCAAAAAATATTAAATTTTAAACTGAGTTAATTATATATAACACATCAATCTACAGGTGTAGAAATCATCTTGGCAATGACTTCTAAAAAATCTAAAGAGATATTTGAATATGATCTATTTTTTCTCCAAAAACCCCAAAATACCATTTTGAAGCGATCTCTATTTTTAAATTAAAATCCCACGTATACAAATACCTGTGAAAAATGCTTTATAGAAATTTCAAGTACAAATGATCCATCTATCAGTATTAGCCGGCAGCTGTTTAGATAGTTTCCATTAAGCTGATAGGCACATGTTAAGTTTACTATTTTTAATCAATATCAAATAAATAAACGAATTAAAAATAAAGATTTTTAAGATCTATAGCCACACATGTGTTCTAACAAAAAACATAATCATTCACTATTTTAATTTGGGTGGAATTTTGTTTAGATGAAATAAGCATAAAAAACTTTTGATGACTTTCTAAATGCCTTCCTTATTCCAAAAATTAAAACGAAATAGGTTACTGAAAAATGGTTTTTATAGTGATAATCTACAGGCCAATAGAATCAATCTGACTCCATTCATTCCTTGCAGAAAGTTTTTACAAGCTAGGAGTTTCTTAATTTATTTTTTCTTCGTTCATGCAAAAAACAAAACTTTATTGAACTATATTTAGTGAAAAACTGGGTCTTTATTGCACTAGTGCAATAAAAATTTTATTGCACTCATCTGTCATTTTACTACAGCGTTTTATGATCATGACAAACATAAATATTCAAATCAACGCCAAATATTTAGTTCATTTTCATTTTCTGTGTTACGTTTTAAAAACAATTGCATATTTTATATTATTTTCAATTATTTAATAAATAAATTAATGAAAAAATGTATTTTATTAAAAATGTCATTACAAATTATGAACACAAACGTAAATAAATGCCTCAAACAAAGGTACACGATCACGCCCACTTTGATTTGTTTAATACAACTGCAGTTCTATAAAACATTTTTTTGTAGAAAAAATATTGTATGCAACTCGTGCAAAAAGTGTTTATTGCACTCAACGTGTTGACCATTCGGCCTGACGACCTCGGTGGACAAATTCACGTCGCGTGCAATAAACATATACTTTTTGCACTTTTTGCATAAATAACTATTAATCAATTATCAATCCAAAAATTTTATAAAAAAAAACGCATCGAATTTGAAAAGGTGATTATAATAATGTGTAATTTTTTTTTTTTCACTTTGGGGGTTCAAAAATAATTTTTAGCAGGTAATTTTGTAACTTATTTACCAAATAATTTATTAATCTATATTTTTGGACAGTGTGTAATTCATTAAAGTATATTTCCCATCAATGATTGTCAGAATCATTTATCAATAAACAAACAGAAAAAATTAACTGTTGACTAAAGTTTATCAAATTATCAATGAAAGCCGTCCATTGTCAAAACTTGGGACAATTTGAACAGAAAAATATCGATTTATCTTATCTTTAGATGTAGATATGTAGAAATTATTAGATTTTTAAAAACTTTTTATTGATTCATCTGGAAATATCTCTGAAAGAGAGAGCTGTAAAGGTACAAAATTAAAATGGCGAATTTATTAATAATTTCGTTAGTGTTGAGTGTTTTTGTAGCTACTGGTAAGTTTCTGTATACTTAAATTATATTAAATGTGGATATTTAACCCAGGTAGAGATATCTACGATACATTTTTGTGTTCCTTAACAAATATCTACTCAGAACAAAAAGATGTACAGACTTGCTAATACGTTTGCAAACAAAGAGAAAGTAAAGTCAATTTGATTTTTAGTAGAATGCATTAGGAAAGAAAAACTCATTCATATTTATCTACCATAGAATTTATTTGTAAGGTTACATAAATTAAAGAAAATCTTAATTCCTAGCTCAAAGTATAGGATTTTTTTTTGCTTTTTAATACAATTTTCATTTTTCACTTAAACTTACTTTCTCTTTACATTGACTCATAACATCAATATCTACCGGGCTCTTGATTTATTACTTCAAATAGACTTTTCCCTTTCGTTAGGATACTCGATCTTGGTTCCTAGCATTAATGTATATGTAGAAAAAGAAATTCTCTTGTACAGATACATATTTAACATATTATTTTTTTAGCGTTGTCCGAGCCATTAGTGTGTTTTGATTGTGATCCATTGAACGATGGAGTAGAACAATGTAAATATCCAGTGACATATAACGCACGTAATCCTTTTTGTAACCCAAAGGAAAATCATACACCATTATGTTTATCGGCGTATATCCAACACAAAAGTAAGTTTTGTACATTCATTTTGTTTCCTTTAGAATTGGAATGTACTGCAAATAGTTGATTAAATCAGTAAAAAATATTCAAATTGTATATAAATCAGGTTATTTCCTGTATCGTCTTCAGTGGATACATGTTCAATAATTATTTTTCCTACGACACCTATCGCACTATTTAGTTTTATAGAAAGTGCCCTATATCACACTCGTGTGGATAAATCTTCTTTCCACCCGTGTGAGAATATAAGCTGTCAAATATGTCACGACCTCTAATTTCTATTTTGGTTGATGTAATGTCCATCTTAATAGTAAAATGGATCTGATGATTAAATTGTTTACATAGATCTTAGATATTACTTTTTAACAAATTATTAAAAGAATTTTAAAGTAATTACTTACATTATTTTTGCTTTTTCCTGGTTCATATACAATATTCTTAGAGCCATACAAACATTTTGAGAGTAGTAAATATTCAAATAATATTATAATTTCCTGTTTTAGATGAATCATTAACTGGAACCTACAGGGGCTGCGTATACAAACCTTTAGAAGTAGGAGATGTATGTGATTGGTTGAGAGAAACAAATACCAACAGGACATACAAATCCTGCCATCCATGTAACGAAACAAGATGCAACACAGTATTATTATACGCAGATGGAACAAGTGATGCAGGGTCCGTTTATAATATGTATTTCTTGATGATTATAAATCTCGTAATAGTTATGATTTTTGGTAATTTAAATAACTAAAATTGCATTGTATAGGTTTGTTCCAACAGATCTTCCAAACTAGATAAAAAGTTACCAAGCATAGGACTACATGCACAGATTTAAAATGTACTTGACTGAGCATGCGTGAAACGTTTAAAACTTGTTGCTGGAACAAACCTTCAAGTATACTTTATAGAAATGAGGAACTCTTCAGGTAGTTATATTAAATGGCATAATAAAATTAGTAAAATAAACAAGAATTTGTTTTTTAATGTAGTATGTATGTACAGCAGTTTATTACCCAGACAGCACACCAAATCCTTTGGATATCTACTGTACATCCCAATATCCACTGAATGTCCAGTCCATGGTCGATATCTATTTTATATCCAGGAGATGTAATTTATAGACATGCAAATGTCCATAAATAATAGTAATTATACAGTGATTCTCAAAAGTCCCCTCCCCCCTCTTTTCTTTTGAACGGTGGTAGTTAGACTGATGAAATTTGGAGGGTAAAAATGAACTTTTGTAAGCTTGTCTACTAGTGGTAATAGGTGACGTAATAGGCATCGGTGACGTCACCAGGCAACTGAAGCCAATAATATTAAATAGGACCTTATGGCAAGTGACATCTCGTTTGAAAGGTATTTAGAATACCTATACAGTCATACTATTTTTTTTTATTTATTTACGATGTTTTTTTTATTATTATTGGTTTCAGTTGCCTAGTGACGTCACCGATAGTGACGTCACATATTATGTCACCTGTTACCACTAGTAGAGAAGCTTACAATAGTTCATTTCCACCCTCCAAATGTCAACAGTCTAGGTATCACCGTTCAATAGAAATGAGGGGGAGGGGACTTTTGAGAAGCACTGTATAGTAAATTATTAAAGAATTACGCCATTGTGGCTAATAGTACCGTTCAGATATTTAAAATTAATTTTTTTTTGAGGTGTATTCAATATCCCATGGACATCCACTAAATATATCAAAGTCTAGGCGCGAACGCAAACCATGGTGGATATCCACTAGATGTAATTTTTGATTTTGCCCGCTAAGAAGAAAGATGGCGATACCACTTTCGCTCGTTGAATATCTACTCATGCTCAACCCGCCGTAATTGAGTTCTATCGAAATTGATATCGCAATCAGACTCCATTAGAGACTGGAGTCGAGAATTTCCATTTATTGCTGAAGAGTCCTAATAAGGATGACTTTCTCCTTAGTGGGAAAAATCAAAGGCAGTGTGTTGAAAATCTCTGCTATTTTCTTTCGACGTCATTCAATAATCATTGGTTACTTATGAACCTCTACTAAAGATAAAATATTTTGCTGAATATCCGAATATCTTCTATATCCTGGGATATAGACGGACATTTGGATATCCATATTAGATCCACTGGATATATTGGATATCCACAAAATATATTCTGTGGGTATCTCTGGGATTTCTTGTAATGTCTGGAAGATACCCATTAGATATTTTGCTGGATATCCATAGGATATCTTCTATATTCTGTAAAATAATTGGAGTATTTTATTATATTTAAGTAAATATATATTATGCTTGGGTTATCAATGTACCGATTACTACCAAAACTCGCAGGCTTGTCGAAGTCTGACGCTTCATCTCCATATTATATTATGAGATTACAAAAAATGCATCACGTCTGCAACTTTACAGATCTGCAAATATGGCGGACTTACAGATGCAAGATACACGCAAGGATATACTTAAAGTATCCTTGACTTGACTTGTTTATGAAGGGTTCATATTTGTATGTGCATGTCCGTAAATAAGCGGCAAATACGTCAAACTGAAATGTGTTAATAATTGTCAATTTACTGGCGGTTGATTGCTCTAGTCTGATTGTTTTGATTATTTGACCACTCCAACATCAAAGGAACTGAGAGACCATGCATGATGGGTACACAATAAGAAAAGCTGTGATTTTTTTGCTGTTGATATAGATCAGTGGATAGCAGAAGATATTCGTTGTCTATGTAAAAGATCTTTTAGATACCCAGATAGGATAGGTAAGTATTCGAAATTACTAAAGTCACAGATCTTTATTTCAAATATTTTGAGTTTATAAGAAATAAGAACCATCAATTATTGTACTATACTCATTTTATTAACGTAAAGAAAGAATATTTTTCATCAGTAAAATAAAAGACAACTAGTGTGACTAATATTTATCACTAAAAATGTTTATATAAGTATTAATCATTCCCTGCTCGGAGCGACAAGTTTCTGGGCAGATTTTTGTGTTTAAAAGGATTAGTCTGAAATAAACCTTCTTTGTTATAAGTTCGTTTTATTATTTTGGTTGGGTCGATTACACAATAAATGAGTTTACAACTTGATAAATTGTGTTTAATCTTATTTTCTATCCAAGGATTATTTCATGGTGGACTGCAGGTTGCATACATTCGGGCGCATTTTTACCCCTCAAGTTGGTTTTTAAATAAAGTTACCTTTCAGATAAGGAAAGTATAAGAATCATGTTTTTTTTTACTATTTTCGCGATGATATCTGTGTGTGCGCGTCTGTATCCTCGATAACTCATGAACGGATACACATAAAAATAGCAAATTTTAAACTAAAGCTCTGTTCCTGCCTCTAGTGAACTGATTAGATTTTGGGCAGAGTCAAAACATCTAGAGGGGTACTTTATGGGTGGTCATTTTTATATTTTATGGAATATATGTTATTTACGTTTGGAGAAAAAAAAATCTTAAAATAAAAGTTACTTAAAATATTATTATTTATAATTTTTGTTCTATACAAAATTTTCCTAAAATGGTCCGTATTCGAGAAATTTAACAAAATGTAAAAAAATAATTTTTTATGAAAATTGTTCAAATAAAAGTTGTTTGTAATATAATTCTCTACAATTTTTATTCTATATATAATTTCCCTAAAATGGACCGTATTCGAGATATTTGAGAAAATGTGTAAATTACGAATTTTGAAGAAAATTCAAAAACGGATAAAGGAAAAAACTTTAAATTTTAGTTTTATTTCAGCCTGAGGTGAAATGATTAGATTTTGGACAAAGTCGGAACATCTGGGGGGGGGGTACTTTATGAGAGGTCGTTTTTATATTTTATGGAATATATGTTATTTATGTTTGAAGAAGAAATTGTTTAAATAAAAGTTACTTCTAATATTATAATTTTTGCTTCATGCCAAGTTTTCCTGAAATGGTCTGTATTCGATTAGATGTATGTGGAAAATGTATTTTAATTTATCCTCTAAACATTTATAGAGGTGCTGCAATAGGTTGTACAAAATAACTGGAAAAAGCCTATTATAACTAGTTAGGAAAGTCATGTGTTAGACACATCAGATTTTTACTTTTAGTCTAAGGTCAGGCAAAAAATAGCCTAGATAAACCATTACATCCAAGAACCTCCTGATATTTTAGGAAAAAGTTTTATCCAGAATACAGAATATAAATCCAATGGTTGAAACAATTGGTAACAAAAAAATAATAGCATTGTCTTTATTGAATAAACCCTATTAATACACAAAAGTACACTAAAAATTTTCTAATCACAAATATTAAGGAACTTCTTCTTCTTCTAAAGCACTCTTCTTCTCTTCTTCGATTTCCTTTAACCTTTTTACAATAGCTGCAGACTCCTTTCCATGAGCAAGATTGTATTCTAAAGACTGTCTTAATTGAAGTTCTTCTAAGCCTTCTATTCTGCTATACAAATTTCTACCAAGATCTTCGTCAATGTCATTTTCTTCCCTCAGAAACATAAAATAAACCAAAAAGACGGATATACTGGTCATGATTACATAGGGTTCATACCATAAACGTGGTTCATAGTATCCCGTTCTTGTTGATCTGGCTTTGTATTTACTTGCAGGGCTAGCAGAGAATTTAATAGGACCTATGTCTTCGGGATCATCTTTCAACAGTTTCGTACTGAGACCAAAATCTCGTTTACAGACTCTAAAAAACTTTCAATCATTTTCAATAATTTAACATTGAATTTAATTAATTTACCTTTTAATGTGATTTGATATATTTGATCTTAAAATAGGGACCACTTTAAACATCATTAAATTTATAAAAAAATAAATTTGAAATTTTTAATAAATAATTTAGGTTAAGTTTATCTTCTTATTCTTCTTCTTTTAGCTTTTAGAAAAAGAATGATTGACTGACGATAAAAGTCATAATTAAAAAAGAAGATATGTCTAGATTAGAAATGCGTAACTACTCTGTGATAACTCTATTGTACATTCATATTTTGTTGTCAACATAAAAGTAAAATTATAAATTAGTATTTATGTCGTACTAAAGAGTAATCCACAAAAAAAGATTTCTAAAATAAATCACATGACCGACAAAGATACGAGTCATGTTCGTGATAGCTACTCACGACTGTGAATTAAATCAAAAATTAAACTTTTGAGAATAAGGAGAATTTTATAATCCGTCATGCCTGTATTTTTTGTAGATCAGTTCTTGTTCTTATTATCTAAAGCAGTGGCAACATTTTTCTATGAAAATTAGATAGGTATTATATTTGTATTTTTAATATGTATATAATGGACATTCAAGACATCTGCCGTCCATGAACACATGGGGAAATACTTCCAGGGTCATGCCATCTAAAGAAATACCGCTTCAAATTGCGCTTAGGGTCGATTCCACCCGTTGCGTGTTAAACGGAGATTAAAATGACATTGTTAATGTAAAAATGTCATTTTAATCTCCGTTTAACACAACGGTGGAATCGGCCCTAAACTCATTTCCTTTATTGCCTTGCTCATCTAGTTTATAGAAGGTCTTTGATATGTCAAGATTCTTCTTTAAATTTTAGACTCTTTTTTGAGTTGAATCTCTGACTATGGTTGTAAACAACTAGTTCTGTTCACATGGTAACGATGACTTATGTCAAATTGTTTATAAATGTCGGAATTTCGAATTAACATTCCAATTTCTTAGAGAAATAGTAAAATTTCTCAAATTAATCAAAATGACTAACGATGAAAATACTGAAAATATAACCACAGAAGATAGAATATTAACTGTGAAAAAATTGTGCACTGGACTTCAAAGTCTTGATAGAAAAATAAGGAAACAAACGTATGTAGATTTGCAAAAATATTTATCAGACAAGAATATAGAGTTTAACAACCAAGATCTTAGAACCATTTTCATTGATATACACATTTATGTTTTGAATGGATTGAGAGATAAAACTGAAACCGTGCGAGAACAAGCAATTAAATTTATAACATACCTTGTTATTGACAAACTTCCTTTGAATGATTATTATCTTACATACATTCTTCCTGTATTAGTTGAGAGAGTAGGCACAGTAGAATTGATTGAAGAATCTGAGGAGATAAGGCTGCAGATTGTTGAGTTGCTAAATGCAATAATAACAAGGTAATATAAATTCAAAATGTTACAAATATTTTCGTAAATATAGTGAATAAACATTATTAATTAATATTATATATCAAGATCTTAATTTTAAATTATTGTTTTTTAAAGTTAACTTTATAGCCTAGTTTTTTATGAATAAAAAACATTTTAGGTACTCAAATACCGCTCAATTGGTACCATTTTTAAATGACTCTGTTACAATACTTGCTGAAACTGTTAAAGATAGATACCCTTCTATTAAAGAACTAAGTTGTCATACTATTATTAACCTCGCAACTGCTTTACCTAATGACTTTCACAAACAAGCTGAATCACTGATTAAGCCAGTATTAACTTGTTTTTACCACCAGAGATATAAAGTAAGAGTCGAGGCTATATATGCCACCGGTGAAATTGTTATGCATAGTACCTATAAGGCTATTGATGAGGTTGTAGGCCCTTTAGCTGAGAAATTATTCGATCAAATTCCTATGGTCAGAAGAGCTGTTGGTCAGGTAAGTTGATATAAACAGAAATTAAATCATGATCAGCTTCAAAATCTGATACTATGTACTTCTTTCCTGTTTTATCAATGATTTTTAACTCAAAAAATTATTTAAATAATCAAAGTCTAAGTTTTGAATCGTACAATTTCTAGAACTAGATGTTAAAACTGAAAAATAAACTCTTTAAGCTTTATAATTAAGAGTAATTGACACATTAATTGTAATTAGTGACACAAACTAAAGAAAACATTTTATTATACTTAAAATTTTAAAACCTAAGTACACTAAAAGAAAATAAACTGCAATTCACAGCTGAGTCTGTGTATAATTTTTTGTAGGTGCTGTAATTGTAACAAAAAAATGTGTTCCAGTTATTGACACTTCTTGTACCAATAATTGACACCCTGACAATGACTGGAACGAAAAATCTGTTAGATCCAATGATGAAAAACTACTAGACTAACCCATTCATCTATAATTAAACCTGTATTTATTGCAATCATTCAGATTGTGTTTTATATTATACAGAAAGAGCTGACACATCAGCTGCCACATTAGAATAATGAGACTGCTGCTAATTTGAGTGGGGGTGGTTTGTGCGAGTTTGTTTATCTGAGCAACGAGCATGCTTTTTATGAATGAATAAGTACTTATGTCTACGACGTTTGCTTTACCCTGCTGTCATACTTCAAAATTATTAATTGCGTACTTTCCTGGAAATCACCTTCAACTATAATAGTTGTAATGAGAAAAATACACGAAACTGATAACTGGCGTTTTTATGCAAAAACAAGATGTACTCTATAAAAAAACGATTATTTTCTATTTCCTTTCCTGAACATTTTTAGAAAGTTACTAGTACTCCTCTTGCGCCCAAGTCTTCAGTTATTATAAAAGATTCTACTAGACTATTATATAACATTATTAGTAATTTTCGTTTAAGAAACTGCATAAAAAGATAAAATTTATACATAAAAAATCCAAGTTTTTTGCTACATAAGTTGAAAATTGCGTTTCATGAAATAAACATTGAACAAAATTTTACTTTTAGGTAGCAGCAAGATGGCTCTTAGAATACCGAGACAGATATTCGTTTTTTCATAAAATTTTGCCATTAATTTTGACAGGTTTGAACGACGAAGTCCTTGAAACTAGAACTGAAGCTGCCCAGTTATGGGAAAAAGCTGGTATTCAATTTCAACAAGAGAACGAAAAAGATTTTAAGGACGAAGTTGGTCAGTTATTATTAGAATTAATTTAAATTATTTTTATTTCTCGACATTATTTTTTGAAGTGAAAGAATTCGTTTATAAATTCCAGAATCTGAGAGGTGATAACAAACCAAAGAAAAATTGAAGTTGTTTTTTAAAAAAAATCTGCAGCATGCAAGGCTCGAACTTGCGCCCTCTGGGTTCCCGTCCCTACGTCCTAACCATTCCCAGCAAACATTTTCTATAACATTAGTTATAACTCGACTTTGTTAAAGACGAATTTACTTATTGAAGTAATTATTACGTAAAATTGACTAGAAAAATATACCTCTAATGTAAATTTACCAAACGGTTTTAATTTATATTTAAATTTACGTAAATTATACCAAGAAATCTCCCTTTTACACAAATCTGCTTAAAATTAACTTTAACCATATCAGCAAGGGAAAAACTACTAAAAAAAATAACCAACAATTACTTCAAAGTTGAATTTTCTCTGTAGTAAAATTAGGTGCCATTCATGTAATATCTACCTGTTTGGCAACTAAAAATCGTCTTTATAGTAGAATATCCAACTAGGTAGATTTGGTTAAAAATTCTACGTAATTTTATGCCTCCATAGTAACCTATTTGGCCGCTTTTATTTACTCTCCTTTAAAGTAATATTAGGTCGAGATCGTAGCAAAATTCTACCTGTTTATCTACCTAATTTCAACCAAATAGTCGAATACTCATTTAGTTGACCTATAAGTCATCTTGTAGAAATATTTATTAACTTTGTTGTAGCAATTACCTGAAAAATCTACCACAAAGTAAATTCGACTAAAAACCACCAATTTAAAAAGAGTCATACATGACCTATTTGTAAAATTTATATTATTTAGGTTATTTTAACAATTAGGTTGTTCAGTTACTGTCTTCGTCATTATTCTTAAGAATTTTGGCCATTTTAAAAAAACCATTACAGTCGTAATCTTAATTTACGTGTGGTGTAGATAGAGCTTTAAATGAGTGCGAAAAATAATTAATAAAATGAGTTCGAAAAATACTTATACTTCCGATTTTTATCGTAAAGTGAAACGTCTAAAATCTCAAGTGCAGAAAAACGTGACCTAAATATGTTATATTTACATATAGGTAAATTTTTTATAAAACCTATAAGTTATTATTTCTTTAAATAGGTAAAGTTAAATAATATGTCGTGAAATTGAAGTTAATTCAACTTAGTAAAAGGTATTTTTAAAATACGTAGATTTCCTTAGTCATAATAACTTTTAGGTCGAATTCGCACAATACGCCATATTTTCTTAACTAGAACTGTTAACATGCACGACAAATTTTTCTTCGCATTAATTTCAACAAGCGTGAACTGTATATTCAGCGCAATTACATTACATATATTTTTGTCACCGACATTTATTTATTTTCAATCTTTCATGTGAATTAGGTATATGTTTTAGTTGTGTTGGTGACTTCTTACAATATTTCTACTTATATATAAATAAAAATACCAAATAAGTATAAAATTTCTTTTCGTACACTTGGAGGCATACGTCATCTGCAAATATTTTGGTAGTTTCTACCTAAACTTAGTTAAATCAACGTCGAATTAACGTTATACTGACGTCAAATTTCCCTAGAGAGGTATTACTAACCAAACGTACTGGGCTACTACAATGTGGATGTAATTCTACCTATTTTGGTAAATAAAAGCAAATTTCGACGTCGTCCTATTCTCCACTTATGTCGAATCCACGTCGAGCCAACTTACATTTTACTTAATTATGGTTAAATCTAATTTTGCGACCAAATTTATTATATATAATTTAGGTAGTATCGACGTCAAATTACACCAAAATGTTTGCTGGGTTAGACCACCAGAGCGTTATACATCTGGCGACCTAATTCTTTATTTGAGTACAAGAATTGACCTCAACTCAGTTTATCGGAACTTCCAATTGTATTCTGGAAAAAGATGATGAATTCTTTCACTTGTCTTTGTTTCGGCAATTAAACCGACAAAATTTCGTTTATTTCATCATTTCATTATTTTTTTTGAGCTGAACTGAACAAATTTTGTAGATTATTTGATTCAACCCCCTAAATATTACCCGGAAAATGTAATTCGTCCCAACATAGGTTGCAGAGGATTAGTGAAACGGAATATTATCAAAATAGCTCCGGGTATAGCTAATGAATTGATGAGCTGGCAAGAAGATGTCAGACTAAGGTGCGCCCAGCTTTTATGCGCAATAGGTAAGGTCTATGAATAAAATATCCTATAAATTGTACCATTTTTTTAAATCGAATGTTTCCGATATCGATTCGATTTTATCGACAATCGATCTTTTTGTAACGATTTCGATTTTTTAGAATCGATTTTTTTAAAGATATTAATCTAGAGATCGGTGGAGATTGATTCTAGCCTACCTCTATATGTCCATAATTGTCCACGTGTCTTTTGCCTTTGGTTACCGCCACAAACTTAAGCTCAAAAGATAATAAAGTCGTGAGAAAATTGAAATTTGAGTAAGTGGTTTGCGATTCGGCTAAGCGACCCAAAATGGCAGCCAAAAAGACACGATCCGTATATTATTGGTCCTATTTACATGGTGAAAACAATAAAGAAAAAAAGTCATGCACAGTGACAATGCCATGAGGGCATTAGTCAATATCTCCGTTATTATTGGTCCGATTTGCATAGGACAAAAGATATTATGAAGGAGACGTGACAGATTAATGTTGAAGAACAAAATAATGCGCAGTGGCAATGTCATAACGGCATTAGTTAATATATCCGCTATTATAAGTCCGATTTGCATGCGGCAAATGATTTAACGTTGAAGAGGAAAATCATGCACAATGGTAAAGATAAAAGGGCATTCACGTATATATCCGCTATTATTGGTTTAAATCGAATGGGAAAACGGGGGAGTGGAGGACATTACATAATAATGTAAAATATGACAGCTAATGCGCAGGGACAAAGCCAAACGTCAGTAACCTATATCTCTATTATTGGTGCGATTTGCATGGGACAAAAGTCGCTAAACTTGATCTGTATTATGTCAGATCAGACGTCACCATTCATCTGCCATACCAAACTGTCAGTTGCACTACCAGCGTGTTGGGGAGTCTGCCATAGTGCCATGTGCCAAAACGCATTACTAACCTAGTGGACCGACAGTTAGCCAGTGGTAAACAAGTTATTTTAACGTCACGCAAGTATAAATTCATAGAAATTCATAGACATTCATAGAAATTCATAGAAATTCATAGAAATTCATAGAAATTCATAGAAATTCATAGAAATTCATAGAAATTCATAGAAATTCATAGAAATTCATAGAAATTCATAGAAATTCATAGAAATTCATAGAAATTCATAGAAATTCATAGAAATTCATAAAAATTCATAAAAATTCATAGAAATTCATAGAAATTCATAGAAATTCATAGAAATTCATAGAAATTTATAGAAATTCATATAAATTTATAGAAATTCATATAAATTCATAGAAATTCCTGGATATTCATAGAAATTTATACAAATTCATATCAATTCAGATAGACAGGTGTCTAACTTGAACTGTCATAAAAAAGCATTACCAAAAGGACCTAAGTTTATACGGTTAGTGGGTGTCGCCAGGTCAAACTTTACGTCAACACTTTGCGTCAAACCTCTCATTCATTAACAGTATCGACTGCTAGCTGTCTTAATGTCGTGTCAAGCTTCACACCAAATGTTAACGTACATGGTAAAGGCAATATTGGACAACTACTATTTGAATCGATACTAAGAATCGATCTTTCCTATATGAAAATTTGACCTATTTTTGTATATTAATTCAATTTTATGAGATATATGCTATGACGTTATTTTCAGCTATATCATATCAGCTATACATTAATATCGGACAAATAATTAATATACATACCGTTGAAAATGTCTGATTTTGAGATTATATCTATATTTCTCAAAAATATATTGGATGGAAGATGGCCTTAATTCGTGAAATGCAATACTGGTGCCATCTACCAACAGATAGTCACACTATCGAGTTGCACATATTACTTGTAGATGCCGAAACATGATTTTAAATTAACGCACTTTTCTCTCACGCTCATGGAGAAACGATTATTACTCACGTTCAGGCCTCGCAACGAAATGGAGGCAGGCGTAACAAAAAAGCTACAAAAAACTTACAAAAAATGAGCCTGGTCCGAGCTGGTGCCGCTACAAATATCCGCTAAGCTAGCGGATTCGGGCTTTTCTCAGGTTCAGTACAAGCTACAAAAGGGAGACTAGCGTAACAAAAAAGCTACAAAAAAGTTACAAAAAACCAGCTGGGTCTGAATCTGTGCCGCTACTATGGAATTTATGGAAATTCAAGCTAGCGGATCCGCTGTTTATTCGGACCTGGGCAAAGCTACAAATTCGCAAATAGCGTAACAAAAAAGATACAGAAAAGCTACAAAAAACCCGTCAGGTCTTGAATGGTGCCGCCACAGAGTGCCCGCTAGCTTGATAGAGCCGTTATTTTCATCATTCGAATCAGCGCTGCCAGGTAGTCTTGTATGAAAAAAATCATGGATCTAGAGAAATTTATGAGTCCATTTTAAACATGTCACTAAATTGGCAGCAAAACTCATCTCATTTACAATTTAACTGTGACGTTATCCCTGTTAAATTATAAATTTTCGCCAAATTTGGGATATAAAGTATGAATATTTGTCTTTTCTCAAAGTGTAGTCAGTAAATGATTCCTTTTTATCCCACTTGCTATAGACCAGTGGTTCTCAAACTTTTTTGAAACGCGAAATATTTGACGGAGCCCTAAACGCATTTTTTAAATAAAAAAAGGTCCTGAAGCAAAATAATATCCTCTTTCCTCCTACTGACTTCTAAAAAAAAGCTCCTCAAACAAATTCATACATTCGTTTTTCCTAGTGACTTCTAAAAGAAAAAAACAAAAGGTACTTCAGGCAAGTCCCTCCCTTTTGTGGCGATAGTACTACTTCTTTTTTATTATGACTATTATTTTCTTCGCGGAGCCCCCGAAAAGGCTTTGCAAAGCCCCAGGGCTCCGCGGACCACACTGTGAGTAACGCTGCTATAGACTAAAGTTTCTCCGGCTCATTGATTTTTATTTAGTTTAATATTTATCTTCTATTTGTATTTATTCTAAAAAATTCTTTTCCTTTTATCGTTTTTATTCCTCATTTTTATCTCGCATTCTATACAATATCTATCTTTATTTTTACTAATATGTATTTATATATGAGTTTGAATACATATTGTCAGTTTGGTACAAGAGAGTCACATCTAAAAATTTTCATTTTTAGAGGTTTATTGTTGTATCAACTTAAAATATTATGTGTGTAAAATCGTTACAGGTTAACGTTGATTTGTTTCTGTTAAAGCGCGCTATGATAAAAGGTCACATCTTAAATAAACGTTTTAATTCTCCTGTAAACAAAACCGTCATAAGTCGGTTGTGTTGTGACACTTGTAGATGTTATATGCATATTTTAGGAAAGAAAGTCAAATATGATATTTAGGTAATAACATAGTTTTTGTTTATTTGTCATATCTCTTATTAGACCATTCCTTTTTTTATAAAATTAACTATTACATTTATTATAAATAATAAATAATTTTCTGAAAATTCAAACTTTATAGTGTTATTTTTCTCCTAATATTTACCCTACTATCATTATTTTATAAAACTTTAATAAGCCTTTCTA
Organism: Psylliodes chrysocephalus; assembly: GCA_927349885.1. NCBI lineage: Eukaryota > Metazoa > Arthropoda > Insecta > Coleoptera > Chrysomelidae > Psylliodes > Psylliodes chrysocephalus. The sequence goes on along the minus strand of OV651822.1, from coordinate 2,494,076 downwards.
AAAATTTTAGTTTTTTTAATATATTACTGTCTATTTTCAAATTGACGATATTACAAACTTAACAGGTTTTAATTTTAAGTTCCCTGTAGTTTTCGTTTCGGTACTTCTTTTCCTTTTTTCCTCCATCTTCCTTAAAAATCTCTATGTCGCGTTTATGCAGCTTAATGCCTCTTTGATAAGGTCCAAGACTTTCAATCAGAGTTGGTATAACTTCCTTTTTAACTATTTCTGCTTTTGTCTGTTTCGGCGTTTAATTTTTAATCTATATATTTACTTTTTTACTTTAATCTTCTTCTTATTTGTCCTAAATCATTACAGTAATTAAATGTTTATAACCTTATAAATAACATTCGAAATATTTTAAGCTTTACACGCAGAAAGCGACATAACTCAGAATCTCCAAGCGTTGCTTCCGTCTATGTACTCTGCAGCCAGAGACGATGATACCAGAGTGGTAGCGAACATTGAAAGAGCCAGCGAGATTATCGGTTGTTTTGTCAAATGTAACGTATGGTCCGAACTTATGTTGCCGATTGTCGAAGACGCGCCGCATTACGGCCATTTGACGGTGTTGAACGGATTGGTGAGAGGAGCGCCTCAGGAATATTTTGTACCTTTTGTGGAGAAAATCTGTCAAGTATTGAGCACGGATGCTATTTGCTGCAGCAGAAAGGTAAGTTGTGAAAGCAGATCAAAATTTAGAGAAATCTGGAAAATCTAGATAGGGTACGATTACAATTAGAAGAACACAGCTACATCATCATTTGGCAAAGTAATTAATTGGTTATCGCCGCCTAATGAGGGTTTAGTTGAGTGTTAATTTTATAGGAATATAGGAAATATTGTTTTATACATAACAACTTACTTATTTTTTATTTATTGATAGTTATGTATTCGAAATTCAAAGTAACGTTTATGACATAGCTGTGTTCTTCTAATTGTAATCGGACCTACTGTATATGTTACTTTTGTTGGGCTAAGGATGTCATCTACGTGTCTTCATATATTATCGCATTTATTCTTAAATACATTTACTTAATTTAAAAAAAAACTCTATCAACTTAGTTTTTAATTTCAGAACAAATATCAAGTTGAACTTATAAAATGCGTGAAAGCGCTAGCAGAAAAGAACGACAAGGGCACCGATAACGAAACCGGATATCATCTGTTCAAAATAGCTGTATCAGTATTTTCTCTTAAACATCCGGACAACGTCAACAAAATAAACGACTTAGAAATTCTGGAAGAGCTAAGAACGACTTTAAAATTACAAAGCGTTCAAGATTTGTGGAATTTGTATTCGGGTCGACTGTTAAAGCATATCAATAAAAACCCGAAACTTTGGGTGACCGTTACGGAGGAGGAATGTATATTTTTGTTAACTTTATCGAATATGGGCGAAGCTTTCGGTCAGAATTTGGATATTATTAAAGACATATTAGCGGAAGCCTTAGATACCGAATGTGACGGTGAGAGTCGACTTAAGATATTGTTCGTGCTGGCTACTGTGTTTGAGAAGAAAGAAGTCATTTTCGATAAGGCCCAAAATGTGTCTGGATTTTTAGAGAAACTGGTAGAAGGTATTTATTTATTTTTTTTTTCAAAAAACGAATTAAGGGGCCTATTCAGTAACTCTGAACGACGTCGTTAATAGACAATAATCATTCACAGAGGACTTTTCTTATTCAGTAGACAATGATTATTGTTAAATACAGGGTGATTTACATAAGAACCGACATAGAGCAGGGGCATATAGGGGGTCCCAAAATATGGCAATTTAACGCAACTTACCTCTATACCAAGTTGCTTCCCTAAGGAGTTATAGGCTTTGAAAGTGAAGTTATAAATTTTGAAAAAAAACAATATCTCCGTTATTCTTGAACTTAAAGCAACCAAATTTGGTACACTTTGTGGATGTATTTAGGGCGTTACTTGACAGTAACTAGAGTTTAATTGAAATTTCTAAAGGGGGTATGCTGCCCTCCTAAGCCAAAAAGCGGTATCTCACTTCAAGTGAGTTTCGAGAAAATACACATTTTCTAAAAGTTGTTCTCGCGTTCCCTCGAGCCGAAAAAAATAATTTAGGTACCGCTGGATTACTTTGAATTATTTTTTGTTTATTAATATTATTTTTGAAATTCTTATATCGCATGTGGATATGTAGCCATTTAGCTTAGTATTAATGGCATACCATTAAGCCTTTTAGTACATATAAGTGAAGTTGAGATAATGTGAAATTGTTATAAGTTTTTTTTATGTTCCGATTGATATTTTGCTATTTTTATTAGTTCATCTGAGGCGGAATTTTTCAAGCTATCTGATGGGTTAAAAAATAGAAAAGTCGCTTTTTTTTAGATGCCGCTTTTTGGCTTAGGAGGGCAGTATACTGGGTGGCGTACCATTAATATTCAACAGAATTTTGTTAACCCTTGATGGATTTTAAAAATCTTTGCTTTGTTTTGTGGGCAATTCAATTCTTAAACTTTTCTTACTCTAGTAATTTTTCGAAAAAACTCATCATTTTCATCAAAAACTCGAATAACTTAAAACGCGCGCTCTAGGTGTGTTATTTAAAATCAGCGAAAATTCAAAAGTTGGCTATGAAAATAAACGTCAAACAAGAAAGTAGGTAATTTAATGTGATCAGTAGGAATTGGCTGGCAAATTATTATTTAGATACGTAACAAAATAACTTAAAGTAAGTACAGATACTGAAATGTGAAAAACTGGGATTAACAACTAACCAAAATAAACACAAAAAACTTAAACAACAACCAGAACAAACAATTGTTTATTGATAAATTAAAGAAATTGTTCAAAATGATCGCCGTTTTCTCTTACGCATAAATTTATTCTTCTTCGAAAATTAAAATCCACCCTATCTAATAACTGTTGATTATTCCTAATAGATGTGCATTTATGAATAATGCGATTCCATAATTCTTCTTGAGACGCAACGGGCGAAGAATACACAAATTCTTTCAACGTTCCCCACAGAAAGAAGTCACATTTGTTCAGGTCAGGTGATCTTGGGGGCCAACGTTGTGGGCAATTATTTCCTCTTCCTATCCATCTATTGGGATACTGGTGGTTTAAAAAATTTCTTACGTTCATACTAAAATGAGGCGGTGCTCCATCGTGCATAAACCAATGTTGCAACCTTAGTTGTAAAGGTACCTCGTCAAGTAGATACGGAAGGGTGTTTTGTAGAAATTCTAAATAATTTTCACCATTCAGCCGATTCGGTAAAACAACAGGACCAATTAAATACCGATCAATAATTCCCATCCAAACATTAATTTTGAATTCACGTTGGAAATGCCGAGGAGTTATTGCATGTGGGTTTACGTCAGAATACTCATGATAGTTATGGAGATTTGTGATACCTCTGCGAGTGAAAGTCGCCTCATCCGTAAAAAGAATTTTCTTTTGGAAGTTATTATCTTGGTGTAGAATAAACTGACAAAAATTGACACGTTGAACCAAATCTCCGGGTAAAAGTTCTTGGACTTTTTGTACATGATAAGGGTGTAGTAGATTGCGACGGATAACTCGATGCACAGAACTCTGCGATATACCAATTTGTCGAGATAAATTCCTAGTACTAATATGTGGATCATCTTGAATAGCATTTAAAATGGCTACCTCAACTTGTGGCCTGAGTGCGACAGCACGTTCTCGAGTATTATTGAGAAACTTGCCCGTTTCTCTAGCTCGTCTTTCAACATTAGAAAATGTTTCTCTATGGGGAATGATACGGTTAGGAAATCTTCTACGATATTCTTCTACACTTCTTCTACAGTTTCCTTCACAAAAACCTAGCACTAACAGCATGTCAACTTGCTCGTTAAAAGAAAACTTCCCGTTCATTTTAAAAACACTCAAACAACAATTACTTAATTGAACAACTTACTTGCTTCATTGTCAAGTTTGACGTTTATTTTCATAGCCAACTTTTGAATTTTCGATGATTTTAAATAACACACCTAGAGCGCGCGTTTTAAGTTATTCGAGTTTTTGATGAAAATGATGAGTTTTTTTTCGAAAAATTACTAGAGTAAGAAAAGTTTAAGAATTGAATTGCCCACAAAACAAAGCAAAGATTTTTAAAATCCATCAAGGGTTAACAAAATTCTGTTGAATATTAATGGTGCGCCACCCAGTATACCCCCTTTACAAATTTCAATTAAACTCTAGTTACTGTCAAGTAACGCCCTAAATACATCCACAAAGTGTACCAAATTTGGTTGCTTTAAGTTCAAGAATAACGGAGATATTGATTTTTTTCAAAATTTATAACTTCACTTTCAAAGCCTATAACTCCTTAGGGAAGCAACTTGGTATAGAGGTAAGTTGCGTTAAATTGCCATATTTTGGGACCCCCTATATGCCCCTGCTCTATGTCGGTTCTTATGTGAATCACCCTGTATAGACAAATATGATTGCAAAATTGTCGTTCATCAACGATAGCCGCAGAGCTATTGTTAATATTATGAAGTGTCGTTATAGTGACTTTTCCATCCCCTTTTGTTTTAAAATACCTATTAGGTTTCACCGAGGAACAGGATGTTTTCTAAATAATAAAAGCACTACAACTAAATGCCCATTGACCTAGTACAGCAAGTACAATTTGTAAGGGAATTTTTTCTAATTAAACTATATCTGATTCACAGGTAGGATTGCCCATTCGACCATATACTGTTGGTTTCTAATTAACAATGCTGTTCCTAAAGTAGCACTGCAAAACAGTAACAAAACCTATATTATGGAAGTACCTATATTATAGTACTAGTACTCCGTAACCTACACAGCAAACGAGGCTAATGGCAGCTAATGTCCTGAGTTGTTGAAGCCGATGACGATACCAACAAAAAAAATATCACGATTGACAGGATCGAATTTGATATCTCTCTTTCAAATCCAACAAATTCAACTGTTCTTGAGTTGTTTTTTGTATTCTTTTGGAATAGGCGGTAGTTTTCAATTTACTCATTTAAATAAACCCTACAATACGACCAGCAAATCACACAGCAAATGGCCCGAGAGAAATAGATGCATTAAACATTGGAAGCGATACGTACGATTAGTATTTAGATTTCTCCCTAGTTGTTTTAATTTTTTATTGTACGCATCTCACGGTAAACTTCTCTGATCGTGTTGAAGTAGAAGTAGAATTTATTCATCTTTGAGAATTATACACTATACAAAGACACTAGGTACATAATGTAAAATCCTATCAGACTAGTCAAAGAAGTGTTCAAGTAAAATATATTAAAAATTAAAATATATATATATACAGGGTGTTATTGAAATACACGTACATATTAAAACTGGGTATTGCGCAGATCCCCACTGAATGTAGAAAAATATTATTTTTTAAAAATACCCCTTATTAAGGGAGTTATTAATTTTTGAAAATTAATTCTAAAACAAACGTACTTCACTGATATGTTGAGGATGACCTATATAAATTAGGTTTATTTACCTATTTTAAACATCAACAGTAATTAATATGCAAGTTTTTGTCAGATGATAAGAAAACTAGTCTTGTAAGAAATAACCATGTTGCCAAGATTTTCGAATTAATTTCTATTTCCGAAGACTGGTTTTTACTACCCTCGTTATCAAAAAACTAGAATATTTGATAAATGATTGTTTTTAAACTATACATTTTTGAAACTATAGATTATTAAAATTTTAGTTGATTTACGAATCTGGCTAACACGAGCGCGTCATTTCCAAGTTGGTAAAAAGTGTTGTTACGATTACTTTTAAATATTTTTTTACGATGCCACTATTTACGAATATTGAACTAACGGATATAGTGCTGGTTTATGGGGCAGCTGGAGAAAATTCTCGGCAAGCACAAATCCTGTATCGCGAACGGTTTCCAAATCGGAGAATTCCGGACTGTCGTACGTTTATTTCAACTGTTCAGCATCTAAGAGACCATGGAAAATGTGAGAGTGTCAATGCAGATCGAGGGAGAACAAGAACACAAAGAACATTGGCGGCCGAAGAAGAAATATTGGAAGCTGTTGAAAACCGGCCTCAATTAAGTTGTAGAAGACTAGGTCTTGAAATTGGAGTGTCCTCATTTGTTGTGTGGCGGACACTTAAAGAACAAGGTTTACATCCTTATCACATCCAAAAAGTCCAGGCCTTATATCCAGGTGATGAAGAAAAGAGAGTGGAGTTTTGTGAATGGATGATTCAAAAATGTGTTGATATTCCTGATTTTCTAAAAATATTATTGTATACTGACGAGGCTTCATTCACTCGCGATGGCGTGTTCAATATGCACAACACGCATATTTGGAGTGATGAAAATCCTCACGCCATTAGGGAAACTGGGCATCAAAGAAAATTTTCAATAAATGTTTGGGCTGGCATAATAGATCAGTATTTAATCGGGCCTTATGTTCTCCAGAACAGATTAAATGGGCCAGGATATCTCCACTTTTTAGAAGATATTTTGCCAGTACTGCTAGAAGAGATACCGTTACAATTAAGGCAACGGATGTGGTACCTACTAGATGGCGCTCCTCCTCACTTTGATTTAAACGTACGGCAGTTTTTGAACATTAGATTTCCTCAAAAGTGGATAGGCAGAAATGGACCTACTAAGTGGCCTCCGAGATCTCCGGACTTAAATCCATGCGATTTCTTTTTGTGGGGTCACATGAAACAACTGGTTTATAATGAACCTATTAATAGTGTTGAACAATTAACCAATAAAGTTAATGCGGTAGCCGAGGAACTACGACAAAATCCAAGACTAATTTCTAATGTTCAAAGTTCTTTGGAAAGACGATTGCAAGTGTGTGTAAATAATAATGGACGGCATTTTGAACAATTACTGTAATAAACTTTATTTTGAATTAATTGGTTTTGATACGGCAACAGTGCAATTTCTATGGGTAAGTTCAATTTCGATTTATTTTACTTCTTTAAATATGGAAACTAGTAGGTCGGAAAAGGGGACTCTTCCCCAATATTTAAATTTTAGAATTTGAAGTTAAAATTGGTGCCAATCGTTTTTGGTCATTACATACTATTCCCCATTTTAATATGTACGTGTATTTCAATAACACCCTGTATAATAGACAATTCATGTTAAGATTAAGTGTTAAAATTTGCGTTTCCTTGAGGTCCCTATTTTATCAGGTTTGAAGTAGAGGCTAGGTTTGAAAAATTTTCTTCACTCTTATGCGATCTCTGGTTTTGTGAATCTTCAAGAAATCGCTGACCTTGTTTAAAGTTGAATCGGCAATAAATTATATTTTTCAGCCAAAAATCTGATTTATATACTTGCTCCTGAAAATGAGGATCTATTCCCACTAGAAAAGCTTGATTATTCTGTCTTACAAAATATGTGTCTAGTTTCTTCACATAAATGTCTTCTGCGTTTGTGCGTTTATGAATGTATTTCTTAAGCTTCTCTTCATTTACAGTGTCTGATACTCTAGATACAAAGAGCCAAATTTGTTTGTTTGATTTTTCCCTTCCTTTAAATTCATCATCACCTTCTCCACTTCCCATAATTGTTTTGTTTTTTCTCCTTTGCCGTCTTGTTACTGTGATATAATCATTCTCATGACTTCCTTAATTGGTATCATCTGCTAGATTTATTATTTCATTAGTTTTTTGTAGGGTTTGAATTTTCATTAGTTCTAATGCAACTTGTTTCCTTTGGAAGAATGAGTCTTCCCGTACAGGGGCATTCCTATAATCGCTTGTGTTTTTGTGTGGTATTAAATGTTTATTTCCAACGGTATATTCACACTTTCAGTTTTTGTTTGTTTTGGTTTTTCTATAAAAACTGGTATTTTATTATCACTGATAGATAAGTTTTGATTTTTATTGTCAACTCTTATAAATTTAGGATTTATTTCGTTATATTGTGTTTGCAGATCAGAATATTTTAAGATTTCTATTTTTTCACTCATTAATTGGTTTGCTAGTTTTTGTTCTTCTACTAGTAATTTTAAAAAGTTGTAAGCATCAATGCAAAATACATCACCTTTACTTTTTTCTTGATCCATAGTCTTAGATTTTTCAATAACTTTTGGTTTACAGCATCTTATGATAGCATTTACTCTTTGTGCACACGATGGATGATATTTCAAGTCACAAATTTCACATTTTACACTAGCAGTTACTGATTTTTTACAATAATTACACTCATCAGCATTTTGCGCGTGCGGTTCAGTCGGCGCCATCTTGTTGTAGGTTAAGAACAATTATATAGTGAAAACAAGATTAATAAACTGGTAGAATTTTTATTTTACGTCTCAAAAAATCTCAAATATAATCATCAACGTATGTTCTTTTATCACAAAACACTAAATTATAATAGCAACTTACTAGAAATCATCGTTCAGATTTAGTAACTAAAAATAACGTAACGACTTTGTTATTGAATAGAGTTTCAAAAATTAACGTTATAAAAGTCGTTGGTTGAATTTTTAGCTTAACGATGTCGCCTGTAAAAGATAAATTACTGAATAGGGCCCTAAGTATCTTTATACTTAATGATTTCAGTACTTTATTTAAATATCAGTTTCATATTTGGAGGACACTTGTTAATAATTTCAGATGTCTTCGTACCGTCTTTGGTTTGGCACGCAGGAGCTACAGCTGAAGCCATAAGAACGATGGCGGCCTCGTGTCTACAAAGCGCTCTTTTACCAACAGATGGCGTTGAATTGTTCACACCACAAACTTTACGTCCTGTAATTGTAAATCTCTTACCCTTATTGGTTTCTCTTTTGGAGGACGCGTCTTATAGAAGTCGACAGATAGCTGTCGATTGTTTGGCATTGTTGAAAGAAAATAGTTGCAGGAAGAACATTTGGGATACTGACGATTTGGTTTCCGTTTATCCAGGTAAAGCTTTGGTTTTAACAATATTCCGTCGCGAAAATCGCTATGTTCGTTTTTTTTAACAATTGTACATGCGGTGTAACAATGTCGTAAGTGCAAAAATTAATTTTTTACAGGGGGAGCCATTTGAAAGTGTTTCTTGACAGAAACTAAAATGTATTATTTGCTCATGTATTGCATGTTTTTACACACTGGTACCGAAGCAGATCTCGCATAATTTGTGACTAAAAAGTAATTTTCTAATATTTTTGCACTTATGACGTTGTTGCACCAGATGTGCAATTGTGATGACCTTTTATTAGACGGAAATTATGAATTTCAATATGCAAATCAGTATACCATCTATACTGTATTTTTATTTTATTACCACCTTTGTATAATTCATGTGTAGTTGTTTTCCAATATTTTCTTTTAATTCCATGTCAACTTTTGTCTTTGACACCATACAAACGAGGGTTTTCTTTCCTCAAATCAATTAATTTCTTCTCCTTCTCATTAAAAAACTATTGATAACTTTCATTGGGCATATTTAAGCAATAATATCCACACATCACAAATTTACAGATAAGAATTGACGAGAAATGACCAAAATGTATCTGATAACAACGAACGTCAACGCATTCCGTTAAAATTAAATGCACCCAGAACTTCTGGCGATATAGAAATTATAAAAACGGAGGACTCTAATATGGGGTATTTAAATTTTTTTGGTAATAATTTTACAATTATTTATAAATAGAAAATATATTAACAGTAAGTAAGTTGATTCACCAGTTATTTGAAGTAATTAGTATAATATATTGTACATCGGTGTAGAAGGTTAAATCACCAAATGAAAAACCCTTTTTCACCTTTCTCTCCATCGATTTTCCTCTTGATATCACCCGAACTCACTTCGTGTCCGTCCGGTATTCTTTGTGACATTCACGGTTATTGAACGATAATGATTGGCTGCTTTTAAAATAGTCCAGTTACACATATCAAAAGGACGTTTTTTTTTATTATTCTCATTCAAGGGGGACGACTTTTTTGATTAAATACAATTCCTATTAACACCATTTTGAATTTTTTTTAACTTACTTTGGATTTGTTATCATTTACTTCCAAAATACTCAGATACCATGTAAGAATGGACAGCTTTGAAACTACATTTTTAAATACGGCGATTTTGGCGACGGAATGTTCTTTAAAACCAAACCATTTAATGTTTAAAACCATTTCACTGCATTCTAACTGTAACATTTGTGTTTTTAGAGGTTCTGAAGCGACTGGATGATCCAACGGATAAAGTTCGATTGTGCGCGCTCAGAAATTTGCCTCTAATACTTAAAAATGTACCGGAATCGTTTAAAGATGGCACGTACAGAGCACACCACGAAGTGATCATCGACACTCTAATGATACATTTTGACGATGATGATGAAGCGGTACAAGATATGGTCAAAGGTAATAAAGTAATATTTTTATTTAAAAATTCTACGTCACAAACTAAGCTATCTATGGGGGTTTAGTGAAACTAATATTAAAGGACCCCGCACTGTTTACATTGATTTTGGGTACTGACAGAATTTGTTCAAATTTTAGTTTGTCAGGTCATTAGGGGCAACTTTCTTATGGACCTTAAGTAGGCAGATCTACAGGCTGAGCTGTTAGAAGGATTCAAAAGTAAGGACTGTAGAATTTATATTTTCAAATATATATCCACCACTCTTTAGTAATTCTTGTTTTTTTCCATGAAACTTATGGCATGTTTTACACTTGTTTATAGTTTGTTCATGCTTATTTACACTTTGCAAAATAAATTATACAGCGTGTTCAAAAAATTAGGAATATCAGTTTCTGAAATATGGTACATATTACATGTATTACCACAGTTATAATATGACTTCTGACCATTTTTTTGTTTCATTTCATATTAGATAATTTTTATAAGTAATACAGGGTGTGATAGAACTACGTAAACAACTAAGAATTACAAAAACGCATTTAACGAAAAATTGGTATGCCTAAAATATTGTAGAAAGTCTTGAAACGAATTTAGTTTGGCTCGTATTATAGTCATAGCTCTGTTTATCTAAGCAAGTTCCGTTCTACGTCTATTTAAACGTAAATAATTCTACTAACTCTTGACTTGAATGAATAACTTATATTCTATTTGAAAAGCTCTTTTTGATTTTTATATACAGTACAGATGTCAACATTGTCAACTTATCACTTCTAAATATAATTTTATTTTTGAGGATTTAGTAGGTTAATTTTAGTCAAATTAAAACATAAAAAAAACTTTTACATTTTTTTTAGTAGTAATTTATTTAAAAACTTCGTGATATGAGTACTCATGATATTTAATTCTGGCCAATTCTTATTGTTTATCTATTTCACATCATTATATACTTTTAGCTTGCTTTAAATTGTTTTCTAAGTCTATAATATAACTTTTTGTATTTCTTTGTTTATTAATCAGAATAATTACAAAATGATTCTACAAGATGAAAGGTTGGCGAGTGTTAAATTAAATAACAGCTAAATTAACATGATTGGGTTAACACGTTGCTATCTTTGCAATTTCAGACTACATGTGCTGTGTTTGGTTATCCATAACGGATGCATCTGAGATGTTGTGAATCTTTGATCATGTGATATAAGGTACGTAAATTAGTTGGATCAGATGCGTTTGATGTGGATAAATAATCGTCCGACAGGTATAAAATCGGATGTGGATATTCAAACGTAGCAATTCCATTTTACTTTGTATATTTTCTTCTACTTTTTTGGGCTGTCATTGAAAAAAAATTCAAAAGTTTGTTTAAATTTTGAATTTTTTGATAGTAGGTAGTTTATTTTTGTTAGGTAACTCTCTATGTGGCCTGATTTCTTTTTTGCAATATAGTTGACATTTGCGAATAATGTGAAGCATAGAGTCCAATAAAATTCAAGAGAATCCCCATTACTAGATATTACTGTACATGTAAGACTGGTTCAAGAACTATATGGATGTGTGCTCATATTTCAATTGTTTTGTGGTACCTGGAATATGCACGATTCGTAAATTAAATAAAGTACCCTTTAAGTGTTTTATTAAGAACTACTTTAGATGCTGTTGAAAGATGAGTAAGATTTTGAAGATGTGTAAATAGTTCATGTATTTAATAAAACATGTTTTTAGAAATGTAGTTTCTTTTATATGGCTTTATAATTTAGTGGAAGTCTAAAAATCTTTGTAAAGAAACTGTATAATTTTTGTATTAAATATCATATGTCTTTCTGTCACATCCTGTATTATAAGTAAATAGTATCCAGTAATTTATACAACAAATAAATGATCAGAAGTCCTGTGTTAATTATGGTAATACATGAAAATGCACCTTATTTCAGTAATTAATATTCCAATTTTTTGAACACTCGGTATGATTTATTTTACAAAGTAAAAGTAAGCATTAACAATCAATATACAAGTGTAACTCATGCCATAAGTTTCATGAAAAAAACATGAATTACTTAAGAGTGGTAAAGATATATATGAAAATATTAATTCTGCACTCCTTACTTTTGACTCCTTCCGACAGCTCACCCTGTAGAGCTGCAAACTTGATGTCCATAAGAAAGTTGCCTATTATGACCTAAAAAGTAACATAATAAAATGTTAACAATTTCTGTCAGTACCCAAAATCAATCTAAAAAGTGCGGGGTGCTTTATTTGCCAAGTCATAATCACTTATCTGGTTACCCTGATCATATAATAAGTTGATTATATGATTTGTTGTTCCCTTTTTGCAATTGCCTAATCACTTCCCAGGTAGCTTTAGTCTTATTTTCAGAGTTTAAAATGAGATTATCATAGTATTACTTACAGGCCTGTTCTAACCTAAGCTTATAAGTATTATTTAACATTTTACTAATTTCAACATATCGTCGATCGTGCTTAGCAAGAGTTTTATATAATGTCATGAATTCCTAAGCCGACCCTGTATACGCACGCAATCAATTCGTGGCCGAAGCAACGCTGACGTGTGGAAACAGCCGGACCGCTCTCGAATGTCTGCCGCTGATTCACTTGAAGCATCTGGAATGGCGGGGGAGTGCCGTTTAGTCATCTTCGCGAAGTCTCTAGCATTTTCCAGTAGCGGAGTTAGACTAATATAAATAGACGACGTATCAGCGACGAGTTCAATTTAATATAGAACGTTGTATTGAAAAGTAAAAGTGTAAGAAATAAATTAGAATTGTTAGTTAGTGTTCAAATATTATATAAATTAAATAGTACGTCTGAAATAAATTGTAAATAGTGTGTTTTTAAATAAATAAACTTTAAATAAATTAGACTTTCATCACAATAATGACACATTATTTTTCAATTCCAATAAATCTGCATTATTTCTGGTTCAAAATCTCTTCATATTTTCTTATTCAGCTATTATTTTTCCTTCTTTTGTTTTTATATATGTTTGATGTTATATAGTGTTAAGATTTCTATAAAATAATTTTTGGTTGTTCGTTATGTACTTACGTTTTTACGTTTAATTTTGTTTCAGATGTTTTGAATCAAATGGTGGATATAAATAAAAATGAATTGTTGAAGAAGATCGATCGCCACAAGCCTTTGCTACGCAATCAAAAAGGTTGCGAGGAAATTTTAGAAAATATTGCAGGTTTAACGATTACCGAAGTTTGATTATTTTTTTTATTATTATTTTCGAGTCTAGTCATTTTTTACATTCATTCATTTACTCACTATTAAAGATGCTTTCTCTATTATTATAATTAGTCTAAATTTATTTTCATTTTGAGTATGAGGACGGACCTGAACAATTTTTTATGCTATAATTACTTAAAAAACATTGTTTTAGCTTTTTTGGACTGAACTGCCTTATACTGTTCATCATATACCAATGGTCATGATTTCAATATGTACAAAGTTAGTGTCTCAATATTTTTTTGAAAATAATTAATCAATAAAATAAAATTTTTGTATTGGTAAACTAAAGAAGATAAAGATTGTTTATCAATATCTATTATAGATATCAATTTTGTAAGGTATATTGTCAACAAAAAAGATGAGTTAATTGAAGAACTTCGCGATAAATATATTTTAAATGAACAAATTGTTCTGTTGAAGGGAATTCAATCAATTTACCAAAAAAATTCGAATAAGGTCGATGAGAGACGCAAAACAAAAACCAGATCCTAATAAACTAATTTTGAATGTATCAAATAGAGGTATAATAACTTTAAATTTTTTTTTCCAACGATTTAAAAATATTTCTTTACAGTCTACAGGAAATTCCAAGTGATAAAATGCAAAAAATAGTTGGCTTAAAATTATTTTTACTTATCTGTCACTCTTTTTGTTACAATAAATAAATAAATGCTCCAAATTAAATTTGATCGGAACTTTTATTCTAGAGTTATTTTGCCGGCGCACATACCCACAAACGACCATAAACGGTTTTTCCGAATTTTATGTCGGAATCGTCCATTTTCAGAGCTATAATAAGTAGGAATAATCTATTTTTCCGAGTTGTAAGTCAGAAAACTCGATTTTTCCGTGTTCTATATCGGAATAATCTATTTTTTCCAATTTCAAAGTTGAAATAATCTACTTTTGTCAGTTGGAAGCCTGAACAATCGATTTTCCCGAGTTCTAAGTCGGACTAATCTATTTGTCAAGTCAGAAATATCAATTTTCCCGAGTTCTAAGTCAAAATAATCTATTTATCCGATTTCTAAATAGGAATAATCTATTTTTCTGATTTGTAAGTAAGAATAATCAATTTCCCTGAGTTGTAAGTCAGAAAAATCGATTATCTCGAGTTTTAAGTCGGAATAATCTATTTTTCCAAGTTGTAAATCAGCAAAATCGATTTTTCCGAATTCTAAGTCGGAATAATCGATTTTTCCCAAGTTCTAAGTCAGAATAACCTATTTTTTTGAGTTATAAATCGGAATAAGCTATTTTTCCTAGTTCTAAATAGGAATAATCTATTTTTCTGAATTGTAAGTCATAAAAATCGATTTTCTCCAGTTCTAAGTCGGAATAATCTATTTTCCAAGTTGTAAATTAGCCAAATCGATTTTTCCTCATTCTAAGTCGGAATAATCGATTTTTCCCAAGTTCTAAGTCTGAATAATCTATTTTTTAAAGTTGTGTGTCGGAATAAGCTATTTTTCCGGATTCTAAATCGAAATAATCTATTTTTCCTAATTTCTAAGTCGGAATAAGCTATTTTTCTGAGTTGTAAGTCATAAAAATCAACTTTCTCGAGTTCTAAGTCGGAGTAATCTATTTATCCGATTTCTAAGTAGGAATAATCTATTTTTCTGAGTTGTAAGTCAGAAAAATCGATTTTTCCGAGTTGCAAGTCAGAAATATCAAATTTCTCGAGTTCTAAGTCGGAATTATCTATTTTTCCAAGTTGTAGTCACCAACATCGATTTTTTCGAATTCTAAAGCTTAATTTATAACCGTCGTAACGTAACTTAAGAACTTAACGTAAGAAGTTGAAATATTGAATTTACGTATACTTATTTATAATGTTCGTAACGTAACTTAAGAACTTAACGTACCGTAGAAAGTTCGCCAACTTTTAACTTAACAACTTAACTTAATTTAAGACCTTACGGTTAACCAATGAGATAATTCTGAGTTCAGCATGTGATAATCAATTATTCTCTTTTTATTTCTTTTTATAAATGAATGGACAAATATACCATTTGTAAACTATCATTTTCCTTTTTTATGGACATACATTATCATGAATGATTTGTGTTTATGTTATTGGGGATAAACTATTTATGAGATATGAGTGTTGCTGCATATACCTATAAACATTAAGTCTAGAACTGAAATAATACACAAAACTAGTTAGCTAGGAAAGATTAAATTCTCATTATTGCTCAAAAACATCTTCGGTAAACTATTCTGTTTTATTATATTTTTATATCATTGCTTTTAAAGTAGTTAATATATTCTTTCTATATAGCAAAATCATAATTTATAAGTTTTATTTAGAGGTTAGGTACATAGTTTACCCTTGTTTATTTCATAAGGTTGTCAGTAAGTTGACAATTTTTGAAATACAACACGCATGCTCAATTCTTACGTTACAGACATTTATAAATAGACTTTATTTTTATATTTTAGGTTAAGTTTCTACGGCGTTAAGTTAAGTTACGTTACGGTGGTTATAAATTATACTTAAGTCGGAATAATCGATTTTTCCAAATTCTAAGTCTAAATAATCGATTTTTCCCAATTTCTAAGTCGGAATAATCGATTTTTCCGAGTTCTAAGTCGGAAAATAGATTTTTCTTAGTTCTAAGTCGGAATAATCTATTTTTGCCAATTTATAAGTTGGAATAATCTATTTTGTCGTGTTGAAAGTCAGAAAAATCCATTTTCCACAGTTTTAAGTCGGAACAATCTATTTATCCGAGTTATTAAATCAGAATAATCTATTTTTCTGGGTTGTAAGTCAGAAAAATCGATTTTCCCGAGTTATAAGTCGAAATAATCTATTTTTCCTGAGTCTCAAGTTGAAATATTCTAATTTTCCAAGTTATAAGTCGGAATAATCTATTTTTCTGAGTTCTAAATCGGAATAATCGATTTTTCCGAGTTCCAAGTCGAAATAATCGACTTTTCTAAGTTCCAAGTCGGATAATCTATTTCCGAGTTCTAGGTTAAAATACTCTATTTTTCCCAATTACTAAGTCGGAATAATCTATTTTTCCCAATTTCCAAGTCGGAATAATTTATTTTTTCAGTTCTAAGTCAGAATAATCAATTTTTCTGACCTCTAATTCGGAATAATCTATTGTTTCCAAATTTTAAGTCGAATTGGTCTATTTTTCCGAGTTGTAAGTCATTAAAATTGATTTTTCCGAGTTCTAAGTCGGAATAATCGATTTTTACCAATTCCAAGTCGAAATAATCGACTTTTCTGAGTTCTAAGTCGGATAATCTATTTTTCCGAGTTCTAGGTTAAAATACTCTATTTTTCCCAATTACTAAGTCGGAATAATCTATTTTTCCCAATTTCCAAGTCGAATTGGTCTATTTTTCTGAGTTGTAAGTCAGCAAAATCGATTTTTCTAAGTTTCAAGTCGGCATAATCGATTTTTCCAAGTTCCAAGTCGAAATGATCGATTTTTCTGAATTCTAAGTCAGAATAATCAAATTTTTCGAGTTCTAAATCGGAATAATCTATTGTTTCCAATTTTTAAGTCGAATTAGTCTATTTTTCTGAGTTGTAAGTCAGCAAAATCGATTTTTTCGAGTTCTAAGTCGGAATAATCGATTTTTCTGAGTTCTAAATCGGAATAATCTATTTTTGCCAATCTATAAGTTAGAATAATCTATTTTGTTGTGTTGAAAGTCAGAAAAATCTATTTTCCACAGTTCTGAATCGGAATAATCTATTTATCAGAGTTATTAAGTCAGAATAATCTATTTTTCTGGTTTGTTAGTCAGAAAAATCTATTTTCCCGAGTTGTAAGTCGGAATAATCTATTTTTCCCGAGTCTCAAGTCAAAATAATCGATTTTCCCGAGTTATAAGTCGGAATAATCAATTTTCCCGAGTTATAAAGTCGGAATAATCTATTTTTCCGAGTTCTAAGTCGGAAAAAATATGTTGTGGCCTTTTTACGCTTCCATATCATTGCAAAGAATTTACAGATTTAAAGGAATTGTGGTAAATGGATAGTAAAAAAATTCTGTGTTAGATCATTTGCAAATAATATCCTAGTATTGAACTTTGAAGCACACATCTCGTTTCACTTTTATATTTCTGCTTACATACAATAAATAGATAAACTGAATAATAGTCGAGTTTGATATTACAGAATACAGAAAAAAATATATAATTAAAATAAAAGTTTATTAAAATAAAAACTTCACAAACAAAATATACTACTCAAGACTTAAAAATACAGGATTATCAACTTCATCTCCAATATGGAAATTATAAGAATAAGCAATACTGATTTTGCGTTGCTCGTCAACGCAAATACCTATACATATTTTACCCATCGTCGCCTCGAAGTTCCTATCGAAATACTCGCAGCATTTTTTGTCCAAAATTTGTCGATGGGCTCCAGTCGCTACCGATTGCTTGGTATCGCCCCTCTTCTCATTCAGTATCTTCGTTTCAATAAAAATGCCCACTCCGGAGTCATTAACTGTCAAAATATCTACTGAACTACTCAAATTACTCTTATAAATCTCCGATTGTGTGATACAGAACTTGCTCGCCAAAAACGTAAAGAGAATGATCTGTAAATCGTTGGATTCTTTGAGGCTTTCGTAATAATTGGAAGTCGAGAACAAATCGTTCAAACTTTTACAAAAATGTTCGAACTTGGTTTCGTCATACGAATGTATATTGAACGAATTTGCGGAGGAATGCAGAGTTCTGATGTAACGTTCTTTAAAGGCGTATTTTCGAACGTACGTATCTTTAAGAATCCTGGCCAATTCTAACCTAATTTCTGAATTGGGGATTTTCAAAAACATCTCTGATGGATCCAGTGTTAAGCTTTCGTTCCCACTCATGTATCCTAAGTGGTATAAAATCTTTAAAAATATATTTTCGCTAGCAATCACTTCTTCGCGGCTCGAAAGGTTGCCCAACGTTTTAAAATTGATAACGGACAATGCTTTTGAAATATCCGTACATCTTGACATGCCTAACAACAATAATTGTATCTCGTCTGATATATCTTTGATGGCGAAAATATCCCTGAACAAATCGTAATGCTCAGACTGGCACCAGTAGTTTAAAGGTACCCTTTTATTTTCTAAGTAGTTCAAAACGGACCACAAGTTGTAAATGTTGTTATTCTGCGATGGGACCAAATATCCCCCATAGTATTCAGCTAAAATCCTTTCAGTTTTTTCGCGTTCGGTTGTATCCGAGATGAACTTTTTCAAAACCTCCGACAACTCTTCTACGGTAACTCCGTAATATTTGCAAAAACAATGGTTATCCAGGAAGAAAAACTGCTTTAAATTCAACGTTACCGTCGATATACCCGAACTGGACACCGGAAAGACACCTGTTAAAAAAGCGCGGTCCACAAACTGGTTGGACTTGAGCATCTCTTTTACAACCAGTTGTATAAAATTAATAATTTTTTCGGTATCAGGATTGTTCTTCATGATTAAACTGTCTACATACGAGTCAAAATTATCGATCATAACTATAGATTGTTTTCTGAAATGCAAAAACAACATTTCCGATAAAAATACAAAGCCCATTTCAATTTCAGGTTCGGTCAAAGTTGAATTCTGAGCGGGGTCGCAGTATTTGTGGAACAATTCATTACTCGATCTTAAAAGTAACCCGGTATTTTTCAGTAAATATCTGTGTTCGATAAAGCTTCGCCTTAACACCAATTTGAATTTGTTCAACATGTCATCATAGCTCTGAATGAAACACAACGGTTTGAAATTTATCGATATCACAGGGTGTTGCCCCATGTGATCTTTGCAGAATTTCGCTCTTTCCGTAATGGCTAGCCGTTTGTCTCTGAAGATTTTATAATTTTCAGTTTGTCTGATATCTTTCGCGTGTCCGTCTTCGTTAACCTCAATTTGTAGGAATCTCTTGACCATGTTCCAATTTGTCGATTTTCCAAAGGCGTGCGGCGCTGTGATTAACAAGTAGTTATATCTGAATAATTCTTCAATTAATAGGGATTTATCGATGAACCCTGTAGTTTCGACTATTTTACTGAAATCGTCGCTACCTAGACAGAAGATTGGTTCGCTGTTTATCGATTCTGGTCGAGAAATGCTGACTGTGAACGATTCTTTTTCTGAGTATGGATGCTCTTTTATCATGAAACTTTCCTGTTCTATCTAGAAAATAAATTATTTTATTCATTCGATGGTATTAGCGTACTCCTGGGGTCACTAAATCTAACAATCTGACTTCCACCTTCTACTCTAATGGTAAATTTGAAACTAAACACTAATAATGAATCATTAAATTTGAAATTATTGTACAACGTAGAAATCAGAAATCTGTTACTCATGTATACAGGGTTGTTGATATGTATGGAAAGGATCGATTATCTTCTAAAGTAAGATAACTAGCGGAAAAATGTTTTAGGGTTCTATAAAATCTATATATAAATCGTTTATTTAGTCAAACAAACTATTTTTACATGTCTATACATCTTCACATTTAAAATATAAAAAAATATATAAATATAGAATCAAAATACATAATATACAGTATACTTACATGTTAACTATACAAAACAATAAAAGAACAAGAAAAAAACGTCAATTGGTCAGCAAGTACTCACTCAGTTTTCTTTTAAATATTGCTGCGTTTGAAGAACATTTAATATCTTCAGGGAAATCATTAAAAGCCTGTACACCTTTAAAAAACACTGAAAAAAATTTCTTATTTCGTGTATTGTGTTCATGAACATCCTGATTATAACTTATATTTTTTAAATATACTGGGGAGATTCCTGATTTAATCTTAAATATAAATAGCAGGGAATAGAATAGCAAATATTTTTTAACAGGCAACCACTGAAGCACATTCAACATGGAATTGATTGGTTCCAATCTCAAACAGCTCAGTATTATCCTCATACCTCTATTCTGCAACTTTTGTAATTGTTGCAACTCATTCTAGTTGTTATTTTCATCTAAATATATATTTTCAGTTTTACAATGATTATAGAACTAGGAAATAAAAGTAACATCTTGACAATCATTACAAAATGTAAACAAAGCTAGTGCAGTTTGTAGGCGCCGTGACAATACCGATGTTGACGTCATAAAACCTGCGCACCGCTTCACCTATCTTACACCATGGTCTGGACTATTTTTATTTGACACTGAAAATAATATTTCTTTTAATTCATATGCTGCGTTTGAGAATCCACATCGGATGCATCTGAGATGTAAAAAATCTTTGATCACGTGGTTCAGTATACGTAAATGTAATGGGACAGATGTGTCCGATGTGGATAAAAAAACGTTCGAGATGTAAAAAATGCATCCGATGTGGATTCTCAAACGCAGCAATTATAATAGACGGAAGACATCTTGAAGTTGTAAGGTCGTTGGAAGATCTTTGCGCCATCTATAAGTTTACATAACAACTAATAAAATAAAAAAGAAAACTGTAAATTATTATTTTGGCAGTCTGTTTACGGTTACGGCGTCGGTATTCATTTTTTTTTCTTTGACTTCTTCATTAGTTGTATGTGCTCAGTTTTTCACCATCTCTATCTACTTAGTGCCAGGTCCCAGAGTCTTCTTTTTCTTAGTCATGTGTGTCATGTCAAAATTTGTAAAAACATAAAACAAATTGAGGTTACAATCTCTGGTTTTGTTTTTGAATTATTTTTTGCATTTATTTTCAAAATACCAACTTAGAAACACAAAGAAAATTATGAAAAGCAAAGTTAAAAGGTAGGTGTGCACCTTTTGTTAACTACTTTAAATTTCAAAGTGAATAGATGTATTTATCATTGTTTTTATGTATTATTATGTTCTGTTGTTACATACATAAAGATTTACAAAAACCCCTAAGTATGTACCTCTTTTTAATTTGTTAATTGCTTTATTGCTGTATTTATAACAGAACTTACCTGAGTCGGACTTAGGTAAGTCGTGTTTAAACTAAAATCGGTTACAACGTTTCTAAAGTTCTAGGTGGTTCTGGTGTTAGACTGTAATTTAGAGATGGATATTACCAAATCTGTAACTGTTATGTAGATTTACGGATTTGTTACTACCCATCTCTAAATTCACGTGATATAACCGATATAACTTCAATTTTAGTTCAAGTACGACTTACCCAAGTCCGATTCAGCTGAGTTTTGTTTATAAATACGGACCTTAATTAGTGGTTGCTGGAAATGTTGTCTGGATCAATGTCCCAACAACTAAAAATCTGATGTGTCCAACATATGACTTTCCTATCTAGTTATTATAGGCTTTTTCCGGTTATTTTGTACAACCTATTGCAGCATCTCTATAAATGTTTAGAGGATAAACTAAATATATACATTGTCCAGTTGTCCACATACATCTACCTCGAAACATTTTTCTATAGATATTCATTGAAAATGAAAATACTGAAAAATTTAAATTTAGCACTTTTCCATTACGGTCCATTTTAGAAAAATCATGTATAAACAAAAATTATAGAGATCGATATCGCAAACAACTTTTAGTTCAACAATTTTCATAAAAATCAGAATTTTGTACATTTTGTCAAATTTCTCGAATACGGACCATTTCAGAAAATTTTGACAACACAAAAATTATAGATAATAATATTAGAAGTAACTTTTATTTGAACAATTTTCTTCTCCAAACATAAATAACGGATATATTCCATAAAATATAAAAACGGCCTCCCATAAAGTACCCCCCTAGATGTTCCGACTTTGTCCAAAATCTAATAATTTCACGTCAGGCCGAAATAAACCTTAAGTTTAAAATTTAATGTTTCTTTTCTTTATCCGTTTTTGAGTTTTCTTCAAAATTCGAAATTTACATTTTCTCAAATATCTCGAATACGGTCCAATTTAGAGAAATTATGTATAGAATAAAAATTATAGAGAATTATATTACAAACAACTTTTATTTGAACAATTTTTATAAAAAAATATTTTTTTACATTTTGTCAAATTTCTCGAATACGGACCATTTTAGGAAAATTTTGTAAAGAACAAAAATTATAGATAATTATATTAGAAGTAACTTTTATTTGAAGAATTTTCTTCTCTAAACGTAAATAACAGATATATTCTATAAAATATAAAAATGTCCACCTATAAAGTACCCCCCCCCCCCAGATGTTCCGACTCTGTCCAAAATCTAATCAGTTCATTAGACGCTGGAATAAAGCTTAAGTTTAAAATTTGGTGTTTTTCTGTGTATCGGTTCATGAGTTATACGACATACAGACACACACACACACACACAGACACACATACACACACACACACACACACACACACACACACACACAGACACACGCACACAAACACACACACACGCACGCACGCACACACACACACAGACAGACATCATCGCGAAAATAGTCAAAACGGATTCAGGGGACCTCAAAACGTAAAAATCCGTCGAAAATTCGAGGTCGAAAAAAATCATGATTCCTATACTTTCCTTATATCTGTAAGTAAAAAAGAAGGGCAAGAAAAAAAGAGGAAATTTATACTGACACCGGTGTAACTTTAGACAGATTGCCTAAATAATAATTTACAGTTCTCTTTTTTATTTTATTAGTTGTTATGTAAACTTATAGATGGCACAAGATCTTCCAATGACCTTGCAACTTCAAGATGTCTTCCGTTGAAATCATCTATTAATTAGTTTAAAATTTACTAAAGTTTTAATTTCACTTAAATAAGGTATAATCGGATAATTATTAATGGAAGGTAATACTCATTACCTACAAAGTAATAATTTAAAGCATTTGGAAAAGTAAAATCCTCACGATTGTCACAAATATTGTCAAACTCAATATTAGTATTTGTAAAATTGCTTGCGATATTAACTGTTGGAATGAAAGATTTCAAAGTTTTCCACATCTCAGTAGGGTTACCCTTGTTTAAATCTATTTTAGACAAATTAAGTATACAGGGTCAGCTAAAAAGTCATGACGAAACAAAGTTTCTTTTTCTTTAATACACCAGGTATATTCCATATTTCTAATGCTATTGTTTAGAATGTTGAGATAAATTGCAATATGATATATATACAATATATAATATATAACAAAAAATACAAGAAAATACAATTTAGGCTAAGAATACTTATGTTAAATTGAAATAAAAAGTATGAACAAAAAAAAAGTGTAGTGGGACATTGAAAACATTAATTACATGAAAAATTCTTCAACACTATAATTTTTCTATTAGGTACTGTTTTAGTTTGATTTTAAATAAGCTGTAAGTCACTATGTTTTTAATTGAGAGAGGGAGATGATTGAATAAGCGTGTTCCGTGAAAAAAAAATTACGTTGTTTTGTCTTTTTGATTGACCCTGCATACTTAATTTGTCTTTATTGTAATAGATTTAAAAAAAAAACCTTTAACTTTTGTATTTAACATTTTTCGCTAATTATCTTTAGAAGATAATCGACTGTTTTCATATATATCTAGGACCCTGTATGTACAGGATATAATGATAATGCCAGCATAATTTTAACAGATAATTTAATTAACCCTACGACTCCCAAGGATGACTAACAATTGACCACATTGTGTTTATATAGCCACATTTTGCATAAAAAAATATTAAAATTTGAAAAATTGTCTTAATATATTCTATGATAAGATGTCAACCTTATTTTCCCGATTTAACTGCATCAAAAGCGCCAACTGAAGAAATGGAGGAATAAAAAAATTGTAAGGAGTAATACAAAATGTTCTCAAAAAAAATTGAATTTCGCGTGATATTTGGAAAGATTATTTCGTATGCAAAAACTAGGTAACTTTTTTTGTTGTTTCGAAAAAATCAATAAAGTATTACTTATTTTTTTTTAAATAAACTTTCTCCAGACATATTCTAATATGTCACCAATAATAATACTTCATTGATTTTCTTGAAACAACAAAAAAAGTTACCTAGTTTTTGCATTCAGCCGACGATTTAACACGTTGACTGCCGAACTCGCAGTTTTTTTTACTAGCCATATTCGTGTGCAACAATTAAATTCGTAGTATATTAGTGTGAATAAAAATAGTTAGCTTCTGGAAACAGGACAAAAAATCAGGTCTGGCTTACACGAACAAAAAAATGTATTAGTAAAAATATAATATAAATGTATTCAATATCAAGAAACAAAACAGTATTTGTAATGTTTCTGATTTACTACTAACGAATTCAGATGTATACCTCTAACTTAGGTGTATGTATTTGTTGAAATTAAAAGATAGAAATTTAAAGTGACCTCTTGTATTACTGCGAATGAAAAATCGTTTTCTAATCTAAGAAAAAAGTTGAGTTGGGTCTTAACGTTTTGTTTTTAATTTCCTAGTTACAGTTTTAGTCTAAGATCCCAAGTAAGGTCGACCTTCACCCATCTGTTTAATGGATGAAAGTTTATTTTTATTAAATAAAATATGTTTATAAATATACCGCAAATAGGTTGTCTAAGAAAATATGGTCCAGACTATTTATTTTCTTAAAGTAAAAAAAACGACACCCTGTAAAGTATTCCCTAGATGCTTCTACTATGCCCAAACTTTAATCAGCTCACCGCAGGATGGATTTAAGCTTAAGTTTAAAGTTTGGTGTTTTTCTCTTCATCCGTTTCTGAGTTGTCTCCAAAATTCGAAATTTGCACTTTTTCTCAAATATCTCAAATTACGACCATTTTAGGGAAATCATGTATAGGAACAAAATAATAGAGAATGACATCATAAGCAACTTTTATCATGATCCCTATACTTTCCTTATCTGTATACAGAAAGGAAAGTAAAAAATGGCCGTGTCCGTATTTTCTTAGGCAACCCATTTGCGGTATATTTAAAAACATATTTTATTTAATAAAAAAAACTTTTATCCATTAAACAGATGAGTGAAGGTCGCCCTTACTTACGGATCCTGGACTATTTGTATTTTTCTTTTTAACAGGCTTCAAAAAAAGGAGTTCTCAATAATTCTTTTTAATATTTTTTTTTATGTATGTTCAATGATAATTCTTTACCAAGTTATCTGATTTCAAGGACTTTTTTGTTGAAAGGGGATACTTCAGAGGGGGTCCAATATAAATTTGGTCAAGATCTATCAATGGCGCCATAAGAAAATCATCAAACTCTTAATTTTTTGTGTTCAGTGATAATTCTTTAGTATGTTGTCTGATTTTTATGATTCTTTTTTTTTAGAAAGGGGATACCTTGGGGGTGTTCCCATATACATTTAGTCAAGATTGATCATGATGAAATGAGCACAATCAATTTGTAATGGCTTCTGTACGGTTTTGAAGTGGGTTTTGTAAAATTACTATTATTGCATTTTAAGTTCAAGTATATTTGGTCTATTCGAAAATACGTATACCCTTTCAGGTGTAATATATAAATAAAAAATATTACCAATTTTAGAGTGAACATTTTTTACCCACACTTTGGAATATAACTTAGTAGTTAAATGGTTAATGAAGAAAACTGAAACATTAAAAGTCATAAGATTCTGAAATAACTTTTGGTCTGTTAAAATTATGAGGGCATTACCTGTAACACACATTTGTCTACTATTTAAAATATTTGAAATTTACCTCTTCTATATTAATATCTTCTGCAGTTTCATCTGTGTCTTGTTTTATCTGTTTCATCCGCTTTGCTTTTGGTCCATCCACAAAAAGTATGTACCCTATTAAAATACAATATTACATTTATTTATGGTAAGTAGATTTAGAGTTTTTTTTATTTAGTTCATACAATTATTGTAAATCTGCGAAAAGTACGGAAATTGCATTGTTTGATGTACCTAACCAATATCATTGACAAAAGGTTGAAACAGTGGTGGCCCCAAATCAGAGCCTTGAAAAATACCCTAAGTTACTCCCATCAATTAACTACATAATAAAATCAAAAGGATTTGGAAAAGCTAAAATCTACTATGGCCAAATGTTCATACCATACCATATACCTATATTGGAACAAAAGTGATAAATTCAAGATCCAAGGAATTATAAAAATATTAAATTAAAGATTATCCTCTCTCATACAGTATCGACTATCAAACACCTTCCAATACACATTGCACTACTGCTTGTGAAAATTACAGAGTTAGCATTAGAGTGAGGAGAAAATGAATATTAGCACACTAGTTAGAAAGTGGCCGGGTTGTATAAACTGGCAAAGCTGATATTATTCATTTCCTGCTCACACTAATACTAGCTTTCTGTAGTTTTCACTTGCACTTGTGCAAGGCATAGTGGAAAACGTTTTCAGTGGCCGTACTGTGTATATGAACAAGTTGATATAACTTTAAATATTGTCAATGACACCAATTTAGATTTTCCAATTTTAAAACATAGAGTAATTGAACTAAAATTATTTCTACATTTTTATGTTAGGCACATGTTACCTACATGTTTACATTAAAAAAAAAAATGAGAATAATATGGGTATTTATTCTGTGAATTTTAGGGTAATTTAGACATAAACGAAGAAATAAAAAAGGACTATACCATGTATTTGCTTTTAAACTAAAGAGAAGTAGTCAAATAAATTACATTTTATATAATATCATTTCTAATTCTAACCCAAACAAAATTTTAAAAATCCCAAAAATAAATTTCAAAATCAAATTGATCTTCGATAATCGATAGTGACTTAATTAGGGGGGGAAACTAAGTTATTGAATCGATTATTTCTTTTTACCTTCATTTTGCAGATCGTGTGCAGCCAACTGGTCGGGATGCGTTCTTCGTAAATGTTCCTTTAAGTTTGTTGTGTTACCGAAAAACTTCATTTTTTTGTTACAAATCGTGCACTGTACACTACCTTCTTCAAGTAGCCTAATAAAGTGATCCCACACTACGGAAACTTTTTTACGAGGCATAACAACAAAAAATTAGTTTTTTAAATTAACTAACGATTTAATTTTCAATCGAGAGGTTATCGATGTTATTATGATGCTGTTGGCGATTGAGTGATGGTGGATTTCGTTCGTTTTCGTTATCTTTCGAGAATCGCTCGTTCCTCGATGCGTTTTGCGGTGTTGACGTTTACATGAAAATTTACCACGTGTGACAAGAACGTA
Organism: Psylliodes chrysocephalus; assembly: GCA_927349885.1. NCBI lineage: Eukaryota > Metazoa > Arthropoda > Insecta > Coleoptera > Chrysomelidae > Psylliodes > Psylliodes chrysocephalus. Next base: position 2,466,419 of record OV651822.1, on the reverse strand, counting down.
AATTTATATACAATTTTTTTCGATTTTTAGTCAAAAATTGTTTATTTTTCTTATTCATTTTTAAACGAAGCGATTGTAATGGTTTTATATCTCATAATGTCTAGATTACATGTTTTGCGATACTTATCCTCAATAAAACGCACCAATAAATCACGAGATATCGAGATATGGCAACATCATGAATATCATGATCAGAAACCATTTGCAGCGATGCCAAGAATCGAAAATAGTACTTTTGCGGGGGAAATTTTAAAATAATTTGTCTACGTGTTTGCAAAAAATTTAATAAAGAAAATTTGGTTAATTAAGATAATGTAACGTAATAGCTATTTATGAAACCAGTTACAAAATGCCTTATTTTATGTATTGAGTGAATATTTGCGGGACAAACAGAGCGAGGTCCCGCAACATGAACGAAATACATAAAATGGTATTTCGTAACGTGTTACATTCAATATTTTTTCTAATTTTGACTAGATTATTGTGTTTTGGTAAAATATTACTGACATCTAGGCAACCAATATTACTACTTTCTTGTATTGTTAGTTGCATATGCATCATTTTATTGACAAATAGAAAATAATACCTATTCGCTCCGTGCGCGACCGCAGCGCCAATTCGTTTTGGTATTAATGGACTATATTTGTGTATACTGACAAATACAATTTTTAATAGAATTCGTAATTAAAAAGTATATATGTTAGTTTTAATAAAAGTATATGGATTTGTAAAACAAGTAAAACATTAATTTTTTATTATTATTATATATTTTTAACGCTTAAATTAAAGAAAATTATGTATAATCAATGAAAATCAATAATAAAATATAGGCAGGGAACAGTATTTACTGGAAAATGTATGAGAAGTTGCCTAAGTCTGAAGAATTAGCCTGTTGTCAAAATAAAAAAATACCATTTAATAATAGCATGAAGTTAAAATGTATAAAAAAAGGATCGCTATTTATATTTTTATTTCTGTTCGAAAGAAAACATAAAATGAATGATTAAAATTGGTTTCTCATCAGTAAGTCACAAAATTACATTCCATCCACATATAATAATCAAAGGCAGAAATCTTGAAATCTAGTCCTTACTGAATGAACATTTAAGAATAAAAGGACATTAAAGAACATCGTAAAATGATAATTTATTGTTTATTTAAAACCTTTCAAGTTTCTGATGTCTACTCTTTGCAGCATTACTGTTATTATTACAAGAATAAAGCTAATTTTTCTTTTTATTGTACATCTATCCATTTATTTCTTTGATTTAATTTCCACTTTGCTACTGATATTTTTTCACTGTTTTTTTTTTTGCTAGTATTTGTACAATTGTCAACACAGCAACTCCGGTTGCTTATTGTATTGTCTGTACCTACTTTTTTGAAAAAAAGTAAAATGTATACGTGTATTTGATATGCCAAAATTACAAAATATCGCCCTAAAATGCACGAATTATCCGCAGCTAGCGCTAGTATCGCTTTTGCTTCCCTTTCCATGACTTCGCACGGAGCGAATGTATTAATTAATTATTTTCAACGACTTGTAATGTATTTATATGGCCTAAAAGTTATTTAGTTTTCAAAAAAGTGGGTTATTTTGCCGTGTTTTGTGTTTTAATTATTTTGTTCTGATTTTTAATGGAAAATAAGGACCATATCAACATTATTACTAGGTTGTAAGTTTAACCAAATTATATTTCTCAACCTGCCCTTCTTATTTAACATAAACTTTCAATTTCAGTAAATGTATATTAGGTACTGATTTTAAAACTAAAAAAAGTTTATTTTTAGTTGTTTTCATCGTCGGTAACGTAAGCTTCGTTCGCGGAGCCGATCTCGAACGTATTCTGAACGTTAAGGTAAAAATTATACTGCATATTATAACTGGATTTGTATTGTATAAATGGTTATGTAGGCTTGTGTGGTTTACCTTAGCTTTCAGAATACGTTCGGGATCGGCTCCGCGAACGAAGCTATTATTAGTAAAGTAGATAATTTTGACACTTGCAATTACAAAAAAAAATTAGAAAAAATTATTTTAAGCAGTTTCAAAATGTTACATATTTTAATTGCGGCGAAACACGGCAACGTAGGAACGTGATACTGTAGACAGCCGCATTCGTTTTCCGTCAAAAGTGGCTCACTCTACCGGAAGAAAAGTTTTCTTTATAAATGAAAGACGTCAATTCTTCCATTTGTAATTCTACTTTGAGATGGTGAGTACTTGTTTTTTATGATTTCTAAATATTTTAGTAATCCTTCAAATTTTTTGAGAAAATTATTAATAATTCAATTTATATATTTGGTTACATCAAGTCTGCAATAATATTTAACTGTAATCTCTATAATTTTTACGTAATTTTAACATGATGATTTAGATAATTTTCTGTTTATGGTTTTTACCGAATACACAATGTGGATAGTATTCTAGGGCGGTCTGATACATTCAACCTAAATAATTAACTTTGAATTTAACCAAACGATATGCTAAAAATGATTTATATTTTAGTCTCACAGAAAGTTCAGTGCACCACGTCACGGATCTATGGGGTTCTACCCCAAGAAAAGGTCGCAAAGGCATCGTGAAAGGTAAAGGCTTTCCCTAAGGATGATCCCTCGAAACCTGTTCATTTAACCGCTTTTATCGGTTATAAAGCTGGTATGACCCACGTTGTAAGAGAAGCAGACAGGCCCGGTTCAAGTGAGTAATTTTCCTTTTTAATTTCTACAATTTTTAATTATATATTGAGAAATATTTTCATAAATGCCTTTTTCTTTTAGAAATAAATAAGAAAGAAATCGTAGAGGCTGTTACCATTTTGGAAACTCCTCCAATGGTTGTTGTAGGAGTAGTTGGTTATATTGAAACTCCACATGGTCTTAGGGCTTTGGCCACAGTTTGGGCTGAGCATTTATCTGAAGACTGTCGCAGACGCTTCTACAAGAACTGGTAAGTACCATAGACGATTTTTGAGTAATAAAATAGTAATTATAAAGACAAATTCTCCTGTTTTTAATCAGTCCGAGTCTAGAGTCACTAAATGAATTTATTCAATGTTCGTATTAGTGCTAAAGAAACTCGAAGAAGAATGATACCAGCTCTTATGCCCCAACCTTGTTTATTTGTATAGCATTGTTGGGTACCTTGCGAGGCGACAACTAATTTTTGTCAATCATTAATGTGAGATGTAATGTAAAGAAATGAGGTTTGACATAGATTAAGTCAAAATAAATGTTAAAGTTTGGTGCCATTTTGTAATCTATTTAAAAAATTACTCTAAACTTCTTACGATTTAATTAAAACATCCTTATCTCTGTTAAAAATTTGTAAAACCATCCTAAACTACTTGCAATTTTATATTTTAGGTCCAGAGTTTCCAGACGCTCTGTAGTTTTATTTTCCCAATTCTCCATTTTGTAGGTCTGTTTTTGCCATTTCTTTCAATTTTTTTTACTTCTTTTTGATGCATTTTCTTTCCTCTCTACTGAAATATTTAAATTATATATTTGTCTTTTATTAGTTTAATTATCTCCTTTTTTCTGACTGTTTAATCATTTTGTCTAAACTTTGCTTATAGACCCCAAAATACAAACTAATCCATATAATTTGTTCCTATACCTTTAAGGAGAATTTTGTCTTTTATAATTGGAAAAGTTTTGAAAAGTGTATATGTAACTAATTGTCTGCAAAGTTCTCCTCTGTACACAAGAGAACTCCTTGGAACTGTATACTGAGCTGACTCTATCACAGCTCTTTGGAGCTTTTGAGTTTACCAGCGAAGTGTATTGGAGGGGAAAGTCTCCTCTAAACTATGAGGCGATCCCTCCTGTTCTTGCAGAATCCAGAGAATTTTTTTACCAACTTGATGGATTCCTTCTAAAGATTATTGATGTGTGAATGCAGGTACAAGAGCAAAAAGAAGGCCTTCACTAAGGCATCTAAGAAATGGACTGATGATCTAGGTAAGAAGTCCATTGAACGCGACTTGAAGAAGATCATTAAGTACTGCAAGGTTGTCAGGGTGGTTGCTCACACTCAGGTTAGTACTTTTTGACTGGTTTAGATATTCAGGGTATGGTCTGTTATTAATCAAAATGTCGGTTACTCTGTCCAAAACTAAATGCTCTGATTGAATTTCCTGAAAAATCTGTTAAATTAGGGACGCAGTTGTCTGAAAATTGTGCCTCAAACGTCAATTCACTAACTACTATATTTTTACAGTTACTATTAAGCTGAATCCTAGTTTTAATAATGGATCATACCTCTTAATGTTCAGATATTTTTAATAGTTTGATTAACACGTTGACTGCCAAGTTGTTTTAACCAGTCTTATAGTTTTACTGAGTGTATTAACTTGCTATATAACGTTAAGTGTGATGTGTTACTGAATTAGTATTTTAATGGTTTATCAATTTTTACTAAATGGCAGCCCCATATTAATCATTTCCTTATCAATTTTTTGATAATTTCTTAAATTTGTCCAAGAGTTATTTTATTTTGTGACAAATGTACTTCAAAGTTCATGCAATTTATGATCCATATTGTGGACCTACTTTTTTCTTCTATAAATCAAAACTAGCGCTTTAAAAATTTTGTTTGCAGTTTTTCTGTGGATATAATTAAATGCATTTGGCTAAAGGACTACCTAGTTCTTTTCCACTGGTTTGTATAGGATATTTAAGTTTTTCTCGTTCCTTTTTCATTTTTAAATTTGTTACAATTTATTTTCAGTAAATAACTAGTATAATTTCACGTTTTGTTGACTTTTATATCTAATTTAACAAACATTGAGTTAATGTGGTGAAAAGTATACTAAAAACATAGAATTAATGTACTTCTCATAAAAATCTTAAAATGCTTTTAACTATACAGGGTGAGTCGGGAGGAGCGCAGCAAACTACGAGAATATTATACATGTGAAAATAATGTAAAAAAACTCATATGTTCTTATCCGATTTTCATTTGTTTTCAAGTTATAGCATATTAAATAAACAAATTTACACATAAAAATTGTCTTGTTCTAAATTTAAATACGTATCTGGCATTTTGCAACACTAATAATCACATAAATTCGAAATTAAACGTTCAGTTACTGTACACTGACAGTTCATCAACACGTCAGAATTATCAAATGCCTTTGAGCCTAGAACATATGGCATACTTTGATAATGTTAAAATTCAAAAGTGGAAAGCTAGATGAACATTTTAATTACGCCATAACTTGAAAACAAATGAAAATCGGATAAGAACATATCAGTTTTTTACATTATTTTCACGTGTATAATATCTAGAGTTTGGTGCGCTCCTCCCGACTCACCCTGTATAGAAGTCATTAAAATAAAAAACTCAATACATGTTCATTTATTCCAAAATTTATCCAATACAGTTCTGTAAATATGTGTGTCCAGGCCCGGATTACGATTTTTAATTCTGTATTTTTATTATTTTTGAGTTTTTTGAAAGTTATTTTTTTACTATCACCATCCAAAGTAGGCTTTTGTACTACGAAATTCAACCGCAAAGTTAACGTTTTTCACGAATTGACATTTAATGATTTTTAAGTTATGTATTTGTAGTTACATATTTTTTGTTTTATATTAAAAGTAGTTAAGATTGATTTTAAATATCAACCCTTTTCATTATTAACGTTGATATAGGCAATACATGCTATATATTATTCTTAAAATAATGTGATTCTAGAAAAAAATTAAGATATTACTTCAATAAATAATTTTGAATTGAGTTGACGCCGCAGTCGACGTGTTAAAAACGTTTTCTATTAATATTGACGCGATCAGTGTCGGAGCTTACCCTCCAGCTGGCGGCCTGGGACCTCATTTCTGTGGGGTTTCTGCCGCAGCGTCATAGACAATGTGCCCTTCGGGAGGCGCAGGAAGCATATTCCATATTCACTGTGTAGTCCCTGGATGATGACACTTTGATAAACCATGCTTTCTACATTCCTTCATTTAATCTATACATTATGTCACTTCAAAGAAAATACTGGCAAAATGAAGAGCCCAATTTGTGTCGATAATTTAAATTACTTAGATACATTTATTTCATTTTTAAAATTACCCATTTTTATTAGCGAACCTAAAAGTGGCGCAGTCGGTAGGATTGCCTAACGGCGTGACAAAAATCGTGTCAAATCTGTCTTAATAGTTTAAGAAAATCGGGGAGAAAAGACTTGATCCTATTGATATGACGAAAATTATCCTAGGAATTGCATTCCTCACAGTCATTGACTTCACAAACTGCAAACTGACAACCAACATTCCATAATTAAATTAGGAAATAGTCTAAATATAATTGATTACTGGTCATTTGTAAGAATTTTCGACATTTCCAAAGTTTCGGTGGGATATTGGATATTTTTAATCCGTTTTTGTCTTTCAAAAAATCGCCATTTTGAAGTATATTTGGTGAAGCTAATTACGTTTAATCGACACAAAATGAGCTCTGGTTTTAGTCGTTTTTAAAAGTTTCTGAACACCCCACATAGTATTTTTCATATTGTTGTATATTAGCAAAACAGAGAACATAAGGTTTGAAATTTCAGATGAAATTGTTGAAACAACGTCAAAAGAAAGCCCACATCATGGAAATTCAACTTAACGGTGGAACCGTAGCCGATAAGGTTGCATGGGCCAGGGAACATCTTGAAAAACCAATCCCTGTTGCCAACGTCTTTGCCCAAGATGAGATGATTGACTGCATTGGTGTCACCAAGGGTCATGGATACAAAGGTAAATTATGTTTATTTGAATTATTTTTAACAGGCTTCAAAAAAGGTTTTAAATTCAATTTTTTTTGTGGTCAGTGATAATTCTTTACAATGTTGTCAGATTTCTGATTATTTTTTTGTTAGACAGGGGTAGTCTTACACTCTTCATTTTGAAATCTTTTAAAATTACTTTTATATTATTACTATGATGAATCTACATGGATTGTGCTTCTGATATCTTTGAAGATACAACCATGCTGCCTTCCTACTGAACAAACTTCAATTCCTTCAAAATGTTTACTCCAAATTTCATCTTATTAATTTTCGTCATTTTTATTTTATAGGTGTTACTTCTCGTTGGCACACAAAGAAGTTGCCCCGCAAAACGCACAAGGGTCTTCGTAAAGTTGCTTGTATTGGAGCGTGGCATCCTTCTCGTGTATCGTTCACCGTAGCCCGTGCTGGTCAGAAAGGTTACCATCACAGAACTGAGATGAACAAGAAGATTTACAGAATCGGAGCCGGAATCCACACCAAAGATGGAAAGGTAAGCACTTTTTTCACAATTACCCTCATTTACGAGAATACCGGCACAACTTAGAGAAGTGTCATTGTTTCTGTATAAAGAATAGAATGTACATTCAATTAAAAACCTTTTTACAAAAAAGACTTCCAAAATCAGATTTTTTTTTCAGGAAACAAACTTCTTTCAGAGTATGAATATCTGTTTGTGTTACTTTTGTAGCAAATCACAATTTAGAATGGTAAATACACCAATTGGCTACTAATTATGACAGTTAACTCAATTCTGTCATTTTTGGACACGTTTTTTGAAAAAAGTCCTTATTGGTGCAATAATTTCTGAATTGTTTTTGAATTGTGCCTGTATTCTCGCAAATGAGTTTGTTTTACTTGATATATTAAATTTTTAATGATGATAAACTTCCAGAGCCAAAAGGATTATGAATACTCCGTGATTTTGAATGATAGGACTGATAAAAATATTTATATTTTTAAATTTTTCTTTGCAATTATGTACTTTAGAATAAAACTATTTCTTTTCTTTTTTAGGTCGTCAAGAACAATGCTTCCACTGCTTATGATCTTAGTGAGAAAACCATTACTCCAATGGGAGGTTTCCCTCACTATGGTGAAGTGAACAATGACTTCGTCATGATCAAGGGATGTTGTATAGGACCCAAGAAGCGTGTCATCACCCTCAGAAAGGTAATTGTTATTTTAAATCTTTATTATTTTCAAGATAGACCAAATATAAATATAGAAGGAACTTGAGCATCAACAGTACATTGTATCATAGTTTTTCTCACAAACGAAACAATATATCTTTATGTCCTAGTATTCTGTTATTTTTTCCATATCAAGTTGCTCTAAAAAAGGAACTAAATACCATTTTACTATGGTTTCCAGAATAAAACATTCTGTAAAACGAACCAAGAACATTAAGGAACATGAATCTATTTAAAACATTAAGTTTTTCTTTGGTCTATCTTTGAAATAAATCCACCCAGAAGTAAAATGTATTTTTCAAATGATGATAAATGCGTAGGGACATATGAAATCTCTGATTACTTACGCGATGGGAATCTCTCTGATGCAACCAAATCTTAATATACCTAAATTTTTGAATAAAAACAATTACTAATACTTTTTTTTTATTTTTTCAGTCCTTGTTGGTCCACACCAAACGTGTCGCTTTGGAGAAGATCAATTTGAAATTCATTGATACCTCGTCTAAATTTGGACACGGTAGATTCCAGACCGCCGCCGATAAGGCCGCCTTCATGGGTCCGCTCAAGAAGGATAGAGTTAAGGAAGAAGATAAGACCGCCGCACCCGCTGCGGCAGCAGTTTCCAGTTAGATTTGTATTTTTTAAGATTTTATTGAGTTGACAATAAACTGGAATTAAAAAAATATAGCAATACAAAATTTTTCGTTTTTGACTTTCTGTAATTTGAACATGAATCGCCGCATTTTGAGTTGGAGGCGGCTGTGACGTTCATTGATTTCAGTAGGTATTGCTCCATAATAAAACAAATAAAAAAAAAATAATCTGCTCCAGTCACAAAAAGTATCGCATAATCTAATAATGTTAGGTACCTACTACAAAAGATGTATTAAACTATTAAAACTATACCAACTACTTAGGTACCAATTTTTTTGTCATTATTTTATGTTGATATAAGTATACAAATTAGTTTAGTTAAATCACTTTTTTTCTACGCACATGTCAGTAAACGTTAAAAATCGCACTATCAACTGCACATAATGAGATGTCATATCATACACGTGCGTTTTGATAAGAAAACATTTATTCATAATGCTGCACAAACTGGAATCGGAGACGAGCAACCTTTAAAACAGATTCTGACCTGGTGCTGAATTGCAGAATGCGCTCTTCTAAATTTTTTTTAATTTTAGTTTTTGAATGGAATGAACTAGAAAAATATAAAAACTATCGATGATTACTTAAAACACTCGATAATTTTCGATAGTATCAAAGTATCCGATCACTAGTGTTGAAATGGTATGATAGCTTTTTTAGGGGTAAATACACGTCAAAATTTACCTGTATTTCGGAAATCGCCTAAAATTCGTGCGATTTCGCCGAAATCTACACTAATTTTATGCGATTTCAGTTATTTCTTCCTTAGTTTTATAGGATTTTCGTGAAACCATTGAATAAAATTTCCTATTAAGTCTTCGAAAGTTGAAAATATTCACACATTTTTTTTTTGAACTTTTCTTGTGTTTTAAGATGGATTTATAAACTGCGTTCAGTTCACAAACAGTTCCGAGTTCAACATAAAGCAAAATGACACGGTAAGTATGTCTGGATAAGAAATTATAACGGATTTATAATTATTTTATAACCAACACCATCTACAAATATAATTAAAACAAAATATAATTTATTTTGTGGAATTTGTCGTTGTCTTGTCAACTCCAACTGAACGTAGTTTATAAATCCACATTTAATCCTCAAGGTCATGCGCATGGAGAAAGTCGTACCATTGTATTTGTTGTACGTTTATAGTTCTGAACAATAAATTGATTTCGGTAATTTAGAAAGAATTTGAAGATTTCGAGTGAAAACTTACCAGCATTTCGAAAGTGGTTCCTCCCTCTGCATTTTGGTACCATGATTGAATCAGGATAACGGAAGACCGTAATTTTTCTGCTAATTTTAAAATACCGTCTATTACCTCGATAACAAAATTTATGAATCAACAAAATTTCAAGAGAGAGACAGAATTAAAAACTGTACTAAATAAATAAAACGAAACAATAGTAACAATTAAAACTTAAGGACCATTTACCTGTTTATAGTAGGAGCAGAAAGTTATAAAGGCTTTTGCTTCATGGGCTTTTTGGCAGGTAGAGAGGAGGTGAACGTCAAACCGCGTCGGACGGCTTCGAGAATTTCGTAGTAATGTTTACCTGCCAGCAGTGTTGGCGGCGCTCTCTTTTTGAAGCCAGATCTCTCAAAACGCACACAAAACAGCGAAAAACGCACGCAAAACAACGAACAACGCACATTATAACGTACAACGCTAAAAAAACAACGCACGCAAAACAGCACACAATACGACACACGCAAAGCAACGCATGTAAAAACAACGCACGTAAAACCGCACACAGAACAACACACACCATACAAAAAACAACGCACGCAAAATAACACCCAGAAAACGACGCACAACGTACAACGCATACAAAACGACGCACAACATAAATAAAACAACGCACACAAAACAAGGCATGCAGAAAAAGAATCTTTATCGACTCGCGCGGAAAAAACTTTTTTTAATTTCAATATTTTTTCATGAATCCATTTTTGCTCGATATTAATGTAAAACGCACGACGTACCTAAAACAACGCACATAAAATAACGCACGCAAAACAACGCACATAAAACAACGAACAACGTTCATAAAACAACGCACAACGTACATAAAACCACGTACAATGCACAACACATGCAAAACCAGGAGCTTTATCGACTCGCGTAGAAAAAAACAATTTTTTTTTAAATTTCAAAAATCCAGTTTTGCTCGATTTTAACGCAGGAACTTAAATATCTCATCGTTCTTCTGCTATCGTGATACCAAAATTTTGTCAACGAAATTGCAACTTTTAGTAGTTTGAAACGGAAACCGAGTAAGTATGGAAAAATGTTATTTCTGCTATTATCTTCATGAAATTCGGCACTACGTTACAGTAAACGATTTAAAATATCTTGCTGGTGTCTGCGTCTCTCTATGTTGGATACTTTTTAAGAAATGAGCCACAACTTTTTAATTAGTCTTGTTAGAGGGGAACAGAGTATCTTTTTGGGATCCTGACGTTCTATTCTATACATACGTAAATTTGTTTAAACTTTTATTTTCCCAAAAAAAAAAAAGGAAAGGGTATATAGCCTTCCAAATTTTTTGAGAAAAAATTTTTTTGTCTCCGATTTCAATGAAAATTTGGCTACATATCAAAGTGAACAATGCAAATTAAGGAGTGGATTCAGTTGCTTCTTATTGACAAGGGTTTTATTTTTTTTTAATATTCCTCAGTTATTAATAATCGAATCATTCTCTAAACTTGCTCAACACGTAGAGCCGAACAGATATAATAGAGTGCTCTTTGTAGTGCGTCTCTATCGTAAGCCTTTTAGGAGATATTCAAGTTTATATATCCGTCGATTTTGCGTTACCCTGAATGGCGATGACAATTTGATAAAGAAACTAAATTTTGCGTTACCCTGAATTTTATAGTAATTTGACTGAGGAACTTAAATATCTCATCGTTCTTCTGCTATCCTGATACCAAAATTTTGTCAACGAAATTGCAACTTTTAGTAGTTTGAAACGGAAACCGAGTAAGTATGGAAAAATGTTATTTCTGCTATTATCTTCATGAAATTCGGCACTACGTTACAGTAAACGATTTAAAATGTCTTGCTGGTGTCTGCGTCTCTCTATGTTGGATACTTTTTAAGAAATGAGCCACAACTTTTTAATTAGTCTTGTTAGAGGGGAACAGGGTATCTTTTTGAGATCCTGACGTTCCATTCTATACATACGTAAATTTTTTTAAACTTTTATTTTCCCAAAAAAAAGGAAAGGGTATAGCCTTCCAAATTTTTTGAGAAAAAATTTTTTTGTCTCCGATTTCAATGAAAATTTGGCTACATATCAAAGAGAACAATGCAAATTAAGGAGTGGATTCAGTTGCTTCTTATTGACAAGGGTTTTATTTTTTTTTTAATTTTCCTCAGTTATTAATAATCGAATCATTCTCTAAACTTGCTCAAAACGTAGAGCCGAACAGATATAATAGAGTGCTCTTTGTAGTGCGTCTCTATCCTAAGCCTTTTAGGAGATATTCAATTTTATATATCCGTCGATTTTGCGTTACCCTGAATGGCGATGACAATTTGATAAAGAAACTAAATTTTGCGTTACCCTGAATTTTATAGTAATTTGATTGAGGAACTTAAATATCTCATCGTTCTTCTGCTATCCTGATACCAAAATTTTGTCAACGAAATTGCAACTTTTAGTAGTTTGAAACGGAAACCGAGTAAGTATGGAAAAATGTTATTTCTGCTATTATCTTCATGAAATTCGGCACTACGTTACAGTAAACGATTTAAAATGTCTTGCTGGTGTCTGCGTCTCTCTATGTTGGATACTTTTTAAGAAATGAGCCCCAACTTTTTAATTAGTCTTGTTAGAGGGGAACAGGGTATCTTTTTGAGATCCTGACGTTCCATTCTATATATAAGTAAATTTTTTTAAACTTTTATTTTCCCAAAAAAAAGGAAAGGGTATAGCCTTCCAAATTTTTTGAGAAAAAATTTTTTTGTCTCCGATTTCAATGAAAATTTGGCTACATATCAAAGAGAACAATGCAAATTAAGGAGTGGATTCAGTTGCTTCTTATTGACAAGGGTTTTATTTTTTTTTTAATTTTCCTCAGTTATTAATAATCGAATCATTCTCTAAACTTGCTCAAAACGTAGAGCCGAACAGATATAATAGAGTGCTCTTTGTAGTGCGTCTCTATCCTAAGCCTTTTAGGAGATATTCAATTTTATATATCCGTCGATTTTGCGTTACCCTGAATGGCGATGACAATTTGATAAAGAAACTAAATTTTGCGTTACCCTGAATTTTATAGTAATTTGATTGAGGAACTTAAATATCTCATCGTTCTTCTGCTATCCTGATACCAAAATTTTGTCAACGAAATTGCAACTTTTAGTAGTTTGAAACGGAAACCGAGTAAGTATGGAAAAATGTTATTTCTGCTATTATCTTCATGAAATTCGGCACTACGTTACAGTAAACGATTTAAAATGTCTTGCTGGTGTCTGCGTCTCTCTATGTTGGATACTTTTTAAGAAATGAGCCACAACTTTTTAATTAGTCTTGTTAGAGGGGAACAGGGTATCTTTTTGAGATCCTGACGTTCCATTCTATACATACGTAAATTTTTTTAAACTTTTATTTTCCCAAAAAAAAGGAAAGGGTATAGCCTTCCAAATTTTTTGAGAAAAAATTTTTTTGTCTCCGATTTCAATGAAAATTTGGCTACATATCAAAGAGAACAATGCAAATTAAGGAGTGGATTCAGTTGCTTCTTATTGACAAGGGTTTTATTTTTTTTTTAATTTTCCTCAGTTATTAATAATCGAATCATTCTCTAAACTTGCTCAAAACGTAGAGCCGAACAGATATAATAGAGTGCTCTTTGTAGTGCGTCTCTATCCTAAGCCTTTTAGGAGATATTCAATTTTATATATCCGTCGATTTTGCGTTACCCTGAATGGCGATGACAATTTGATAAAGAAACTAAATTTTGCGTTACCCTGAATTTTATAGTAATTTGATTGAGGAACTTAAATATCTCATCGTTCTTCTGCTATCCTGATACCAAAATTTTGTCAACGAAATTGCAACTTTTAGTAGTTTGAAACGGAAACCGAGTAAGTATGGAAAAATGTTATTTCTGCTATTATCTTCATGAAATTCGGCACTACGTTACAGTAAACGATTTAAAATGTCTTGCTGGTGTCTGCGTCTCTCTATGTTGGATACTTTTTAAGAAATGAGCCACAACTTTTTAATTAGTCTTGTTAGAGGGGAACAGGGTATCTTTTTGAGATCCTGACGTTCCATTCTATACATACGTAAATTTTTTTAAACTTTTATTTTCCCAAAAAAAAGGAAAGGGTATAGCCTTCCAAATTTTTTGAGAAAAAATTTTTTTGTCTCCGATTTCAATGAAAATTTGGCTACATATCAAAGAGAACAATGCAAATTAAGGAGTGGATTCAGTTGCTTCTTATTGACAAGGGTTTTATTTTTTTTTTAATTTTCCTCAGTTATTAATAATCGAATCATTCTCTAAACTTGCTCAAAACGTAGAGCCGAACAGATATAATAGAGTGCTCTTTGTAGTGCGTCTCTATCCTAAGCCTTTTAGGAGATATTCAATTTTATATATCCGTCGATTTTGCGTTACCCTGAATGGCGATGACAATTTGATAAAGAAACTAAATTTTGCGTTACCCTGAATTTTATAGTAATTTGATTGAGGAACTTAAATATCTCATCGTTCTTCTGCTATCCTGATACCAAAATTTTGTCAACGAAATTGCAACTTTTAGTAGTTTGAAACGGAAACCGAGTAAGTATGGAAAAATGTTATTTCTGCTATTATCTTCATGAAATTCGGCACTACGTTACAGTAAACGATTTAAAATGTCTTGCTGGTGTCTGCGTCTCTCTATGTTGGATACTTTTTAAGAAATGAGCCCCAACTTTTTAATTAGTCTTGTTAGAGGGGAACAGGGTATCTTTTTGAGATCCTGACGTTCCATTCTATATATAAGTAAATTTTTTTAAACTTTTATTTTCCCAAAAAAAAGGAAAGGGTATAGCCTTCCAAATTTTTTGAGAAAAAATTTTTTTGTCTCCGATTTCAATGAAAATTTGGCTACATATCAAAGAGAACAATGCAAATTAAGGAGTGGATTCAGTTGCTTCTTATTGACAAGGGTTTTATTTTTTTTTTAATTTTCCTCAGTTATTAATAATCGAATCATTCTCTAAACTTGCTCAAAACGTAGAGCCGAACAGATATAATAGAGTGCTCTTTGTAGTGCGTCTCTATCCTAAGCCTTTTAGGAGATATTCAATTTTATATATCCGTCGATTTTGCGTTACCCTGAATGGCGATGACAATTTGATAAAGAAACTAAATTTTGCGTTACCCTGAATTTTATAGTAATTTGATTGAGGAACTTAAATATCTCATCGTTCTTCTGCTATCCTGATACCAAAATTTTGTCAACGAAATTGCAACTTTTAGTAGTTTGAAACGGAAACCGAGTAAGTATGGAAAAATGTTATTTCTGCTATTATCTTCATGAAATTCGGCACTACGTTACAGTAAACGATTTAAAATGTCTTGCTGGTGTCTGCGTCTCTCTATGTTGGATACTTTTTAAGAAATGAGCCACAACTTTTTAATTAGTCTTGTTAGAGGGGAACAGGGTATCTTTTTGAGATCCTGACGTTCCATTCTATACATACGTAAATTTTTTTAAACTTTTATTTTCCCAAAAAAAAGGAAAGGGTATAGCCTTCCAAATTTTTTGAGAAAAAATTTTTTTGTCTCCGATTTCAATGAAAATTTGGCTACATATCAAAGAGAACAATGCAAATTAAGGAGTGGATTCAGTTGCTTCTTATTGACAAGGGTTTTATTTTTTTTTTAATTTTCCTCAGTTATTAATAATCGAATCATTCTCTAAACTTGCTCAAAACGTAGAGCCGAACAGATATAATAGAGTGCTCTTTGTAGTGCGTCTCTATCCTAAGCCTTTTAGGAGATATTCAATTTTATATATCCGTCGATTTTGCGTTACCCTGAATGGCGATGACAATTTGATAAAGAAACTAAATTTTGCGTTACCCTGAATTTTATAGTAATTTGATTGAGGAACTTAAATATCTCATCGTTCTTCTGCTATCCTGATACCAAAATTTTGTCAACGAAATTGCAACTTTTAGTAGTTTGAAACGGAAACCGAGTAAGTATGGAAAAATGTTATTTCTGCTATTATCTTCATGAAATTCGGCACTACGTTACAGTAAACGATTTAAAATGTCTTGCTGGTGTCTGCGTCTCTCTATGTTGGATACTTTTTAAGAAATGAGCCCCAACTTTTTAATTAGTCTTGTTAGAGGGGAACAGGGTATCTTTTTGAGATCCTGACGTTCCATTCTATATATAAGTAAATTTTTTTAAACTTTTATTTTCCCAAAAAAAAGGAAAGGGTATAGCCTTCCAAATTTTTTGAGAAAAAATTTTTTTGTCTCCGATTTCAATGAAAATTTGGCTACATATCAAAGAGAACAATGCAAATTAAGGAGTGGATTCAGTTGCTTCTTATTGACAAGGGTTTTATTTTTTTTTTAATTTTCCTCAGTTATTAATAATCGAATCATTCTCTAAACTTGCTCAAAACGTAGAGCCGAACAGATATAATAGAGTGCTCTTTGTAGTGCGTCTCTATCCTAAGCCTTTTAGGAGATATTCAATTTTATATATCCGTCGATTTTGCGTTACCCTGAATGGCGATGACAATTTGATAAAGAAACTAAATTTTGCGTTACCCTGAATTTTATAGTAATTTGATTGAGGAACTTAAATATCTCATCGTTCTTCTGCTATCCTGATACCAAAATTTTGTCAACGAAATTGCAACTTTTAGTAGTTTGAAACGGAAACCGAGTAAGTATGGAAAAATGTTATTTCTGCTATTATCTTCATGAAATTCGGCACTACGTTACAGTAAACGATTTAAAATGTCTTGCTGGTGTCTGCGTCTCTCTATGTTGGATACTTTTTAAGAAATGAGCCACAACTTTTTAATTAGTCTTGTTAGAGGGGAACAGGGTATCTTTTTGAGATCCTGACGTTCCATTCTATACATACGTAAATTTTTTTAAACTTTTATTTTCCCAAAAAAAAGGAAAGGGTTATACCGTATTATAGTTTTAGCTTGAGTTGAAACAAACTTTACATATGATGAATATATTCCTCTGATTTGACTTTTCCTTTTTTGCCCTTCTTTATCCAAAATCGTTCCAGTTGAGACTTTTGAAGGAAAAACAGGAAAATACAAGTAAGCACATCGAAAGAAAATATACCATTTTTTTGAACATTTTACTACAATAACGAGTTTCATGGAAGTTTTCCTTTTCATTGTGATCCCACCATACCTTGGTAAGTCAAAGAATCTCATCGATACGATAAACAAGTAAACGCCAAAAATAAATAATACAGTCCACATCATTTTCGTTCGGGAATGAATCATCTTATTTTACTAAATTTATCACTTTTGCTGTGCTCTAATTTCATTGTTAAAACAAAAATGAAATTTTTTTTTTCTTTTATAACATCTTTAAATTTTAGTATATATTCTTCAATTATATTAAGTTTAGAATAGTTATTAATTTAACTTCATCTAGATATTATAAGATCGGAAAGAAAACAAAAATATGATATTAATATTTAATAAATAATACTAAATAAATGAATTTTCATGGTAAATTAATAAGATTACAAATATTCTTAATATCACTGTTTTACACCGAATACAACACTAACAACCACTACACGGAACAAAAAATCGAAGGTAAATTGTTCAATATGTCCCAACATGAATGTGAACACCAAAAGGAAATTAGGCATCCCAAGTCGCGAAAATATCACTAAAAACTGTTAAATTTTGCATGCGGTAATAACCTATTACCGCACGATGTTGTAAACAATTAAAATAGTGGTTTTAACCTTGTTTGGTGTTCACATTACGACATACATAAAATCGCTATACGAATGTCAAATCAATAATCACTCCACAAAACAAAATTCAAAGAGACCAGCTGCCAATGTCATTACAAACTTAAAATAAAAAAAAATCACCTTATTTAACTATTTCTCACTATTTTAAATCGTCACAAATAAAATATTTATACTTATATCTAAGATTCTCTTATTGCACTATATTAAAAAAAAAAACTTTTAAACTTTCGATTTTTATCAGCAACTGGTCGAGATTTTGATACCAAACATTTACAACCTATTTACAATAATTACAATAAAAATATTGTAAATTATTTTACAAAGTTACACAGCATGGTAAAAAATTCGTGGACAATAACACAAGAAAATGTTTATAATAGGATCTCTGTCCAGTCACCAACGATATGTTTTAATTTTTATTTATGAACTGTTTTCATTTGAAACTCATCTGTAATAACAGAATTATTGTTATCAGCAAACGTGTTTCCATTATCTAATAAAGACATCTATCATGTAAATTTTCAGAAATATATTGCAAAACAACAATTGGCCTACCACAAGGATCGGTAATAGATCCACTTATTGTATGCTTGTATGCACATTCAGAAATGACAAACACTTCTTTCTTAGATTGAAATTGAAGCTCATGCAGCAAGTGGTTTGATTTCAAATGAAAACGAGTTATGTCATCTGTCAGTTGTCATGTCATAAGAATTATCTTTTGATTATGTAATAATCTTTATAAAACTAGCTAGTCAAATCTGAAACAAGAGGTTAACTGTCATTATAATTAATAAAATGTCTTCTTGTATTATTGTTATTTTTCACCAATCGATAATTATAATATAATTTCAATAACTTATATTACTTTGTTGCCGATAGGATTCAATTAAAGAATTATTTTAAAAATTATACGTCATAATATGTGTCCTCTGTACATGTTTGTTCCATAAACCAGCATTCCAATTAACTAGTTATTTGCGTCATATTTTTTTTACTAAAATCTATATAATATGTATACGTTATCTTAAATATTAGAGAAAAATAAGTCTATATTGCATTAAATTTGACAATACTTTTCCATTAAAATTAAAATAAAAAAAAACATTCAAGTTCTTGTAAAATAAATAATTGCCACAGGTAAATCTGTCAAACTTAATGAAATAGACTTTTTAAAAGAAATTTAATAAAATGTTTAACTAGTTTGATTATAATAAGCAGAAATAAGAATGTTAATGTATATTCATAAAATTTTTCATTTTTGTAATATTAACCTAGATCGGTTGCGTAAATGTAGCCTTGTTGTTGAAGCACGAATAGACGTTTTTCAACGGCTTCTCTATCTGAAATGGAAAATTTTAATGATCAATATTCGCTTGATTCTCGACCAATAAGTGTTAACAGAATCTGTCCCTTGTTGGGCGCCAAATTGTAACATTTTACTTACATTTCGTGAGGAGCATTTTGTCTTTCTGGTTTTGCACCTGCTGTGAAAGGCTGTGTAACAGAATTTGCGCGGTTTGATACCTCTGGAAACATTCTTCGGGGTTCCCAAACAGTTCGTCCAGAGCTGCAGACTGACACTACAAAAAAGTTAATAACAATTTAGGAAATCAGT